>VZSR01000745.1:724132-737475 GCA_013398615.1 Brachypodius melanocephalos
TCAGAAAAGTGCAAAAGGAGGGTTGGGCTTTCTTGCCCCTCCTAGATCGTTACAGGTGAATATCCTGCTGCTCCTGAAAATGTGCTTGGGCTGCCTCTCTCCCATGCCCAGGAAGGGCAGGAGGAGCTGCTTGTGCTGGAGTCATGGAAAACAACAGCTGTGTGCACAAAGTTTCTGGTTCAGGCAAAAATCTACCATTTAAAGCCAAAATAAGAACAGAAATCTGAATGTAACTGAGTTAAATTCTTGTAGTTTGGAATTGTGAAATGCCTTCATTTAGGTACAAGGTTTGTTCTCTCCTTTTTTTTCCTACCTTGTTGATTGATGGCAATGTTTTCTCTTAATTATCCTCTGTTTTCTAGTTGATGAAAAATAGACTAAGAATGAGCACTGAGTGAAAAACAAAAAAATCTCCTTGAGCAGAATTGATTTAAAGCCACCTTAGCACTGCTAAAGCTCCTAAGAACCACTTCAGGACACAGGGAACTTCTTAGGGACTGTTTGGAGAGAGAGAAGAAATTCCACTTCTGTCTGAAATCAGGGAAAATTCAGCTGGGGTGAATCCAGAGTCAGGTAATGATCAAATTCCCTTGCTTTCCTTCTGAAAAAACAAACAAACAAACAAAACCCAAACAAACAAAAAACCCAAAAGCCAAAACCAAACAAAAAACCCCAAAAACCAAACAAAAAACCCCCACAAAAACAAAATCAACCAATCAACCAAAAAAACCCCAACCAAACAAACAAACAAAAAAAACCCCAACAAAAATCCCCCCAAAACAAAAAAAACTCCTCCAACCAAAACCATGCAGAATATCCCAAATAGTGGATATGTGGATATACTTAAATATCTCTCCAAAGATTTTAAACAAACGTGGATCAGATAGACTTCACCACGTACACAGACAATTTCAAACAAGGGGATTTTGCTGTCACCTGTAAATTGTAGTGCAGGAAGACACAAGTTCATTTTGCTCCAATTAAAGCTGGACAACAGCAGAGCTGATGGTGGGGACTGAAGTTTTCCCCTGTTCCCACTCAGTTAGCTTGGATATTCCAGGTTTTTTATTTCTATTTTTAATGAGCTAATATAATGAGCTAAAACAAATGGCAATGCTCGCCAGAAGCTTCTCCGTGTACTTGCTAATGAGAGAATGAAAATAGAATTGGGATTGTTTGTAGAAGTCTTTGGATTAAATGTGTTTATTTTTGAGTGACTTACCTCCCTGTCTGAATATTAACAGTACATTCACAAAACCCTGCCTCATTTGCCAGTGGCCTAAGGAGCCAAATGATTTCCTGCTGCTACACAATTTTGTTGCTGGAGTGTTGATTTTACCAAGTTTTCTGCATAACCATATGGTCAAGAAATCTGAAGGTGAGAGGCCATAAAATGGAACAAATACCTCTGAGGTTTCGGGGTTTTTTCTTCACAGCTATCATCCCCATCTTACATAATTTAAAATAATTATTTTTTATGAGCAGGTAGAAACGATAAATCATAGCCAATGCTCACATTTACTAGCAGAGACCTTCTCTTCTCCCCAAACAATGCCTTCACAAGGTCACATCCAGAGCAGGGGGAGCAAAGCCTGAGAGCTCCCCATGCCCTCAGCTTCAGCACCTCCACTGTGCAGCCATCCCTGGATCTGGATTTGTGCCTTTGAACAAACTGGAGCTCTTGTGTGAGACCAATCTTTTTATATTGGCTCCGAAAGGAACGAGGGACTTGTCTTTACAAACAAACTGTGGGTCTGCTGGAAAATAAAGCTAGATGCTGAGAGATAAACAATGGGATGGATTCCACTGATTGATAAATGGAATGAGAGATTTGTCTTTACAAACCAACTGTAGGTCTGCTGATAAATAAAACTGGATACTGAGAGAGGAAAGAAACAATGAGAAGAAGCATAAATTCCATGAAGGATTCCACTGAGTGACACAAGGAAAAGACAAAGAGGAGTTTGCATTTAGAAGGGAGTGTCAGGTGTTTCAGGTATTTGGTGTTTTGGGAAGTCTGTACCTCTCAAGTACCTCAGCCAATGGGGAAAGAGAGAGGGAAACGTGGCTGGGAAATTGGGATAAAAAGGAGGCTGTGCCCTCCAAAAATTTGAGAGACTCCAGGGGAAATGCCCCATGGCCTCTCCCTTTGTTCAAATAAAGTTACAGGACTCCTCTGTCTCCTTTGTGGACATAAACCTCTGGTGTTTGTGGATTAATTTTCCTGACAACTCCTTTGGTTAAAATGAAAACCTCTGTCACAGAAATGCTGGAGAGAACTGCAGCTCTGCATTTGGATCACTCCCAGAGGAGCAAACCCTAAGCAAATCGTTTCTTTAAAGAATCCAGCTTCTCTTAATTTTTATTCAATTCCATGGTCATTTTCCTGTGGTAGAGACAGGAAAATTAGGGTTATCCCAGCTGCTGGGCTGGCTGCTTGTGGAGCAGGCTTTAATTCTGCCTGGGTTTAGCTGAAGCATCTTCCTCTGGGCCAGGGAGCCACTGGCTCACCCCTGAGCTGGAGATTCGGTCTTGGAGATGATCATACGCCTAAGAACTCATTTTTGTGGATGTGGGCGTGGGTGAGGGCACCTTCCATGGCTGCTGGAGTCAGAACAGTATTTCTGATCTCCCCAGTGCCGTTTCCATCCAAAGGAATGCTCCTCCAAGACCTTGCACCCATCTGTTTTTATTTTGCTGTTGTAACTTTTTGAATCACGGCATCACAGAACCATGAATGTTGGAAAAGACCTCCAGGATCATCCAGTCCAACCTTGGACTGGTTCCACCATGCCCATGATCCATTCTTACCGTTCTTTCTTGCTCGCACCTGTGGTTTTTTTTCACTTTGGACTTTTCCTCATTTTTTTTTGCCATTTCTGGAGGAGGAAGAGTGCTAAAACCAAATTTCTCCCAGGAGAAAGATTCCTCCAGTCTCTGCAAACCCCCTCCAAACTGTGTCTCCACATTTTTGTGACATACAGAGATCTACCTAACAGATGATAGCAAAATGATTTTATTTCGTTCTGTTCCGAGCACGAATAGCGTTATCCCAATTTTTCATTCCTCCAGGCTCTCACTCTGGGACACTGCAGCAACTGTGCCAGAGTATGAGGAAGGCTCAGAAGTCCATGTGAGTGTTTGCCTTCACAAACGTGCCTTACAAAAGCAGCCATTAACCCTCCGTCCCTTTTTAAACCCGAGGGAACTGATACAATAGGGAACACCGATGGGAAGGAGAGGAGGCGCTTGGCAGGGGGAGGAAAAAAAAAAATAAAAACATCACAAACAAGGTTAAAAAGCGCAGCAGGTACGAGTGAATTGTCAGCGCCTGAGTCCTCGGGAGCAGTGGCAATTTATAACTCGGTGAGTCAGCCCGGAGTGTGGCAGGAGCAGAACTGAGCGCTGATTGCCGGCTTTGATCTCTGCCTTTCCCAGGGATGCTGCAGGGACAGGTGACTCACCTGGGGCCGGGACAGCTCCAGCCCTGCATCCCAGCAGCTCCAGACCGCGGGGCCTTTCCCCATTAACACCCTGCCATCGCTTAAACACGTTTTCAAGCCCCATTTCTGCCTTCTTCTGATGGTTTTCCTGGTGGTTTTGGTGCCTTTGCAGCTCTAATCTGCATTCCGGGGACACACGGGGCATTAAGGGAGGGGTGGAGAGCTCTGCCTGGGGTAATTGCAGAGCTGATTTTGGAGCTGGGGGGTTACAGAGCTGGGAGAAGTTAAGAGTACAGCAAGGCTGAAATGAGGTGATCATGAGCACCCGTGCTGTATTGATTAATACTCTCGTGTGCGAGATAAGGCAAAGGGGACTGCACTGCTTTTATCTGCTGTGCCTAATTGGAGTTTCACCCGGGATTTTACACATTCCATCAGCAAGGAGTTAACTGTATGCACCAAAGGGATAATGAAGTTATTAACAGTGTGCCTGAAAACCACAGAGGAATTATCCAGGAGGCTGCTTTCTGCCCTGGGTCCTGGCTGGTCTGATATTGAATTGATATTAATTGGAACACTCCCGTCACGCTGTTGTATATTGTGTAAACACTCCGTTTTGCTCAGCTGTATTTTCCCTGTTCCATGGTTTCATGTGGCTTTCTGTGGAGGAGGGGGAAGCTTTCTTTGCCCATGAGCACCATGGCAGTGGGAGGGCCAGCTGCATATTTTAGCTTAGGTGCAAGATTCCTGTTGGGAAAAAACCAAAAAAGATAAATCCCAAGGGAAGGGCTCTGCTGTGAAGCCTGTCAGTGCAATCTGCCAGAGAGCCTGGGATTTGGGCTTGGAAAAATCCCATTGCAGTAATCCATTAATCCATGGAATTACCTGTAATTCAATATGGGGAGGCACTTAGATGAGATCCCAAATTTTTTTTTCCTTTCTTTTTTTTTTTTTTAAATTTGTATTTAACATCTATGGCTCTTTCTGGTGCTTGATTTTCTTTTATCCACTGCCCTCTACAGGTCTCAAGGATGGAGCTAGACTGAGGGAGAGGAGGTTGCAGCTAGCTCTGGCTGTACAAGAACTGCAGAGATGCTCTCAGAGCTGTTTTCCACACTCTCTGCGAAAGGGAAAAAAAGATTTACAGTGGGAGGATTTCAGGTTTTAGCACAGTGATGGGAAATTCCAGTGTTTATGGGTATAAAAGCAGGATATAGCATTCCCTCCTAAAAGCCTTTCTGCTTTATTCCAGGTGATAAGAGCTATGCCACAACACTATCAGTGCATCAAATGTTTGCCTGTTTATCCCTTCTGAGTGTGTTCCTGTTAAAAACCATTTTCAGGGAGACATCATCCTTGTGGATGAACTGAGAGATGCTGCTGAACCTAAAAGTCTTGCTCTGAGTAAAAGGAGGGGTGAATTCCAGGCTCCTCGTGATTCCCATCTCCTCACTGGGCTCTGGGGGCCTTTCCCTCTCCTGGACACTGGGAACGACTGCTTTTCCATGGATTCTCCTTGCATTTAATGACCAGGAAATGAAACTGCAGCACGTCCCCTCATAGGGATGTTTGGGAATTGCTCTTCTCTATCTTGGCTGCAGCTTTCCTGAAGTGATTTGCATCTTAATAGCTTTGATGCTGCTATCAAAGGATTTTGGGGGAAGGACAAAAAGGCAGCGGCCTGGAATGATTATGTGAACCTCTCTTCCCAGAGAAAATCGGCTGAAAATAGAAATATTGGCTTTAAAGCATGCCAAGGCTTCAGTTCAGGCTTTGCTGTGCCCGCTGGTGCTTGGCATCACTCTGAGAAATGAATATAAATTTAGATTTAGCTCTTAAGTGGGCACCACTCAGCAGAACTGCTGCAATCCCACGGCTTGGCCAGTCAGGGAGAAGGCAACACGTTGGTGTTGAGTTAGGAAAACTGTCCCTGACATCTCCCAGCACCCTTTCTGTGAGGTGTTTTTAAGACATTGTGGTTTATCTTTGGAGTTAAATCCAAGCTGGCTGGAGCACAGGGGCTTCTCCTGAGCCAACATCCAGCCAGGAGCCCGCTGTGGGGATTTTTGGATGGGCTAAGGTGTGGTGTAGGTTGGAGCAGTTCCTGCTGGGGATCCCACGTCTCTCCAACATGTACTGGATGCAGCCTGGAGCACGAAGTGTCTGCTGGAACAGCCACCCCATTCCCAGGTTTCATGGTTCTCTCCTCCAGGAATGCACTTTCCGTGCTCCCAGAGCTCCCTGCAGTGCAGAGCAGTGTGCAGGGGACAATGAGGACAATCCTTCAGAAGTGACCTGAGCTGGAGCACTCTCCCACATCAGCATCTCCATCCTCACCAGGAGAGTAGCATTAATCCCAGATCTCTGGTGCACTAATTATGTAGCCTCTCTTGATTTATATATGATCCTTATCTCCATGATTTGCCTCTCCCATGAACACCCATTAATTTATTTTCCCTGCTCAAAAGATAGAGTTATAGATAATTTTAAAGGCTCTGTGGTTGGAGCTTTGGTTGAATTGTATCTCAGCGCTGGGGAATTCCTCCCCAAAGTGGATCTGTTCCTAAATCATCCTCTCTAAAGTTCCTGCAGCTGAGCAGAGATACAAGAAAAGGCACAGAGGTGACCAGAGCTGGCTCTGCTCAGCATGGCACCCCAAATTTGTCAGCTGGGTTTGAAAGTTACCTGGGGATGATGGAGGTGGGAAAGGAATTCCCCTTTTTTTCTGCAGCTTTGCATTCTTCTTAATTTTCCAGCTGATTGTGGATTTTGGGGTGTCACAGAAGAATTTGTCTGGTGTCAAAATCTTGAAGCACAAACAAGGCAAGTTGTCACAGCCAAATGTTCTATTGTGGTGAGGTCTGTGGGATTTAAACAGAAAGGAGGATGGAAACATTGGCCACTTTGCAGGAGCTATGAGCGTAGAAATGAGGGTTAAAAAGGGGTAAAATACTCAGGGAGAATTAATCCAAATAACCACAGGGCCAGGTGGGTACATTTTGGATGCAGGCAGGTACAGGACAGAGATCTGTGCTCACGAGTTACAGACCCTCTGAGAGAATGGGAAAAGAATTTTCCTTCCTCGGACACCAGGAGGAATTTCTGCATGGAAAGGGTGCTGAGGCCTTGGCAGGGTCTGCCCAGGGAGGTTTGGAGTGCCCATGGCTGGAGGTGTCCAAGGAAGGGCTGGAGGTGGCACTCAGTGCTCTGGGCTGGGGACAAGGTGGGCATCGGGCACAGCCGGGACTCCATGGGCTGGGAGGGATTTTCCAGCCTGAAGGATTCTATAATTCCATGATTCTTTTCTCTGGTGTCTTCCCAGACACCAGCTCCTGTCCTCAGCAGCTGCTGTTGGAAGCTCCTGACTGGCTTTGTCCTCTCAGCTCCTTGGCTGCTCCTCCTGTCCCTGTGCACTGAGATGTGCCAGGGGTGATCAGCTCTGAAATTCTGGTGGTGTTTTACATTGCCTCAAGCCCAATTTGCATTCCTGGGCTTCCCACTGGCATTTGGGATTGCACTGCCCTTACCCAGCTTGTGCCCATCCCAATATTTGGGGAGAAATGTCTGGGGGTTTTCCTGCTGCACTAACAGAGCCAAGTTTTCCGAGGGCAGATGTTGAGAGGTTGATAATTCAGGTGTCAGCATCAGCCTGAAAGGCTCTGCCAAGAACACATCAGCTTTAAGCCAGAGCAGGACAAAATGTGTAGAATCTGTTAATTGCAGGCTGTTGGATTTTTTGGATCAGAACTGACTTTTACAGAGAAGAGAGTCGGGTCTGGTTTTGCTCTCATTTTCCTCAAGTAATTGTGTCAGTCAGGATAGGTTTCCCACAAACACATGGCTCTTCCCATTAATTCTACACAGAGCTGGCTTTGCTGTGTAACTCCCTCCCTGCACACCTTTATGGGCTGACAGGGTGGCATAAATCCTAATGTTCTCCTTATAAGATACAACAAGGGTGGATTAAAAGCAGCTCCTCTTCGCTGAGCACTCAGTTCATGGAATTCTTCTGCCTTCACATGAGTAGAGAGTACCCAAAAACAGAGAAAAGGACATTGCTGCCCACTCAGAGTGCCACCAACAGATCCCTCAGGATGCTGACAGGTGTCTACACCTTCATTTATCACTTCTTTGACATACCCTTGGATAGGATTTACAACAGACAGAGCCCCAAGTTTGCATAAATGTATTTATGAAATCAAATGCAGCAGGGAAATACAGTTCTCCTTAATTACTGACCTCCTGGAACTGTGATTCCTTCCTGAGCCTCTGTTTAGGATGACAACAGCTCCAGAAGTACCTAGCTCACTTGGCCATTGATGCATAATCTTGTTTGGTTTGTAATTGCTGCTTAAGGCAGTAATTAATACATAAATATGCAGTTTGCCACATCTCAGCTGAGGTTATTCAGGCTGGGGAGCAGAGGATCTGGAGGGGAGGGAACAGCAGAAGCCTGGGCTGGGTGGGAAAGGTGGCTACAGGGGCATTGGCTTGTCTGTTCTCAGCAGCCAGAAATAAAAACCTCCCAGCGCTGGAGCTGACCCATAATGGCATTAGATCTGAATCACCTCCTTCTCTTTCATCACCATTTGAAAACTCTGTGATCGCTGCTTAAAAATGCTCCCGGATTGTTTAAAAGTGCTCCTGGATTGTTTACCCTGATGGAGACCAAGATAATCCTCAGGCTACTGAAATCCAACCACTCAGGTATTCTCAGAGCCCAGTATTGGCTGAATTGATCTGTGTGGAATCAAATAGAGTTTTTTGTTTTGTTTTGTTTTTAATCTAATGGGAGCAGAATTCTAGCCAGGTTCATTTTCTCCCAAATTAGCTTTTCTGTTCCCTGGTTTAGTCTCTCCTTCACATGGATCCCATGAAGGCAGCACTCCCTGGTGTCTCTTCCCCCTCAGATCAGAGCCTTGGCTGTGATTCCCAAAGGAAATTGCCCCTCTGCACTTGCAGCAGTGGAAACTTTTAAGGTCACTAACAATTCAGAGATTCTCAAACTGGAATGGAGCATTTCCTGAAATTTGGGAATCTTTTTCTCTCCTATGGGAGCAATTATATTAAAGCCAGCAAAAAGAAACAATTATTAAGTAGAGATTGGTGTAACTCACCCAGCCCAATGCTTGTGGGCAGATCTCTGCCTCTTAACCCCCATGTCCCTGGGGGACATCCCCAAAAACTCAGGGAAGAACTTTCACCCCACTCCAAGGGGAACAACCTGCCCATTTGCAAGGGAGAATGGAATTGAGTAGCTCAGGGGGGTTCACTGCCAGTCCTGTATCTCCAGGTCAGTTTAAGCAGCTTCTCTGCCAGGTCTTGGCCTCAATCTCAGGATGTTAATTCAGATTTTGTCACCAGACTGGATTTAGCATCATCCACACCCAAACCAGCACAGGGCCCCCAATGACAGCCTGCAAACAGAACATTGTCCCAGCTCCTTGACCACATCCCAAGGGCAGAGAAGAGCATCCTGCTGCACTGCCCTGGGCCCAGCTGTCTGCAGAGCCCCCAGGAGCTGCTGGAACCTGCAGCCAGCAGAGCCCAGGCAGCCTGGCTGCCTCACAGCATCAGAGCTGCTTTTCTGCTCGTCAGCAAGGTGACATTCCAGCTCCTGTGGAGCTCAGAAATAAATCCAGCTGGATTTTGGCCAGTCTGGGGACTGCACAGAGCCTTGTGCCTTGCTCCTATTCCCTGTTCCAGCAGCAGCTCTGGAGAGGCTGGGCAGGGAATGAAGGACAGTGGGATGAAATGGCTGAGGTCGTCTTGGATTATTTCATCTCTAGGATGAAAGTGCCCCAGATGTTCCCAGATCTATAATTTACTCAGACAATTCATTCTGCAACCCTTTTTTTCAGGTTCAGGCCAACATCACATGGGAAAGTGCAGAAATCCCAGGCTCTGCTGAGCTCAGGAGCTCTGCATTTCAGTTTGGGCCTGGATATTGTTGTAACTCTTCCAAAATACTCCTCCAAATGGCTGTGAGGTGGAGCAGGTAGCTTAGGAGGGATGCAGGCATCTGCTGCTGTGCTTCTGTCCCTTGATTTTAAAATGCCAGGGTGTCCTGCCCCAGGAAGATCACCTGGATACACACTGATAGCTCCAGGTCATCCCCAGGGGGCAACATAACCTTGGAAGTGTGATGTGGCAGAAATTAATGTTCCCCACTAATAGTTATTTTTTTAATTAATGTTCTAGAAACAGCCCAGAGCATTCAGAAGTTCCAGCATGCACTTTCAAGGTATAAATCAGACATAATAATTTCCTTACATGACCTGAAAAAAGATTCTGAGCAACCCATTCCTTGTTAAATGGTGTTAAAATGAAAGGTGCTGTCAGTAACACGCTCTGGGTGCTGCTGTTTTACAAAGTGCTGGAGTAGCAAAGAGAACTGGGATGAAAAGGCCAAGTGTTTCTCTGTTCTGCTGCTGCTGGAAGGGACCTTAAAGCCCATCTCATTCCCACCCCTGCCATGGGCAGGGACACCTTCCATTGTACCAGGATGCTCCAAGCCCCATCCAACCTGACCTGGAACTCTCCCAGGGCTGGGGAGTCCTCACCTCTCTGGGCAAGTCCTCCAGTAACACAAAGAGAATTCTGCACTCAGCCTTTCCAGGCTCTGAAGAAAATTCAAAGACACTGAAAGGCTGGGGAGGAAATTATTCTTGATATTGCAGAAGAGTAGCAGGAAAGTCAGACTCCCCCAGAGGCTTCTGATTTTGGGGAACCAAGAGCCCTGGAAAGGTTTTGGGGAACCAAGAGCCCTGAGGCTGTGCTGGAAATGCACCCAGGGAGGTGAGCTGGAGGATCTCCCTTGCAGAGGAGCCACAGCAGGAACAGACAGTGAAGGCTCACCCAGCTGAGGACACAAGGACAGATTGTTGGGATCAGAAGAGTAAAGTGGAATTAAGGCTGTGTCTGAGTGGAAATGAGAGGAGTGAATCCCTGCAATGAGCAGGGGCTGGCTGGTTCTGCAGGAACAGATGGCTGGGGCTGTGTGGAGCCTAGGGGGAGGCACCAGCAGGGGACACTGGGATGTCTCCTCTGTCCCACCATGTGCAGAGCAGGGCTCCTCCTGGTCTGCTTCACATCCAGATAAGTCCAGGAGCATGACCAGATGGGGATGGACTGACAGGAACAGGGACTGGCAAGTGGAGCAGGGGCACCCTGAGTTCATCCCAGGTCTGGTCCTGCCTGTGGCTCCTTGGCAGCCAAGATCCTCCAGCTCACCTCCCTGCACTTCAGGGCTGCTTTTGCCCCAGAATTCCTCCAGGGCTGTTGTTACCCCAAAATCTTTCCACAGAAGCCTCTGGGGGAGTCTGTTTAACTTTCCTGCTACACTTCTGCCATATCAAGAATAATATTCTCCCCAGCCACCAGCGTCCTTAAATTTCCTTCAGAGCCTGGAAGGCTGAGTGCAGAGTTCTCTTTGTGTTGCTGGGAAGCTGGGGAAAATTGAGAACCCCTCCCAGAGAGGTGTGAATTCCCCAAACCTGGAGATGTCCCAGGCCAGGTTGGACTTTGGGGTTTGGAGCAGCCTAGGACAGTGGAAGGTGTCCCTGCCATGGCAGGGGCTGGTACTGGATGGGTTTAAGGTCTCTTCCAACCCAGCCATTCTGGGATTCTATCCTATGATTCTAACTGATGTTCAGGGAATTAGAATATCAAAAGGCTTTCCCTGCATTTGATTTTGCTTTCCCAGAGGAATGGTGCTCAAATGCACACAGCATTATTTGCTGCACACAAATCAAAGGAGAGGGATGGGAGAGACAAGGACCAAGGTACAGGACACTTTTTCTCTGTCCCTTGCTGTGTGATTTGGAAGCTGAGACACAAAATACTCCTTTACTGGCATCTTTCCACCCCCCTCTCTGAGTTTTGGAAGCTTGAGTTTAAAAAAAGAAATAGCGAAAAGAAGTTTTTAAGGAGAAGCCTGAAAAATGAATGGGCGAAATTCAGAGCTCTGTAGTGGTTATTGGTGGTTATCACCCTTCCCATTTCATTTTGTGGTGCTGCTTAGAGTTTATAAACTCAGTGTGAACAAACAGGAGAGTCCCTGCAGGTGGATGAGCCAGGGAAGATGGGATTAGGGATAAAAGAGCTGAGCCAGATTTCTGTTCCCTGTCCCTTTTGCCACCTCTTGTTCTCCAGCTCTCCTGCGGAGTCCTGGCATTATAGCTGTCCCCACTTCCACTTCTCCAGCAAAGTCAAAAGGAATTTAAACCTGAATATGCTGCAGTAGGACACAAAAGAACAAGGCAGACTCTCTCGAGGCAGGCAAGGAAGAAGAACTCCGTTTATTGTTTCTGACTCCAGTATATATAGATTTCTAAAAAAGCCAAGAGATTGGATGACGAGGTTGCTACCTCTCTAACCTCGTTGGTGAAAATCACAGGCACTCAACTGACCCCTCCCAGAGAGGGAATATGTAAACAAAGGAGAGAATTCTAAAATTACACATAGTTTACGTGCAAGTCCGTGAGAAAACTCCACTAAAGAATGCAAATCTCAGAAGGCTAGGAAACTTAGAGTGACATGAATAGGCTAGGGGGTGAATCCTTAGGAGCCTTAAAGCATTCGGATTTTGCAGGCAGAAGGAGCTGAAAGAAGCTCAGGTGTCACTGGCTTAGGCTGTCATCAGATCAGAGCCTGGGAAGTTTTCTTTGGATGAAGCTGGAAAAGCCATTGCTGTGAGGGGGGGACCAAAGGCAGCAGCATGAGCACGGGAGTTTGGCTTCACGTTCATTACTGGGTTTGGGCTGTTGGATGTGTTTAGCTGCTTTAATTAGCAGGATAAACAAAGCCATGGGATAATGAACCCATCCTTAGATGCTGATTAAGGAATAATCTCTGTCAGATTTTTCAGTGTAACGAGGCAGTGACATCGTGACACTGTAAATGGTCTGTGCAGCATCTGAAAAAATCTGTCTGGAACAGGGCTGGGAGGTGGCACCAGACACCAACCCCGGGATGGGGCCAGCTGCTTGGGCAGAGGAATGATTTTAAAACCATGGAATTCTGGAATGGTTTGGGCTGGAAGAGATTTCCAAGCCCATCCAGTGTCACCCCTGCCATGGGCAGGGACACCTTCCACTGTCCCAGGCTGCTCCAAGCCCCAAAGTCCAACCTGGCCTTGGACACTGCCAGGGATCCAGGGGCAGCCACAGCTGCTCTGGGCACCCTGTGCCAGGGCCTGCCCACCCTGGGGAAAAACTTCCCAAAATCTCACCTAAATTTCCCTAATTTCAGTGTGATCCCATTCCCCTTTGGATGATTAAAACAATTCAAAAGGTTAAAGAACTTAATTTGTGCAGGAGCATAGAGGACTTGGCCAAAAAGACAGGAAAATAAAGGAGCTTGTGGTTCTACAAACAAATAGATACATTCAGAACAGTCCTTGGAGTGAAACTTGTGCCTCCCTCAATTTAATAAAGAACTCAAAAAGCTGTGACTGTGATTCTGCGCTGCACAATTCACTGGCAGGAGAATCTAATATGTATTCAGTCTATTCATTTTTGCACCTGTGAGCCACAAAAGTGTGTGGTTTGTGACGGCTTTGAAAGCACCTCTCCTTCTCTCCCCAGGAGAACATTTGTCTCAGTAATTATTACAAGGCAGGCAGGAGTTTTAGAGGGCAACTTTCGATTTATTTCTTTTTTTCTTAGTTGCTTTTTTTGCATTGTTTGCATTCCTTTAAACAAGGGGCTGGTGGGGGGAACTGCTGAATGCAGCACAATCAGTTATGAGAGATGTAGTAAAAGATGTTGTGCCTGTCGAATAATTTTTCCAAATATTTTTCTCAGGATTGTGTGGGATATGGGCTGTATTTTAACAAGTTAAACAATCTCGTCTCCTCCAGCCCTCCATGCTCTAAAAGCCTGGCTGTTTTAATCCAAC
>VZSR01000745.1:739765-751543 GCA_013398615.1 Brachypodius melanocephalos
CTACTTTATTTTCTAGCTCTGTCCAGTCTCTGTTCCAGGTCACCATCATACCCATGGCCCTGTGGGACACCTGCAGATGCCTCCTGAACACTTCCAGAGAGGATGATCCCACCACCTCCCCAGGAAACTTATTCCAATGTCTGATCATTCTTCCAGGGGAGAAAATATTCTAATATCCAATCAGAACCTCCCCTGGCTAAATATTGAGCACTGAAATAATAACAAGAGTTACATTCATTCCAGGGCTGGTTAGGGTGGGTAATTTCTATTTTAAGGGAAAGAATCACAGTTTTTAAAGCACTTTTCCTATCTTATTTAAGTGTTATTTTATTTATTTGGAGTGAGATTTAAGTTTTATTTCCAACCAATTGATTTCTGACCTATGAATATTAATTTTGGAGAGAGACAAAAATTCCCGATGAGGCACAGACAGATGTCCCAACAAATGGGGAAAGTGTAGCAAAGAAAACAGGAAACAGTGGAAGGAAAAAAATACATTTTGAAGCAGTTAATTAAAATCTGGCTCCAAGGCAGGAGCAGGGTGATGGATCACAGTGATCAGCAGAGCAGATCCAACCTATGAATATTCATTGTGAGAGCTCACTCCTGCTGATCTCTTGGCTCTGGAGAAGGTCAGGCCCTCCCTGCTTTTCTCAAGGAAATTGGGAGAACAGGTGTGCTTAAAGGAGCTGGAGCAGCGTTTGAGATGGAAAACATTTGGTGTTGAAAGGTGGCTGAGCTCCTTGCCCAAGAACAGGCAGATGTTCCAGGATAATGGGATGGCGCTGGCACAGGATCCACCGTGTGTCCAGCTGCAGGATTGGAATGCGGCTGCCTTTTAGCTGTGCTTTAATTAACAAACCAGAACGAAGTGAGGCATGAACAGGAGTGGAGAGTTTCTCTTATTCCTGCATGTTTGGTGACAAGCAGGAAAGAAGCTGCTGGGGAGTGAGAAGTGGACTGATGAGGATTAGTTGCCTTCACTTGACATCTGGAGGTGACAAGGACTGGGTTGAGGATGAGGAGCAGAGGCTCTGCTGATGTGTTTTGGGCATGAAAACCAATTAGCAGCATGGATGAGGAGATGAGCTGGAGCCAGGGTGTGAAGGAAATACAGATAATCAGCTTGGGAGAAGGATCTTCACGTGTCACACTCGAGTCTGCAGGGGATGGGGATTAATGTGCTGCTCAGGTGGCGATTTGTGCTGCTGGACTCCTTAGGGACACGTCTTTATGGAATTTTCTGTGCTTGTCATTTCTCACCTGCCTGGGCCACACTTCTGAACTTTGCCTCTTCCAGCACTCTGTTATTAAGAATCACCTCTGGTTGCTCTAGGGGCTATAGATGAGAATATGATGAGCAGCCTAATTAGGAAGATTCATTTTTGTCAGTTCTATCACTGGGCTGGTGCATCATTCCCCCCCTCCCCCCATCCTTTTTCCATAGAGTCTGAAAGTTCCTTCATTGGGATATTTGGGTAGAGACCAACTGGCAGAGAACAGGACAAATCTAGGCATCAAAATACTCCACCATTTAATTAGTGGAGTGCACTTAATTAGTCCTAGAGACTAGCAAATAGAATAAAAACATCAAAATATTAAAAAAAAACAGAAAAGGCTTTTGTCACTTCGATGAGTGGAGAACAGCAAAATATTATTTTCTTCAACTATCCAATAGCATGGCAGTATTCCTTGTTGGTTTTTTAATTTCACTTTTATGTCTCCAACAGAACTATCCAGGTTTTTGTGGGACCTTAATTGACAAGTACAATGAAAAAAAACCCTTTCTGAATAGTAGTAAAATGTATCCCGGAGCTAAATTTATTTTTTTAGCTAAATGTTAGACTTTGTTACAAAAAGTGGTGTAATCTTGGTTGAAATTTGAGATACCACTGCTATGAATGTTTAAATATGCACAGGGCTGCTCTGCTCATTCCTCTGGCCAGGGCTTCCCACATCTTCCACTGCTTTGGCAACTTTGCCTGGCCAAATCTGAGTTTCAGCTGATAGCAACGGTGGCTGTATCCTTGGCAGAGCTGTTGAGCAGGATTTATAGAGAGCAAGGCATTACTGGGCAGAATGAAAAAGAGAAAAAATAAAGGCAGATTTTGGGGGGAGGATGGCTCTGCTCAGGAGTTGTGTCAGTGACATCCATTCCAAACAAGTAAAAGCTGACAAACTTTTCAGGAGAAATGTGTGTATCAACAGCTACAAAACTATTTATTACTTAGTCCTGGAGTTTTTGTGGGCTTAGAGATATTGCAAAGACAGAATTCTTTTCCTTTGCACATTCCAAGTATTTTAATTAATTTCTGAAGATTTATTTAATGATGCTGAGATTTGGCTCCTGTGGATGGTGCTGATCATTTTGAATAAGGTACAAGATGGTTCTATTTTTCAATATTGTCTTGGACTAATTAATGCCTCATTTAAATTCTCAGGCAATGAAGCCCTGATATTATTTTAGCTATTTCCCTTAATTGCCTTGGTATTGCAATTTGACTTCAATTTTATAATTAAAAAAAAAAAAATCTGTAAAACCTCTGTATCTAAAAAGTTTGTTAATGTTAATTTTGCCTTATGAAAACAGTTGTACGTGGAGTTTCTAAGCTGCTGCTTTCAGTCATGGAGATCTTTTTATCAGTTTGGGGGTGGGAATGAAGGATTGTGGCTGGGTGAAGCAGCGAAACACCTTTGCTCAGTGAGTTTGTGCTCATCAACAGCTACAGCTAGGTTGTAGCCTACCAGTTTCAGTAAGGATTTTGGAAACATCCTGTAATTGTACCTGTTACCCCATTTCTGTGGATGAATAGAAACGGGAATGTGCTGGAAATGGGAGATCCCAAAAATGAGAGGATCTTCTATATAAAACCTGCTCCTTGGTTGAGATTTTAGTCTTGGTTGCTTAAATTTGGTCATGTGAATCTCAGGCACTGCCAGCAGGGTGAAAAGAAGTTTTAAATCCATGTTTATTTCTTATTTGTGCTCATACACTGTCCATCAAAACCCAGGAATTAATTTCTAATGGAAAACATCCTGTAAATGCACAAAGGTTTCATACACTCTGGAATTTAGTGAGCTCTTGACCTAAACACGGGGTTTTCATGGTCTCTGTGATGTTCTGGAATACACACCTTAGACTGGACAGTATGAACTTGGAAAGAATTTCCCATTAAAATCCCCTAAAAGCAGGAATGCAGCTTTCCTTTCTGGCTGTCAGGTGTTGCAAGGGGCTGCCCAGGGAAGTGGTGGAGTCCCCATCCCTGGAAATGTTCAAAACCCCCATGGATGTGTCACCTGGGGACACGGGTTAGTGGTGACTGTGGTGGTGCTGGTTGGCAGCTGGACTTATTGATCTTAGGTGGCTTTTCTTAGAGCCTTTATGGGATTCCATGAACTTAATGAAAGGGAACAACTTTTGTCTTTAGCTGAGAGTTAGGAACAACGCTCGATTTGAACATTTGCTGATGGCAGAGATGCAGTTTGTCCTATGGGATGTTCTGGACGTGCTAAATATCAAAAGAGAGAGCAGAGAATCCAGAAGGAACCTTCCCTGGCTGGGAAGCAGGGAATGGAAGGTTGCTGGAAATACAAGAAGGCTGCAGAAAGCTGAGGCTGTGTCCAAGAGAAGAAAATGGAAAAGAACAATATGTGGAAGATTAAATGGTAAGGTGCCAGGAGAGGGCTGGGAGAACAATTCGAGCAGGGCAGGAGAAGTAAGAAATTCTTTCGCAAGCACACCAGGTGCAAAAATCTGGCTGCAGAATTTGGCAGAAGAGTAACAGAGACACAAAAGGAACAGCCAGAGGAAATAAGGCCGGAATAGGAAAGCAGGATAATTATTTTGCATCTGTATCACCACGGAAAAGTTGGAACAGGATGCCAAGCTCCTGTTTGCAAGGTGAATCCATCCTTAAAAGCACACTGTGCTTCCTTGGAGCTGTCACCGAGTCTGAGGACAAAGAAATGCAGCTTTCTTTCCCAAAGCCCTGGCTCGGGATGCTGACCAAGGATCTCCCAGGGAAACTGAGCTGCCATGGGATGAAAGGTGAGGTGTTCCCATGGGGAGATGATGGATAAAGGAGAGGAATTTGGCAGCTGTCACCTTTGTCGGGCACCTCCTGGGAAATCAGCCTAATCTCCCTGTCTAAGTGGACGTGTATCGTTAATTGCTCTGCTGAGCACCAGTTTGCTGCTCTCCACCTTCCAACTGCCTTGGAGCTCAGTCCCTGGGATTCTGCTTTCCAGCTAAGGCTGTTTTGGAATTCTCTCTCCTTTGCACACTTAGCAATGAGTTCCCTGCAAGTTCTTTGTAAACCCAGCAGCACTGGAGGTTTTTACTGCTCACGAAGATGACACAAATTTAGCACTGCATAACCTGCTTGCCAGTTGTGCTTCTTATGACTGTGTCATTTAGTCTTAAATACTTAGTGCAAAATGGGGAAAAAATTGTGTGATCTGTTGCATTTAAGGAGAAAAAGCTGATTTTTAAAATTTATTTACTTGCAGTGTAGTGTTTGCTTTGGAATATTGGGAAGCATTTTGAAAACTGGAGTGATGAGCAGTGTAGCACAGCTGATATTTTTTAAATATTGGGAAAATTCGGGGGAATATTTTTATGTTAAGTCACAGTTTATGCTAAGCCTTGCATAGCTATTGCCACAGAATCATGGAATGGTTTGTGTTGAAAGGGACCTTAAATTGGTTCAGTGCCACCCCCTTCCACTATCTCAGGGTGCTCCAAGCCCCAATGTCCAACCTGGCCATGGACACTTCTGGGGATGTGACAGCCAGTTTCTCTGAGAAGCCTGTACATTCTGTGCTGTAATATGCACAGATGTGCAAATACAGAGCTCTTCACCTCTCCCTAAACTCTCCATGTGCCTTGAAACCCTTTGCCAGCTCCAGGAGGAAACAGCAGAACGCTGGCGCCGAGAGCCGGCCTTTTCCACACCTCCCATAAATCACCATAAACACCTTTTATCATAATAAATGCAATGCACAGCATTCACCTCCAGATCTCCTGTTACAGTAGGAATGGGAATGTTTTCCTGGCCTGGAGGCCTGGCAGGGTGAGGCTGACTGGGTTTTAGCCTTCCCTGTTAGCGCATGATGGAGGAGCCGGCGTCGCGCACCTCCGAGCACGATGCCAATTATTTTCCCTGGCAAGCTGTCACCTGGCAGGCTGGCTCTGCTTCTGCAATTTCCCCTGAAGTACCTGAGACTAAACGATGCACAAACAAGGCAGACCAGGATTTATTTGGAATGATTGGTTCAGGTGCTGATTCTTGGGGGAAGGGCGCCGTAGGCGCTACATATTTACATATGCAGAAGCAAGCCTGGTTTGGGATGGAATAAATGTTCCAAGTCAAATTGTTGTGTTATCTTGGCTTTCCTGTGCTGCCTAATTTCCCAGCTGATGCTTTCTGTATTTCCTGTGTGTTCCTTGTCACCTCTGTAGTTTTCTAAATGGCAAAAAAAATGTGTGTTACAAAAACCCGTTTGGATTTAACCCCCTGGCAGCAGCCATTGTCTCCCAGGAATAACTGATAATGAGTCATGGAAATGTTCTAATTATGTTCATTGCAAAGCCCAGTCTCCTTTTCTGACCACTCTAAAGTGATGTGGGAACCTCCCATTGCATTTGCTTTTATAGATATCTGTAAATACATTTAGGCAAGGCTTCAACATCTGCTGCTTTATGGTGGAGTTTGGATAAAAAGCTATGGAAGGAACTTGGTTTACAAAGAGTGCATTCAATGCTCACACCTTCATAGCAGGCTACCACACATCTAGACATCTCCTCGTTCTCCTGCTGTTTGGAATTCCCCAATAATTTTCTCCTGCGCTCTTAATTCCAGCGAGTTTAATTTCCCCCACTGGAAAACAAAGAATTATCCATGTTTGTATCTTGTGAAATGGTATTGACTTTGCTCTTGTCTTGGGAGCCCAGAGATGTGGGTGTTGTTTGTAAGATAAAGGATGGATGGATGGATGGATGGATGGATGGATGGATGGATGGATGGATGGATGGAAGGAAGGAAGGAAGGAAGGAAGGAAGGAAGGAAGGAAGGAAGGAAGGAAGGAAGGAAGGAAGGAAGGAAGGAAATGCTCTTTCAGTATTTTTCTGATTTATTCATTTCCTTGCCACACCATGAGGTTTATTGATTTTCCCAGATATCAGAGAGGAAATGTCTCTGCATACACGGTGGGAAGATGGAGACTTCCTCTGGAGTGACCCTTCAGTACCTGAAGGAGCTACAAGAAATCTGGAGAGGAACTGTTTACAAGGGCAGGACACAGGGAATGGCTTCCCACTGCCAGAGGGCAGGGATGGATGGGATATTGGGAAGGAATTGTTCCCTGGGAGGGTGGGCAGGCCCTGGCACAGGGTGCCCCTGGATCCCTGGAAATGTCCAAGGCAAGGTTGGAAGGGCTTGGAGCAGCCTGGGAAAGTGGCAGGGGATGGCACTGGATGGGCTTTAAGGTCCCTTCCAGCCCAAACCATGCTGGGATTCTATAATTTAAAGGAGGACTCTGTTGGTGTGTGCGACCAAAATGCATTTTTGTGGTTTGTCTTGTCTTGTTCCAAGATTTTTATTTTTTTTTTTTTTTTTGCATTTTGAATTTTTTGCAAAGCAGCCTCAGCTGCACAAATCCACCCAACACCAATCTGTTGTAATGGTTGTAGTAAAAAATGAGAACCAAGTTTCTTGTCCTATAAATATATCTGCAGTTGGTTTAGATAGCAACAAACCATCAGTATTTAAAGGGTGGTGTTGAGAAATGTGGCTGCAGCAGGAAAGGAGTGTGGAGAACAACAGGACATCAAAAGCATTGGACACAGATGAGAGTATTGCTGAATTTGGATGTGGACATGAGGAAAGTTAAAACAGATTGGAAAATGTAATGTTTTTATGCTTGTTCTTATATAAATCCTCCTTTTTGTGGGGTACCAGAGGTTCTTTAGAAATTATTTGTGGGAAAACTGTAGCGATCCTTCCTCCTTGGGAGCTTTCAGGAATCTGAAATGTGTTAAAAACCCAGAAGCACTAAGATCCAGCCAGCCCAAGCTCAGATTCAAAGTTTAATTGTTGATGTTTGTCATTGACAATATAATCTACAAGCAGCAGGCATTACTATATTTAGAAAATCCGTTTTTCTGTTAAAAAAAAAAATTCTAAAGTGAAAAGAATGCCTGATTTAAAGATCGCTTGTGGAAGAGTTTCTCATTTTCTCATTTGACTTTATTTAATTAGACAAATATCAAGGAGGGGATTGGTAACTTCCTGGAAGGGAAGTCAAGAAAAGTAAACCTAAATTAACACTGCATTGTTTTCTTCTCTCTTTAGATCTCAAAAGACCTGCATTCAAAGACGTTTCAAAATTCTTTGTCAATTAGTTGGCACGTGAATCATTTTTTCTCTAAATTAGTCAGGCCGCATAATGAACATGAGAGGAAAATCCAGCTGAAATCCCAGCTTGTGCTGTGCTCTGGGAGTGCCTGGAACCAGTCTATCTGAGAGACACAGGCTGAACTTTAAGCACCTAATCCTTTTACGTACATATCAATTACCTTGTAATGGTTAATTATCCACGATCCCGTTATGGGAGCAATCAAGCAATCGCAGGTGTTTACCCTTTTCTACAGTCATCAAATACTGGAGGCCACCTTTGTAGGAAATACCTGACCTAAATTTTCAGTAATAACTAAAAATAAAATATTCGGATTCTTTGCAGATTTATGAAAACACAGCAGGAAATCAGCATTCATTTTCAGAGATGGGAATTCTGCGGTTCGGGTGCATTTGCAGAGTTTGTCTCAGTGGTGTTTTCAAGGTAGGAGTTCAAGTCCTCAGGCTTATCTCAGCTTCTTGAAGTATCTTTGGCAAAGTGCAGTAGCCCTGTGCTGTGTCCCAGGTCCAATCCTGATAAGGGCACAGCACCAGAATGTGCCTCTGCAGGGATGGACTGATGGGAAACTCCAAATTCTGGAACATTTGAACTGCAGTAAGGTGAGAGCACCCACTGCATCACGTGAAGATGATGGACAACACAAAGGTACTCGTGTTGCACATCAATTTTTTTAAGCTGGTGCCAAAATCCTGTCCTAACGCAATCCACGGAATCACTCCAGAGCTTGAGATAAAATTAACAGCAGTTAACATTCAGTTTGCTGAGTGTAAAGATTAAATTATAGCACCACTGTTTGGGGGTTTTTTAAATGTAGATAGAAGGTTGTTCTTCAAGCCGACACTTAAGGGAAGAAATCCCTGGGCATCAAACGTTTTTCACCCATTTTGAGTTTGTTTACCATCGGCTGAGTCCCTTGTGGAGCTTGGGGAATTAAAGGCTCTGTTTTGTTCTGTTTCCTGTGGACAGGTACCAAGAGCTAATAATAGCAGTTAAAGTATCCTTCTCTTTCATTAACAGAAGATTGAGGCCAGGCTTAGATCACTTAACAGGGGACATTAGCAGATGACTTGGTGCAGAAGGGCCAAGTTAAAGGGTTTTGTGGCTGTGATGTCCTGCAGCGATTTCAGGATTGAGCTGGCCAAAGGGAATACAGCATTCTAAAAGTCGGATGAAGTTTCTTTGTACAAGGAGCTCCTTAGTAATCCTGTGTTCCTGGGGGTTTGGATGCGTTTAGGAATCAGTGCTGAGGTTTCTAAAGCCTTTTATAGCAAACATAAGAGCCAAGGAAGAAATTGGCCCTGCTGTAAACCCTGAGCCTGGGTGGGACAATAATGCTCACTGCTTTGGGTATGGAGAGAAGTGAGAAACATTAAACTGTGCACTTCCTCCCAACCTGCTGAATCCATTCTGCTGATCCTCATTCACTGGCCTCCAAAATGCAGATTCCTAAATACCTCCACATCCTTCTCATTCTGGTCACTATTCAGAACAAAGTGTCACCTGTGTGCTAGGTGACTAAAGAAACACGTGGGGTGAATCTGGAACACCCTAGGGTGCTGTCATTAATTGTGAGAGGCCCTGGGGTTGTGTCAGGTGTTGGATCTGCTCTGGGCTGGAGGCTATAAAAGCTGTGGAATCCTAGGACTGGGGTAGAGGTTGCTGCCCTAAATGTGAAGGTTAAAAATCCCTGCGGTCACCTGTTGCTGTATTGAGTTTTGGCCAGGGTTGAAGAAGGAGGCAGCACATTCATTTCTGCACGTGGAAATATCTGTGTGCTGGTTTTGGCTCTTTGTTCTAAGTACAAGGAATGTCTGACTTTTGTAAGTAAAGATGTGGCCTTTAATAAACAGCTCCTTAGTGCATGAGCCTTTGCAAAATCTTCAAAGCCACAGGTCTTGAAGAAAGAAGTGGTAATTATAAAACACAAAAACTTTCTTGTTGGCTGATATTCCAGGGTAAAAGGTACCTTGGAGTCTGAGCTCTGCATGGACACGTGTGGCATTGACTGCTCAGCTCTTTGTTCAAAGGGGATTTTCCCTATGATCTAGGCCCTGGAATCTCGCATTTAACCCATTCTTGGGCGACTATAGCTTGGTGCTGAAGGTGATCCCGAAAGTTCAAGCATAGCTGATTCTCTGCTGAAGATGGTCCCAAAAGCTGAGGCACACTCAATTCTCTGCTGAAGGTGGCCCCAAAAGCTGAGGCACACTCAATTTTTTGCTGAAGGTGCTCCCTAAAGCTGAAGCACGCTCAATTCTCTGCTGAAGGTGGTCCCAAAAGCTCCAACACACTCAATTCTCTGCTTAAGGTGGTCCCAAAAGTTCCAACACACTCAATTCTCTGCTTAAGGTGGTCCCAAAAGCTCCAACACACTCAATTCTCTGCTTAAGGTGGTCCCAAAAGCTCCGACACACTCAACTCTCTTATGGCCTCTTGGCAGGTGAAGCTAAACAAGCTCCAAAATGGAGACACTGCAGGGAATTTTTAGTCTCATATGGATTTTCTCAAAAAAGTGAGCATTCAGTGGCTGCAGGGAAATAAAATTCCCAAGTGAACACACTCTCCTGGCAAACCTCAGCAGCCATGGAGCCACTCCTGTCCCTTCCTCAAATCTTCAAGAGGGTCATCAGGGTGCCTTGCTCTTGTGGGTGCACTATCTGATCAAAGCTCTCCTCGTCTGTCCTGTTCTTAAGCATCTTCATTTCTCATGCTGTATTTGATCCCACAATAGAGGCTCCACTGCTACCTGCTGGGTGTTTGTCATGGTCTCCTGAAAAGCACCTGCCCCCAAATTCCTTCTCTGCCAGCTGACAGGGAGCTCCACCCGAGGGCTCATCGAAAGACAAGACAGTGACTCATTCTCTGTCAGAAATAGCATCCAGAAAGCTCAACAGAGGAAGTCAACAATGAACACAAGGATTACAAAAATGCTCCCATTCTCCACGGGTTAATTTTAGAGTAAAATCAACGTATGTTCGTGAAAAAAAATCTCCATCCTCATTATTAGCATTGTTGTCACTGTGACTATTTTTACATTGCCCTCGATTTGCAAGGGGGTGTTTGTGACCAAATGGGAAGTCAGGTGTTCATGGTGATCAGAGGACTGGGTCAAAATCCCTGCACTGGGAGGGTGAATTTCTTTGCAAACACAAAGGATTTCTGGGAGGTTTGGTTTCTTTGCTTTTTCTTTTGGAGCAGATGGCAGCGAGAGTGACTTCATCATCCAATTCCTGTTGCCTGTTGGGACCTAAAAAATAGTTCATACATTGAGATACTGGGGAAATAAAGGAGATTTCATTTCTGCAGCCTCTCCAATATGAGAGTTGTGGTCAGGTCTCGAGGGATTCCCACCACCCCAATCTCACTGTAACTTAACTCTTTTCCAAGTTTTTTATCCTGGTTTTGATGTCATTTGACTTTCCTGGACACTATTTCTGCCTGTTTTGATCCACTGGTATTTCGTGTTGTGAAAACAGAAGTTTTGAATCCTCCCAAAGACAACTTGTTATTTTGTAGGGAATAAAAAAAAATCCAGCTTTCATCCTTTATTTTGACTGTCTTTGATTTGTGAAATGGAGTATTCCAGGAAAGAGCCCTGTGGAGGAAAATCTGCTGGGTTCCACGTACTGAACAGCAAAGCTGTGAGCAAGTACAGTGATGATAGGGAATATAAATCAGGCACTCAAAGCAGCCAAAGGTTTTGGTGGAGCCAGGAAGGCAGCAGATCACCACTGGGCAAGGCTGATGGCTCTTGCAAAGGAAAGAAAACACTTCTTTCCTTCCTTTTTTTTTTTTTTTTTAAATGTGGATAAAAGTCTTAATGAAAGTAATTGTCCAAAGATTCATAGCTGTGTGTGGGAGAGGGAAGTTCCTTGTTAAAAGTGCTGCTCTGACCAAGGTAATGCCTAGGGGGAAGGGGACAGGATGAAAAACCAACCTTTGCCATGTTGTATTCTAGAATGGGAACACAGGGAAGAAATGAGGGTTGTTATAGTAAAGTTTAAAAGCTCAAAACAACACAAGATGTGACTTTGGCTCTAGTAAAAATGAGATGCAGGTCTTTGGTGAAGTGTCTTCAGGGTTTATTGTCCCAAAATTTCCCTTTCCGATCAAAATTTTTCATTACCCAGCCTAAAAGTGAATTTAGGTGGGGAGGTTGTTGCAGTGTTTATTGAACTACCAGAATACTTTCTCTCCCCATTATAAACAAATGTCCCCAGGCCAAGCCAGGTGTTGCTTGCCAAAGAAAATGCTCATATGTAACTTACCACTGTGTAAGTTCCTTGCTGCTTTTAAATAAATGAAAATATTTCCTCCCTCTCCCAAGAATGTGTGGCTATTTAGAAATAGAGGCTTCCATAA
>VZSR01000745.1:751643-765559 GCA_013398615.1 Brachypodius melanocephalos
ACGGAGGTGGCACCGGGGGCACACGGAGCTCCCTCAGCCTCAGCCATTCTGGAATCCTCTGATAACCCAGTGCAATGCAAAGAAAATCTCAATATTTGTTCATTAATGAGCTGCTGTCTCATTACACAATGATTGGTACCAACCTGGTACTTGAGATCTGTTACAATTATCATCGAGAATGCAAAATGGTCCCAGTGATTCCCACTTGGAGCCCATTGAATACCATTTGTTATTATTGTTAATCTGCTGCCAGACAGGACAGAGCAGCCCAGGAATGGGCAGGATCATCAGTATTCCTGTGCTGTGGGCTGGTTTTGCTGTTCTGTGTTTGATGTTGGCCTGCTCATGTCATGGCCAGTGTAGTCCCTTACTTGGATGAATTGCTTTGTTTGAGCTGCTTTTTCAGGGCACTACAGTGATCACTGTTGAGCCCCAGGCTGACTTTACTCCAAGGTTACTCTTAGGTTTAACTGGGGCAAATGGAGTGGTTTTGCATAGGTACTAGGGCCTGCCAGCCTTCCCACCACTGTCCCTTAGGAATTTCTTCATTCCCATAAGGAATGTAATGCTTGATTTCTGCTTTTCATCCTTGGTTCACCTTGTGGTCAGGGCATGGTCTACTCATGGGTTGCTCCTTGCTCTCTCTGTTATTTTTTTTTAATTTGGAGATGAAGGAGATGTGTTGAACAGGGGGAATCCAGAACCAGCCAGGCTGTGAGCATTACTTCTTTTATTTCAGCATACCACCACATCCAGCCTGGCTCAGTAGAGGGGAATGAAGTGAGAAGTTAACTCCAGGAGTAAATCTGGGTCTCCTACCAGCAGCCAAAGCTCTCTGGGACAAAACACCTGGACTCAGTGCTGGAAAAAGGGATGTGGGATCCTTGATTCCCCCTCAGTCAAAAATTCTGAAAGGTTGGGGAAAGCTGTTAATTGCAGATCATATTGGGGAGATCATCCAAGAAGAAGTGGATCATCCAAGTACACGAGGAGGCAACAGCACAAAAGAAAAGGAAGACGTCCCAAGGAGGTGCCCCAGAGGCAGATGGAGGAAACGGGAATGGTGGGAACTGAGGGAGGGAATAACAGCAGGAGCTGGGAAGATGGGGGATGGCAAGGAAGGATGAACACAGATGCATCACTGAATTTTGGAACTAGCTGGAGGTTTAGTGAAGGTGTACAAATAATGGAGAATGAGGAGTTTACAAGATGGAGAAGTACCAGGAGGGTTGGGAAGAAAGGGGAGAATAGGGATAAGAAGTCATTAAGCTTAAAGCAAGGGAGCTATTTTGATCAAGACAAATTACACGGGCATAATTAACATTTGGCAGGGAGAGAGAAAAGGCATTTTGAGATCTGGGCCATGCTTTTAGTTATATTTTCACAACAAAATATAAATACGAGTCAAAAGAATGTATCACGAAAGTGTTCTCTGTGTATCCACTTGGATTTGGCAATTACAGCAGAAGAGTGCAGGAGAGGTTTCAAGAGGGCTCTGTAGTGGTTCTGCAAGTAGAAGTGGCTTCGTACATATGGTAATATGAGAGACAGCAAAAATAAGGGCACAGGGATGATGGAAAGTGCCAGGGGAGCACAGGTTTCTTCCTAGATTTTGTTTCCTACCAGGAAGAGCCTGGCAAGGATAATTCTGAACACTTACTCCGTTGGCACAACCTGTGTAAGGATTGTAGGTATGGAGGTTTCAGGTAGAAAACTGCCAAATATGAGGAGAACCCACCTTCCTCTTATTCCAGCAGATATATGGAGACCTGGATACCTGGAGACAGTCTAACTCTTGCTTGTTTCAGCCAAACACCAATGGGGCTTGCAGCTGTGCTTTTCTCTGGAGGTGTTTCATCCAGCTCTGGAATACTCCAGTAAAAAATTAGAAATGTGGGAGACAGCAGTGGAGATGGAAAAGGGATAAGGGGGTTATCTGCAAGGGATTTTAAACTGGAATGTTAATGACTTCAGTCTTTTCTGCACAATTCTCAAAGCCCCCTCAGGTATGTCTAAAGTATTTTATCATATTTCCTATAAGACCAGAATCAACATACATATGAATTTGGGGAATACTTAAAGGTATTCTTAATCCACCTTTGTTCTTTTCAATATGCTTTAAGCATGTTTCTATTAGCTTTCCCAATACTGCACAGTGTTCCTACTTCTGGGAGCTGCTCGACCCTTGCTCAAAGTCTATCACATAATGACATATTAACATAGAAATGACTCCAGGAGGCGAAGGTGAAGGCATCGAGTGCTTCCAATCTTCCTTCCTCAGCTGGATAAGAAATGTGAAGGAAAATACGTTAAATACATATTGTACGTTTTCCCTGCTGCCCGGCATTTATCCAATCAAGAATTTCACAACAGTGAATAAGTACAAGCTATGCAGAGCATTTTAAGAAGCAAAAACCTGCCAGCTTTAGGAAAGAGGCAGGGAAGCTGGAAATCCAGCACTCTGGGATTTGCTGTGGGCACTGTGGAGAAGCCGGGATTCTTCCTGCATCCTTTCTGCTCCTCCTGACTCCTGGCAATCCGCTCCAGCCATAGGTCCAATAAGCTCCTTGGCACTGGAAAGGTAATTATTGACTCCCTGCTCACCTTTGTACACCTCAGCATCAAAAAAAACCAGCAGCGCTGCTGTCGTGTTGGACTGATGGCAAAGTCTCTGTTGGAATTTAATCCCTAAGCATCTTAGGAGAAGATCAAAACTGCACAACTGTGAACTCCTGGTTAAGGCTCTCATCCTAAATATTCCCATTCACTCAGAGAATAAAAGGGAAATAATGGAATCATAGGGTTGTTAAGGTTGGAAAATATCTGTAAGGTCTTCAGGTCCAACCATCACCCACCACTTTCACCACTAATTCATGTACTCAAGTGCCACATCCACACGTTCCTTGGACACTTCCACAGACAGAGAGTCCATCCTTTCCCTGGGCAGCCTGTTCCTGTGATCCACAGGCCTCCTTTGATCCAAAAGAGCAGCCTCAGAGCTGTGCCAGTTGGAGCTTTTTTGCAAGGCTGATGAAAGTGCATCGAAACTCACTTTTATCCAGAACTGAGGAAAAGAGGGTTTGGAGCACAGTGGGGAATTCATCTCTCCTGCAGGTTCTCCTGTGAGGCTGTAGCTGATCCATCCATGGAGGTGTCCAAGGCCAGGTTGGATGGGGCTTGGAGCAGCCTGGGATAGTGGAAGTTGTCCCTGCCCATGGCAGCGGTGGCACTGGATGGGCTTTAGGGTCCTTCCAACCCAAACCATGCTGGGATTCCATGATTCCCTGGCAGCTGTGTCTGATGAGCTGTTTGCAGGCATTTGAGTTGAGTTGGACAACAGAACACTTCTGTGCCATCGTCTTTAATGTGGAAGCTCTCAGTAATAATTCAAGGCTTCTCTGTCTCCAGAGGGAGAAAGAGACTTGTAGTGGAGGAAGAACTGGACAATGCTGTCAGAGATGCACAGGGTGGGATTGCTGGGGTGTCAGTGCAGGGCCAGGGGCTGGACTGAATGATCCCTGTGGGTCCCTTCCAGGTCAGGATATTCTGTGATTCCATGAATCGGAGAAGGTGTGGAGAAAGTCTAAAAGAGCTTAGTTCAAGTGAGAGAAAAGATCTCCCTGCCAAGTGATAGCCCTTGACTAGAGACACCAAGGAATCAGGAGGGCAAATCCCTCTCTGAACCCAGGGAAAGTCTTCACTTTATGGTGAAAGACAACAGAATGAACTCAATTTTCTGACTCTGTCTTCCCCAGTGATTCAAACCCTCCCATTCAGAGTAACAGTGCTCAGCATTCCTCGGAGATCAGTTGTCTGAGGACACCAGGAAAACAGAGGGGAGGGGTTTGTGGTTGTGAGGCTGTTACTGACAACAATAACTGCAGGATCGTGATGTTATTCGGGGTGAGCACACTCGGTGTCGGGAGTGGGTGCTCTGGGAACCAACACACAGCCAGGGATTGGTGCTCTTGGCTCATCTCCTCTGATGCTTCAGGTGCAGAGAGCAATGATTCATGGGCAATGCCTTTTTTTTTTTTTTTTTCCTCCAAAAAGATGACTTGGGAAGAAAAAAAAATTCCCTTCTCTTAGCAGTAGGGTTTAGGACCTGGGGAACTGTACGGATTTCCTTCTCTAATCTGTGGGAATTAGCCCTGACTGACAGGGAGCCAGCATGCAGTTGACTCAGAGTCCTCAGCTAACTTGCAGCTCTGCAGAATTCCTGGAATAAAGCCCTTCTTGTCCAAAGTGGAATTCCTATGAGGATCCAACCAGAAGAGTCAATGCTGGAACGGAGGCTGCCATTGTGTCCTGGGGGAGGATCCATGCAGGTTGGAGAGCAAAAAGTACTTTTTGGGGGGTAAATTTTTAGTGTGTGGTAACTCCTGATGAGGGCTGTGGGGTATGAAAAGAATTATAATATAAACCATAAGAATATAAACCATAATAATATAAGCCATAGGAGTTCTGCTAAAAGGAAATTCCATGGGTTGTTGTGCTGTGTAGGACTGGATGTGTCGTGCTGTGGTGCTTTAAAGCAGCACTTCCAAAGACAGCCTTCTACCTTTCCAAGAATTTAATTGTGAGCAATAAACCATTAAAGAATTGCCATTTGAAGACTAAAATTCCAGGTAGTGAAAAGCAGATAATCAACTGAATGCCTTGAATGTGCTGTTGGAAAGCGAGAAGAGTGTGGGAGAAAGTACCAGAGAGAGAAACAAAAAATACTGAAATGCCCTGGTGCAGTGTTTGGTTTATTGCTGGAGCAGTTAGGGAAATCTCCCAGACAGGATTACAGCTCTTCCAAAATTATTGGATGAGGAGATATCAAATGTCTCATAAGAATATTTGGATTTAAAATACCCCTTTGCTCCAAAGAGCATTTCATTTTGTGCGGTGCCTTTCTCTGCCCTTTTATTGCTGAAGGATGAGCAAATAATTGAAGTGGGGTTTGTGTATTTCCCCTGCTGCCTCTGCCAGCTCACCTGGGGAGAAGGAGGCGGGATCCACCTCCAAACGAGCTGGGTTCAGGCAGGGCAGGAATAAAATGTTATTTATCTGCAGCTCAGCCTCTGACGTCCTCGTTGCTGTAGTAGGGAGCAAAGCCAGGCCATGGCCGTGGAGCTGTTGGGTTCCTGCCTTGCTGAGCACTTCTTCAAAGAAGAAAACTCTTTTTAAGGCTGAAATTCTTTCATCTTCTTGTGGACAGCACCTGCAGGACAGAGACACCTGAACTCTGTCTGTAGGACCAGGCTGTGGCACGTGGATGTGGCACTGGGGTGGCACTGCCCTGTTACCCAGGACAGCTCCCACAGCCTCTGCATCCAGAGGGAGAAAGGACAGGGGAAAACACAATTTCTACATTTTGTGTGAGTGTGATTTCGACTTCACTCATTTCTTGTGTTTGAAGTGCTGGTGTACGGTTCCAACCTTGGGTAGGTTTAAAATGGTGGAATGGGGTTGGGAGCTGCTGAAGTTTTACAGCACCAAGTAAAATGTAGCCATTTACCAGACATTTTTTAATACATATTAATATATACATATATATATGTGTGTATGTGTGTGTATTTTTTTAATATTTGTATTTATACATGTGTGCATTTGCTTTATGTGCTACATTCCTCTCCCACTTTCCAAACATAAAGTGAGCTTTTTACAACCCTGCTGCATCTTTTGGGGGTCCTTGGATCCTCACCCAGTGGCTCTCACTGGGTGGGACATACTGGCCCTACAAGACCCAGGCAGCCTCAGCATTCCCACCACGCTTCCCTGGGCACCCTGCTCGGCTCCAGAGCCTCTCTCCTGTGCCACACCCTGCACTGTAAACATGACACATGGCACACAGGGTGACCCCGAGCAGGAGGAGCCCCGGGTGACATCCTCTCCCTCGGGGCTGCTGAGAGCTCTGTGCCTGCCCACCCACCCGGAGTGGGGCTTTAGGGATAGATCTTTATCCTCTTTCTTCCAAGGGTTAAGCAGAGCTCGCATTTTCCGTGTCCAGCATGGCAGCAGAAGGGGGATTCTGTCCCAGGACTTTCCCTGCGTTTTTTATGGATCAGCCTACCCAGGAGTTATCTCCTAATCTGGCTTTGCAGCCCAGTATAACCTGCTTTGCTGGCAGGGATTTAGCAGCCAGGTGAGGAGTGGTTCTCCCAAAACTGTTGCTGTCCTGATGCTTGAAGTGCTTTCCTGCTGACCAGAAGTGCTCTGGGCTCCTTTCCTTCTGGTCCTGAGGGGCTGGAGCTTGGATTCATTTCCCATGTGGAAGATGAAGGGCACCTCCATCCCTGCTCCAGCTGAGGGAGCGAGTGTGGAAAGCTGGAGTAGTAATTCTGTGGAGGGCTTGGGATGTGGGAGTGAGGCCACAGGAGGTGAAGTATGGGGAAACCTATTTATAGGTCTCAGCCTCTGGATTTCACCTGGCTTAAGGTATGAAATGTGGTTCTCAGCCTTGGCGTCACCGAGTTCTGCACGTGCACAGAGTCAGAGCTGGGAAATGAGGCAAAACTGCAGCAGCACCCGTGGTCTGCCAGCATCACTGAGCTTCCCTGTGAGAGAGAAGCATTTCCAGTCTGGGGGCTGATTGAGGCATTGAAAACTCCATGAATTTTACTGAAATCTTGTTTCAGCTGTGCTTTGCAGCATTGCACTGAGGGCTTTCCCTCCTGCTCTGCCTCCCAGCTGGGACAGAGCCTTGTCCCTGGGAGCACCTTGTCCAAATCCCAGTTTGTGCAAATCCCTCCCAGCCCCCCGTGCATGGAGTCCTTGCCCTGCTGGTTTTGTGCAGGTATTTTCAGGACATGCCCCAAAAATGCTCCTGGACAGGGCAAGATTGGACCCAAAGTGTTGTGTTTGCAGTGAGAATTCCAGGCTGCGCCATAATTAGCTGGCCTGTGCTTTAGATGAGAAGTTACTGTGCAGGTTTCATCCACTTAAACCTCCTGGTTCTTTAAATAGGTGTCCTTGGCCAGCTTTTCTCACTCCGTTAATCCCAGCACAGATGAACTGGCATGAATAGAAATGTTTATGGCAGCTGCATATGGAATATATCTGATTGTTGCACATAGGCAGAGCTCTGGGCTCATCATTTGATGCTTTATAAAGAGACTTGGATAATCTTTCCGAAAGGAGCTGTGTAAATGCAGATATAATTAGCTTTTTTTTTTCCTTTTTTTTTTTTTTCTTTTTTTTTTTTTTGGAAATAGATATCTCTTAATAAAGCGCTGGAGCACAGAATAGCCATTTCCTGTGATTTTCATTCACATAATATTTATAGTGCTGCAGAACAAATGAGCCATTGGAAAGGCAGAGAAATGAATGCCGTGGATGAACTTGCCTTGAGAGGAGTTTGTGATCAAATTATGACTCTAACAAACTACAGTAAGCCAATTACTGCTCCTCCCGGATTTGTGAGTGTGCAGGCTCAGTGGTTTGGTGTAATCCCTCCCTGTGAACAGATGGGCAGACTGTAGGGCTCTGCCCAGACTTCCAGAGGTCTGGGATCTTCTTTCTTTACCCTCTTTGCCTCTCAATGACAAAAATACTCAAAAAAAAGAGTGCATGGAATCAGTGAGGATCTTTCTGATGTACCTCTGTGCAAATTGGCTTTAAATTTTTACCATCTTCTCCTCCTCAGAAGGTTTTTTTTTTACATGCCCAGAGGCACACTGTGATGTAGGGCTGTAGTTAAGAGGTGGTCAGCATTTTACTGTGAGCTCATATTTGCAGGGAATTATAGAACACCCCAACCTTCCCCTCCAAGGTTAAAACAACTGAATGACAGGAAATAAATCAGGAATGATTATCAGTCCTCCCTGAAATCAGTTTGATCACAGTCACTGGGTTGCCATCTGCATCTTTGGCCTTCTAGAGCTGCATGCTTTCTGCTTTTCAGGAAGAAAATAAAAATGCTGCATCAGGTGGGAGATGAAAGGATTCTGTAGTTGTCTGCTGCAATTCCAAGAGCTTCCCCATGCTCCTTTTGTTGCTCCTTACACAAACCAGACATCTATACAGCAGAAAGCTGCCAGTACTGTCCTTTGCCTCAACTAAACTGCACAAAATGTTGAAATTATTATGATTTTTAACTTTATTACACAGCTGTAGTCTTGCTTTTAACTGGAAATACATGCTGGTAACTTCTAGACTCAATCCAATATTTGTTTCCTATGCAGTAACTACAACTTCTCAAATCTATATAGCAACTACTCAGTAAGGAAAGAAATTGCTGTAAAATGTAATGACACAAAATCGTTGGTCCCACCAAGGCTGAGCAGGGCCAGGTTTGGGTTCATCTCAGGTTCTCCAGGGCTCTGTCCAGAAAAAAAAAATGTGAAAATGGAGACTCCAAAGCCCCTGCTGCACCTCTTACCTGCCCTTGAGAGGAAATGTTATACCTTATTATCCTTATTGATTGCTTCAGCTTATGAATCATGGAATACTCCGAGCTGGGAGGGACCCACAGGGATCATCCAGTCCAGCTCCTGGCTTTGCCCAGGACATCCCAACAATCCCACCCTGTGCATCCCTGGCATCCCTGAAGCTCTGGCAGCCTTGGGGTCATGTCCATTCCCTGGGGAGACTGTTCAGTGCCCCAGCACTTTTTTTTTCCTAAAAGAAAAGCTCTCCTGTTGTGTCCCCTCCTGCCACATCTGAGCCCTGTCATTCAGGCAGTTTTTGAGCTCAATCATTTTTCACTTCTCTACCCCTTCAGACCACACTGTACTCACTTGGATACAAAAATATCATGGGAGACAGTGCTGGAAGTCTGGGAAAGTCAAGGGAAATTATAACTGCTGTGTCCTCATCCATGTTCCATCCCTTTATTATTCCTGTCACTGTATTCCAGACAGGCTGGTCAGGCATGATTTAGCTTTGGTAAATCCAGACTGACTGATCCCAGTCACCTTCTTCTCCTCTGCATGCCCAGAGATGTGTTTTGGGAGGACAGGCTCCATAATTACCAAAGATCTCAATGTCATCCAAGGTGTTGAAAAGAGTTGGAAGTTGAGAAGGAACTTTATGCAAGTTTTAAAGGACTGGACTGAAGAACTTGTTGTATGGACATATAAGAGAATCAGATCTCTGTTGTAGGTCAGGTCTGTCTGTCTGTCTGGGACAGATGGGTTGCATTCCTAGGACAGGTTGGAATTGTCAGGTGTGGATAATGCTGGTGAAGAACACACAAGGCTCTAACAGGACCTTGTCTCCTGCTTTTTACAAAAACAAAATTGATTTCCCAGGCATCCTCTCCCCGAGTGCAGAAAAACACACCTGAGTCTGGAAGAAGTGGAATTTAGTCTTCCCTGTGCTGAAAATGCATCCAAGGAGAGTCCAGCTCATCCACTGACTGCCAGGAAAAACCCTCAGTGAGATGCTGGCCCTGGCTGTGTCTGGGTTGGACTCACTGGGGGGATGCAGGATGCTCAGGGAAGGGAAGGGAGCTCATGAGCACCTTCCCTGTCAATCATGGTTGTTCCTGTCTGATCCTCAGCTTCCAGAAGAACTCTCTTCTGCCAAGCACTCCCAGATGGGAGCCCACAAGGGGAGCTGGTTCCTTTTGATGGTACTCTGAGGGAATGTGAAGCTACCAACAACAACATTCTCTGAACATATCAAATATTTAATGCACATATCTGGGAGCAAGAAGTCTTTTCTCTCCTTCAGAGGCAGCTTCTCCTGGACTGTCCTTTCTGCCTGTAGGAATTCTTCATTCCTGGGGGACAAATCCTGCCTTGAAGATCCTGTACTGCTGATTTCATGGGAGCTGGCTTTGGTGTTTTGGGAACATGTGAGGAGTGAACACTGGAACAGAAACACAGGTTTGTGTATTTCTGTTACAGTGGTCTGAGGGAGAGGTGGATCTCACAGGACAGGTAAATCTTATTAATAAATGGTAGAACAAGCTAAAAATAGCACACAGCTACACCAGGAAAGAGGAATTACTCTGGGTCTTACTATGGGCATTGGATTTTTAATTTCATTTTCATTGGTTTTGGTGTCCAGGTACAAATAATGTTCCAGGTCTCATAACACAAAGATCATGCTCATTCCTATGATTTTAATTTTATGAGGTTTTTGGAAAGGAATTAAGGTTTTAAGTCATACTGGTAAGTGGGGCTTGTGGGTGAGAAGCATTAGGTAGGTTTGCAACAGCCTTGTGGACTTATTTTTTGAAGGGCTGAGGAGCAATTTTAGTCTCAGTTGAAGTTTTCAAGAACTGGAGTGCTTTGGTGCTGTAGTGGTTACATGACCATATAAACCTTGTGTTATGGGCTCCCCTTCACTCTCACCATGTGCCCTCACAAAAAACAAAAAACAAACAAACAAACAAAAACAACAACAAAAAACCAAACCAAAACAAAAAACCCAAACAAACAAACAAAAAAAAAACCCAAAAAAAGTGGGAAAAAAAGATTTTTTTTTTATTTGGGAAAAAAAATGAACTTTTATTTTGTTTTGGTTTTGTAATAGGGACAACAATGCCAACAACACAATAGGAAATACAAACTGATAGAGAGGAAACTTAGGGTAAATATTGGGAAGAAGTTTTTCCCTGGGAGGGTGGGCAGGCCCTGGCACAGGGTGCCCAGAGCAGCTGGGACTGTACCTGGATTCCTGGAAGTGTCCAAGACCGGGCTGGATGGAGCTTGGAGCAGCCTGGGACAGTGGAAGGTGTGGAAGGGGGTGGAACTGGTTGGGCTTTAAGGTCCCTTCCAGCTCAAACCACGATTCTCGGATTTAAATAAGCTCCCCTTGATGCCTGGGTGGTCTCCCATGAGTTGCACGGCGAACCCGTGAAGTTCCAAGGAATTGCAAACGCGAGTTTCAGGGAATGCCGTTCAAATTCCGCCAAAGTGAGTAATAACCTGAGCTCTTTTCCCAACCGCGCTTTAGGCTTTTCTGGCACCTGCATTTCGGGGGAAGAGAGAGACCGAGCCAGCAGCATCGGGATTCCCGTTGTCCTGGCGAATGATCTCCCGAAGGCAGCGGGAGCTGCCCCTTCCCTTCCCTTCCCCGGCAGCGGGAGCGCGCACCGAGCTGCGGGGACACGGAGCGGGGAGCGGCTCGGGGCTACCAGCGCTGCCCAGCCCACCCGCAAGGAACAGAAAGGGAAGGGGGAGAAGAGAGGGAGAGCCAGGAGGTGCCGGGAAGCCGGGCTGGCAGCGGGGGAGTGCCCGGCGCCAGCAAGGGGCAGGCGCATCCCTGCCCATCGCAGCATCGGGAGCAGCCGGGATGCGGAGCCGCCGGTGGGGAATGGCCCGGCGCCTCCCGCTCTGATAAGCCGAGGTATTTTATTTTTTTTATTTTTATTTTTATTTTTTCCCCCGTCGTTGCTATTTCTCGGGTTGTTCGCTGCTCGCCGTTGCTCTGTTCCGGCTCTGGGGTTATTGGGGAAGCGGAGCGGAGGGTGCAGGTGTGTTCTTGCTCCCTGTGGAGACCTGGGGGGAGCTCGCTGCATCACCCAGCGCAGCAAACTTTGAACTGCCAACTCACCCGGGGGGTCTTGTGTTTGATCTCCCTTGGAATCCAGGTAAAAGTACGCCCAGGACTAATATTTTATTCAACCTCTTTTGGAAGAATCGTGACTCCCTCATCGCGTTAGATTTGGAGTGGGGAGAGTCAGTAAAAACCGGCGGGGTTTAATGTCCTTTGTTAAACTGAGATCTTGGTTTTTCCATCTTTTCCATCTTCCCATTCCCTGCAGTGAGAGAGGAAAGGTCTGAACCCTCTCTTTTTCACTTGTTTGGACTGGAAATTCATGCTGGTGGCACAGTGGAGGTCCCACAGCTCCGCTCCTCTTCCTCACAGGAATTCCTTTGCAGCTCCCCTGTGCCCAGCAGCGTTCTGCCGTGTTTAGAGTTGAGGATTAGAAAACTTAAGGGCTTCTACCTGGCTCATTTCTTGATAAACCTCTACACTCAGTAGTAAGTGCTCTGTTGGTATTGTCTGTCAGCTTCTATCCCCTTTTTCTTATACTACAGTTAACCCTAGTTAAAAACCCAAAAACCCAAAACCAAAAAAACCCACTTATTTTGGTCATACTTTAAATTCCTTCATATTTAACTGTTCTTACTTTTATTACTTACATGTCTTTTTATTTTGTTTCGTTTGGGGGTTTTGTTTTTGTTTGTTTGCAGGTTTTTTGGTTGGTTGGTTTTGGGTTTTTTGGTTTTTTTGGGGGGTTTGGTTTTTTGGGTTTTTTTTTGTACTTATTCCTTGTCTGTTAATTTGGTATTATTTCAGTAATTACCGTTCATGAAATCCTGCATTTTCCTTGCCTGGTTTTGATTGCCATGCTGCCTCTAGAGATTTTTTTTTTTTAAAAAAAAGGGGGATTTTTAGTGATTTCTGCATCCCGTTTAATCTGGAGGACTGTAAACAAGTGCAAACAAGTAAACTGTAAACAAGTGCAGTTGATGTAGCATTTGAAGGCAGAGGGGAGGTGTGTGTTTGTATTTCTCCACAGGAAAGGAGGTAGTGTTTAAGGTGCTGTGTTGTCACACGAGCACAACTTTCCCCGTGGCAGGGTAACCCCAAGTCCACATTTCCTTCCTTCCCATAAAGCCAGCTGATTGGTGGAGCTGGGAAACTGATATTATGGGAGATATGGTAAATAATTCATAATATGAATGGTCTGGGCTTTCACACAGTGGAGTCTTTCTTTGGAGAGTTGGAGACTTAGCCTGTGAATTCTCGGTTTCTCTTATCAGAATTTTGGTGTTGCTTTGGGGTTTCCTTTGCCTGGGGAGGCAGCAGGACGGTGAGTCAGGGGTTATTTGATGCATTTTATCTGTCTGTGGGAGCACTCAGGTTTCAGGAACATGATCCCTGTGGCTTGGCAGGTGCACCCCTAAGAAATAAGAGTGGAATTTAAGGTGAGGACAGCTCTGCTCAAGGATGGAGCCTCCACTTTTTTTCTGGAGCTGCTGAGGCAAGAAAGTTACTCCCAGGTGCTGTGTTTCACACCTTACCCATGGAGAGGGAATGTGCAGGCTGTGGAGAAGTTTGGGGCTCGATATCTTCTTTATGGTGTTCTACCCGTGCTAAATCACTGCTTGGAATAATTGTATTGTCACCTTGTGTCATATTTGCTCAGGTGTAATGGCTCTGCCACAAAGGCAGTCGCCTGGAAAATTGTGCTGCAAAATTTTTAATGTTCCTTGGAAAGGTGGGGAGGCTTTAGAGCCCTTTTTTTTTTTTCTCCTATTATAAAATTGGAGGGTTAGAATCTTACTCTTTTTTTTCTCTCTCTCTCCTTTTTCTTTATATGAATATCTTGGTTTCCTGCTGTCTGGGATTGTCTGGTAATATCTTCTTTTAGGAATAGGAGATGGGTCTCTATACTGAAGAAAACTTTCCTCACAACTACTTTCAAATAATATGGAATGAATGAAATTTAAAGTCTTTAGATAAAAAATGAAACTAAGTGGCAGTGCTGGATTCTGGTCATAGCTTGCTGTACAGCTAAATTGTTGTAAGGGTTAAAGGTATAAAGTGTGAATTAGTTCTTTTTGTGCTGCAGGCTGTGGTTTAAGTTGTCCAGTTTTAAGGTGCATTTTAAATTGTGAACTAGTATTTTTTTGTGTGTCTGTGAAAGGTTCTAATTCACAATCATCAGTTTTATTAATTAAAAAAAAAAAAAAAATTCACAAAGAGTGGATTTGTGAAGGGCATTGGTGTAGTTTGATAGCACCAGTGAACTTTTTGGGGCTGAGAGGTGGCAATGCCGATGTCTGGAGTCAGTTTTAGCACCGCTGGTTCTGAGTTCATCATTTTAAATGTGCATTGGGGCCTCAGCTTGGGAAAGACCATCTGCATCTCCAGCTGTGGGACTGGTACTGCAGCCTTAATGCTGGTGTCATCACTGAGCCCCTGGTGTCATCACTGAGCCCCTCCAAAAACCAGGATGGGCTTGA
>VZSR01000745.1:765870-787751 GCA_013398615.1 Brachypodius melanocephalos
CTTTAGGCCCTGCCAGGGGCTCTGAGCTCTCCCCAGAGCCTTCTCCAGGCTGATCAATCCCTGAGGGGCTTCAGCCCTTTAAGGATCAATGCCAGACAACTGAACTGCTCAGTGTGGGTGCAAGGTTTGTAGGACTTTTTTTGCCTTCAGTGTCCCTGCTGAGGACTGCCTTCAGTGTGCCTTGCTCCTGACTGTTTCCCCTTGTCCCTCCCTTGTAAAAATGGAAGTTTTACCATCCTGCTGGAATTAACTCTCACTCCCTGCTCCTCCTCGGCAGTTTCCACTGGGCTCTTCACAGCCCTCCAGGAAACGTCTTGCACTCCCTGAGTACCTGACCCCGAGCTGTGTCTCTCTGAGTTTATCCTGCCTCTGTTACTTCAGCCCTTCAGAGCCTCCAGTTATTTCTGGGTGCTGACAATGTCCCCTCCTCCAAGCCCTGTGTCCCCACTGTGTCACACAGGATCAACCTGTTCCTCCCATCAGTGACACAGTTACTGCTGAAATGTTTAACGAGATCAGTCCCAGGCCTGAATTTTAAGACCCTCTAATAATCACTTAAAGTTTCAGGACTTCTGCTGTTGTCTCCTCATGAACCAAATGCTCACCTACCCCTAAATGCCTCCGTTGGTTGCAGCTTAACTCTGCATTTCCCACGTGACACTGCTGAATACTCAGCTAAACCCCAGATTAATGGGATCTCCAGCCTTTGGGGAATGTTATCTGATGAAGTAATCTCTTAGCCTCTCACGAGCCACCTTGTGCTGAATAATAAGAAATTTGGTCATATTTCCCTGTGCTTTCATGTCTTTGGGAAGAAATTGGAAGGGAAGAGTGCTTGGGTCTCTGTGTCACTGAAGGAAGTGGTGTAGGCTTGGAGAGAATTCTTCTCTTAAGCATGAATAATTTATTCCCTGCTCTTTAATTGTCTGCAGTATCCCAGTTAAAGGAAATGTCGGAGTGGTGTTCAATTTTGTGTGCCGTTTGTTTCCAAACTCTGGCTTTGACTTTAATGGCCCCTACAGCTTTTATTCCCTTTGTGATGATTTCTTCTTTTGTACCCTTGTGTTTCTTATTTTTTATTTCATTTCTTTTTTCATTTTCATTTCTTCACCACTCACCCCCTCCCTCTCCTCCCATGGTAAATATTACCACCCTTACTGAAAACAAGGTCAAAAATTTCCTTTCTACTCACACTCACTGGAAAAGATTTGGAGGTCTTTTCCAACCTTAATGATCTGGTTGGAATCTTTCCCAAAATACCCATCTCACAGCAGAGGAACCCACATTGTTCTTTTCCTGACCTCTGCCTTCATAGATCACCCAAAAATCTTCATAAAGTTCTCAAAAACAGGAAAATATCACATTCTTGGTGATCCTTCTGAGATTCTGTTACACCAATTCTCCCCAGATTTTCTTTTAACTTCTTAATTGTGTCTGGGTTTAGGCTTTTTAAAACTCCATAGGTTCCTATGAAAGGCCTTCTAATGTTGGAGGTAGATCCCTGTTAGCTGTGCACCCATACAGAGTCCTTTATCTTGAAAGTCTTTCCCTCTCTCTTTTTTATTTGGAATATTTGGCACCTGGCATTTAAAGATTTCTGGGCCTCCTTCATTTTTGGATACCTGAGATCCTCATTTCAGTTGATTTTTCTAGTTAATTCCCTTAATTTTTTTTCCCCAAACAAGTGCTGATAACCCTTAATTACAACCCCTTTTTCTTTTGTTTTTCCATCTTGTTTAATCAGCTGATTATCATTCAAATCCAGTTTATTTTCTGTCAGTGAATCCTCTCCAAACTGAGAATGAATTAACCTTACTTCTCCCAGATACAAAGGTTTCCTGCTGGATCAATCCTCTATGAGAGCACACAAATTAAGCCGCTATTTGTAATTCTTGTTCTTCGTATCTGGAAAATGAAATTCCCCAACAGTGGCCCAATTTCTAAAGAGGTCTTAATTCTCTTAAGGACACCACAGCCGCCCATGTGTTGTATCCAGTTTAAGGCATTACTGCCCACCAATGCAATTTGCCTGGATCAACCCTTCCCAGGGTGGTTTTGACCACAGCCAATATTGGAATTTAACATACGGCTCTTTTCTGGCTCCCTGTCTCGGCCTCCAAGTGAAAATCCTTTGGAGAATCTTCTCTGCTCACGTCTGGAGAAACAATAAGATCAATTCGCTGGTTGCCCCAATGGTTTTGCCTTTCTGGCAGCTCCTTGAGAGAACCGAAATGGAAAAATTCTGCCCCAGATTAGGACAGACATGGGAACAGCATTGATGTTTCCACCCTGCCATTAATTATGATTCCCACAAAACTGAATAATCAGAGTTTATTTCATCTGGGGAGCACAAGGGATGTGGGATTTGTTTGCTCTGTCCTTACAGAGCAAGTGCATTTCTCAGAACACATTCCTTCAAATGCCACTCCTCTGGTTCCTCTGCAGAGAAGATGTTTTAGGTTTTATTTCTTCCAGTGTAAGGTAGTCCCAAGTTCACACATACATGGATCCAAACTGTTGATTTGATGGAGGGAGAGGGACCTGCAAGGTTCCAGTGCAAAAGTCTCAGCTGGAATCCAGGCTTTTAAGAAGAAAACTTTTGTATCACAATATCCAGAAATAATTGTGAACCCTGTTAGAGCACAAAATGTCCATTGAAATTTTATAATCTATTTTGTTATCACACCTGCCTTTCGTAAAGTGAAATTCTGCAGTGACTGCTCCTCTCGGAACTGTTCAGTCTCTGGGATACCACCAGAGCTTTGGATTTGAAATTCTGTAGTGGCTTTTCCTCTTGGAACTGTTCTGTCTCTGGGATGTCACCAGAGCTTTGGCTTTGAAATTCTGTAGTGCCTTTTTCTCCTGGAACTGGAATACCACAAGAGCTTTGGCTTTGAAGCCATGGCAGCTGAATCTGCCTCCTCTGTGACACTCGAAATGCCACAACACCTTCTGCATTTCCAAAAATTACCTTTTCTTGGGAGTGCTCTTTTCCCTCCCAGCACACAAGCACACGTTAGGCTCTGAGTTAAACAAATGTTATCATTTTTAACCTTAGCTCAAAACGAGGGCTGAGTAAAGCAGGATTGTGACAATCCATGAGCAATTGGAGCTGTAATTTGGGTGATTCACTGGGACAAAAATGGTTTGTTACAGACTGAGTGTGCCGAGGCCAAGATGTTTCTGGGATATGGGAGAATTTAGGTTCCTCCAGTGACAGCTCCTGATCCTGCCATGGTCCTACTCATTCCCTGAATCCCACCCATGGGATTTCTGTCCTCTGGTAGAAGTGCTTGGTGTAGGAAAGGTTTAGGGAGGACCTGCTTTTAGTCCTCTCCTGGTGTCAAAGTGACGTTTTGAGCTGTGGAAGTGAGTGCTGGACCTGCTGCACTGCTGGTCCCAGGAAAATGGGCTCTGAATCTGTGTCAAAACCTGGAGAAATCCCTGCATGCCCACCTTGAGCACAGCCAGCAGCAGAGCTCTCCCAGCCCAGGGAGCAGCCAAATCCAACAACTGCTGTCTGACACTAAGGTTGGGAGCTGGCCATGGGATATGGAGCCGTTCTTGGTCCATAAATTTGCATCCCTGGTTCACAAATAACCCACGTTTAATTTTAATTTGGCGAGGTACTCTCACACTGTATCCTCCCTTTAAAAGCTTTATAATGAGTTTTCCCCACACTTGGTTCTCTGGGGGCTCTGCTTCAGAAGTTCCCTGAGCATTTTCTTTAGAAATACTGTGTATTGCCAACAATTCTGTGTTCAGCACCACTTGTGTGGCTCAGCTGTTTCTCCTTGCTTTGGTGCAGCCTGGGCAGGGATGAAATCACTGTGAACCAGATAAGGTCATCCCAGCATTCTTTGGAAACCAGTTCATGAACTGGTCAGGGCTGTTGTTGCTGAGTGGACACTGTGTTGGAAACCTTTTTTAAAGATATTTAAGAATTATCATTAAAATCCACATTCGTCACACAACCTTCGCTTAAAACAACAAAAACAACCAAACCAAACACAAAAACAAATTCCCAACACCAAAACCAAGACAACACAGAACAAAAATTAACAATCCACACAAAATTCACCCCTCGACCCTTCATCACAATTACAACAAAAATTCCCCACGATCATCACTTAACACTATCTGCTACTTGATTCTGCAGTCACAAAAAGAGGTGGATTACAGCATACTTGACCTACCTCTGGAGTCATGAATGTTGCAGGAAAAAATCTGCACAAAATCCTCTCTCTGTTTCCCTGCTTCTGGCCTGAACATGCAGTGAAGCTGTTGGTGGGGCTGGAGAAAAGCTGCTGGACATCAACAATGTTTATTCATCCTTGCCAGGGCACTGGAGTGTGGGTGTAGAAGATTTGTCTTCTCTAGAGCTGCTGCTTGCCCAAGTGATGGATATTGTGAGGCCCTGGTGAGGGAGATGCTCTGTGTGATGGACATCCCAGCGAAGTGACACTTGATGGGGTGAGAGAGGCTGGAGGGGTGCCATGGAATGGGGTGGGATTTGCACCAAGGATGAACGAGGCTCAGAGCATCCTGGTCTGGTGCCACGTGCCTGTGGTAGAGGGTTTGGAACTGGATGGCCTTTAATGTCCCTCCCAACCCAAACCACTCACTGATTCTTTGATAGACAGCCCTCTCTTTGGCAGATCCAGAGGAGTTTGAGCTGGCTGGACACCCCGTGCTGTGCCTGGTGGAAGCAGGATGTGGATGGCCCTGTCTGCTTCTGCTGCACCATTAAAATCTGTTTTAATTTGTTCTGTCATGACCCTTCAGACCCGTGCAGCGCCCAGTTTGTTTTCCAAAGATCTAAGATGGGCCTCGGTGTTGCTTTTGCAGTCTTTGTGCTCCATGAACTGCTTGAAATGCAGCCAAAAGTCTTGAGCAGGCTGTTCTTGTCCCAGGTGTGCCAGGAAACAAGTGGAGAGGACGTGCTTCTCCCTTCACCTTGACTCCTGTCCTCGACTCCCGGGTGGGTTTGATTTACTTGCATGTTGAACACACCACAGGCAATGCTTTCCTTCAGTGCAGGGAGCAGGAGAAGAAGTTATGGCCCTGCAAGTCCCAGTTTAATAGCTTGGAATCTCCTCGATTTCCCAGCCTCAGCTGGAGAGTGGAGCCCACATCTCCACAGTTTATGGGCCGTGGGAGAGCACAGTTATTGCTACAATTGTCTCAGCTGCACACCAGACAAAGCTGAAGGCTGCTTTCAGAGCTTTCCAGGGGAAGAAAGATGATGGATTGATGCAAGGTCTAGCACAATCTTAGCTCTGGATCAGCGTCAGGCAACTGAGAGCACAGCACAGACCATCATGTGGGTGGAACCTGTTGCTTCTCTTTAGCTAAGTCTGTATGAGTCTCTCCCTACTCACAAGGACTTAGCTCAGTGCCAAAGAATTCCATGAGGGATAGCTTGGAGATGTCTCTGTGAACAGAAATAGGTGAATCACTCCAGTTCCTGTCCTTATTGCTCTTCTTCCACTCCTGAAAATGGGAGAAAAGCCTCATCTTGTTTTCCCTGTGGCCTTTTCTTGGAAAGCTCTTGGAGATGGTCCTTCCCAATGGCTCCAAACAAGGGATCGTGGGTATCAGCAGTGCCTGCTGCTCCTCCTTGTGCTGACGGACACATGGAGCTGCTGATTCTTGCCACCAGGGCCTCTCCCTGCCTTTCCAAGGGCCATTTTCCCTTGCAGGGGTGTTCACCCTCTTTGGAGTGGGATTGCTCCTCATCCCAGTGTGTTGGCAGCTCTGCCTGCACCCTCTTCAGCCCAACACTGTTTCTTTTAGACCCTGTTCTGGGTCTTCACAGCTTTGCTAAAGGAAACTCGCTTTTCCTCTCTGATTTGGGTGTGGCAGCTCTTTGATATCCATATGGGAACACTGGGAGTTTTGAGCCTGAGCTTGGCTCAAAACCTGTAGCAGAGCGAAAATGAACTTCATTAAATCCTGGAATGGTTTGGATTGGATGGCACTTTTGCCCATCCCATTCCACCCCTTGCCATGGCAGGGACACCTTCCACTGTCCCAGGCTGCTCCAAGCCCCAAAGTCCAACCTGGCCTTGGGCACTGCCAGGGATCCAGGGGCAGCCCCAGCTGCTCTGGGCACCCTGTGCCAGGGCCTGCCCACCCTGCCAGGGAACAATTCCTGCCCAATATCCCATCCAGCCCTGTCCTCTGACAGTGGAAGCCATTCCCTGTGTCCTGTCCCTCCATCCCATGTCCCCAGTCCCTCTCCAGCTCTCCTGGAACACCTTTAAGCCCTGGCAGGGACTCCAGGCTCTCCCTGGAGCCTTCTCTTCTCCAGGCTGAACAATCCCAACTCTGTGTCCAGAGCAGAGGGGCTTCAGTACTTTAAGGATCAATGCCAGACAACTGAACTGCTCTGTGTGGGTGCAAGGTTTGTAGGATTTTTTTTGCCTTCACTGTCCCTGCTGAGGACTGCCTTCAATGTGCCTTGCTCCTGGCCTTGTTCTTCCTCTCAGACCATATAAATACATAGATAAATATTACATATAATCCCTGAAAAATGTGCTTTTTCCTTGTGCAAATGAGAACCCAATGAGCAGTGGCAGCTCAGATCCATCCTTTAGATCCCAATCCCAGAGTCTGGTGGGGGATGAAGAGAGCCTTCTGTGCTCGCCATCTCCGCACCCCACGCACACGACTGGGATGAAATGAACTGATGAGAGAGATGACTTCTCCCCCCGTCATTAGGATGCAAGTGTTTGCTGAATGTGCCAGATGTTTGGCTTTCATTATCTGGAGGTTTTTTCCTTTCCAGCTCTAGTGAAAGGGAAGCCTGAGCAGGTCCAGCGGAATTCTAAACAGTTTCCTGTGTGAGCGGAGAAAGCAGCATCCTTAATGAACTGCACAGGGTGACAGTGAGTCCGGCTAATGAATGCTGTGTCCCTGTTCCTTTAGAGAGATGGCCCAGTGACATTTTTTCTAGTTTAGGATCGCTGAATCCATGTGGATTATCCAAATCAGAAAGGCTTTATTTTAATATTTTAAATACCTTCTGTTTTATAGTCATATTTCTGAGCTATTCAGAACATCCTCCTCTTCTCTGTGTGTTAAGAGTTTAAGGAAGTGTCTTTATAAACAATTTCTGTAATTACTCTGGAGAAATCCAGTGAACACCTTTTCATAGCACTGAAATCCCAGAATCTTTTAGTTTGGAAAATCCCTCCCAGCCCATGGAGTCCCAGCTGTGCCCGATGCCCACCTTGTCCCCAGCCCAGAGCACTGAGTGCCACCTCCAGCCCTTCCTTGGACACCTCCAGCCATGGGCACTCCAAACCTCCCTGGGCAGCCCCTGCCAAGGCCTCAGCACCCTTTCCATGCAGAAATTCCTGCTGCTGGCCAAGCTGAGCCTCCCCTGGCCCAGCTTGAGGCCGTTTCCCCTTGTCCTGTCCCTGTGCCCTGGCAGCACAGTCTGACCCCCCCTGGCTGTCCCCTCCTGGCAGGGAGTTGTGCAGAGCCACAAGGTCCCCCCTGAGCCTCCTTTTCTCCAGGCTCAGCCCCTTTCCCAGCTCCCTCAGCCTCTCCTGGGGCTCCAGCCCCTTCCCCAGCTCCCTTCCCTTCCCTGGACATGCTCCAGCCCCTCCAGGGCTCTCTGGCCATAAGAACTGGACACAGGACATGGATGTGATCTCACCAGTTCCCAGTACAGGGGGACAATCCCCTTCTCCTCATAATGTTTTATTAAAAGCATTGTTTTGTGTAGAAGGAGTAGTTGCTGAACTCTTGAGTTGTAACCAGTTAGGACTTGCATGTTCAGCTGGATTGTGTGAGAAGTGAGTTACTGTTTTACCCATGACTGGAGCCGAGAATCTACTGGAAATAGGGAAGACTGGGGTTGATTTCCTCAATTCAAATGAAAGTTGCATCTTGCAAGAAATGAACCTTTAGAGCTGTCTTGTTTTTCTTCAACATTCTGCTCTTCCAGTCTTGAGGTGAGAGCATGGCTAAAGCATCTTCCTGGTGCTGGAAGCAAAGAGATTATCATGAGTGAGGTTGTGGAATGATTTAGTTTGGAAGGGACCTTAAAGCTTGTCCTGTCTCACCCCCTGCCATGGGCAGGGTCACCTTCCACTGTCCCAGGCTGCTCCAAGCCCCGTCCAGCCTGGCCTTGGACACTGCCAGGGATCCAGGGGCAGCCACAGCTTCTGTGCCAGGGCCTGCCCCCCTCAGAAGGGAGAATTTTTTCCATCCATCTATTTCACACAAGCTTTGTGAAGAGTGAGATCATCCAAGACACTGCGTATGTTCCTCGAACGAGATCCGGTGCCTTTCCAACAGGAGGAGAGGATGGCACCTCAAATTCTCTTTAAAGCATTTTCCCCCTGTTGTGCTGGCATGGCTTTGTCTGTATGGGTCTTTAGAGAGCTGCTTCTCCCCCAGGAGCAGGGAAAGCTCTTTTTTTTTGTTGGATGTACAGTACTGGTGTGTAGGGAGGTGCCCTCACCACCTGTGATTTCTCCCTGTTCTGTTCCACAGTGACAAAGGGAACTCAAAGGTGGCAGATTCATCCCTTGGAAAGCAAGCTCGAGGGGGTCAGTGTTCCCATTCAGTGCATCCTTTAGGGAAGGCTGCCTGGAATCACTGCACTGCGGCACCATTTCTCCCCGAATAACTGGAGGAAATTAAGAGCACATTTGAAATATAACGTGTCAGAAAGTGATGAGGCCTCCAGCAGGGTGAATGCAGGAATCTTATCTGTGCCTGTCTCATAAGTCAGAGCTCCTGGAACAGCTCTGTGCAGCGTCCAGCTCAACTCCCCAGTCTCCCAGACCAGCTTCATTAGCAACATGACATTTTAATGCACTCCAGTGGGTTTCCATAACTTGGATCAGATTGGGTATGAAATAGCAAATCAGTGAAGGTCACTTTGGTGTGGAGGTGACACTTCCACACCAAAAACATGGCCTGGATGTGAATCCTGTGTGCACCATGGCCTCACTGGTCACTCCTCTTTGAGAAGATCCTAGGTTTGGGTTTGTTGTGACCTGCAATCCTTTTTGTCAGGAAGCTGCAACTTCAGGAAAGGTTGGACTCAATAATTTCAGAGATATTTCCTAATCTGTGATTCAGAAGCGAATTTGGTCCTTCAGATTTTCTCCAAGACAGGTGTGCAAGTGTTTGGATTGAACAAAAGTAGGAGGACCCAAAGGGAAGGGGAATAGATATGAAAAGAATGGGAAGAAAGGTAAAGCATGGAGGATGGGGGGAGAAAGAGAAGTTAAACCTGTGAATAAACACAAAAGCAGGCTGGGCTGCATGGGTGAATTTTATTCCTCAACAGGAACGTTGTGAGGTGCACAGCATGTGGCTACTGGAAGGTAGATGGGAATTGCCCAGAATTGGAATGATTTTGTTTCATAATCTGTTTTGGAAATGACAGGAAAGCCATCAAGTTCACCCCATGTTCACAGCAATCCATCATCCTTTTAATGCCGTGTTTTGGAATGTGTTGACTGTGTTGAGATAAGAAGTGGAAAGAAAATTCAGTGTTTAGTGTCCAATATATGTAATAAATGCTGGAGTGTTTGCTCTTGTCTGAGGGGAACTGAAAGAGAGTTTATTTAATGCTTTGAAATCCACCTCTGCTATTGACCCAAATCAGCTGACTCGGAGTCCTCAAGTGGCTTTTAAGTAGTAGAGTTAAAATATCAGATACAAAACCCTTCAGAAATAGCAAATGTTTTGTAAAATATGGTAATTTTAATATATATAATCTTTATTGCCATGTGATCGCTGCTTTTTACTTTGAGCAGCTTCTTCACATGGTGCTCAGACCTCACCCCTCTCTCAAAAATAATTTGGGAACTGGAGGGTTCTTTTTGTTTTGTGGAAGGGTAACTTTATGTTACCAATATTGGTTTCATGTCCCTGCTGCAAACCCCAAGAAATCAGGGTTCATGTGTTCTCACAGGAGTTTGGGACAAAGGAGGATGGGATTCTGCATTTTGGAACTAAGTAGTCCTATAAAATTAATGGAAAGCTGTATTTCATGAAAAATGTGTATTATAGTAAGCACCATAACATCTGTTGCTTTCCAGAAGAGGATTCTGGAGCAATTACTGCCATTTCTTTAAAAAATTATTCCCCTTCTGCTCAATTACTAACAGTGAAGTATCATTAAATAGACAAATTCCTTGAAATGCAACTCAATGATTTTTAGTGATATTGAGGGTTTGAGAATATATAAGAACAAGGATGAGCTTAAGGGAAAGGAAAAGCCAATAAAACTGCAGTTTATTTTTACATGCTGCACTCTTGTTATAAATTTCTGGCTTGCAGTTAATTCATCATATTCAGTGATCAATATTTTATAAAGTAAATGGAGAAAAGCTGGACCTTTGGCAAGTTTTGGAGAGGCCAACTAAATTTAAGAAGGGAAACTGAGCGTTTATTGCAGGAATAGTTGTAGTATTTCAGAACTTGCTGTTGAGTAGGAATGTTGAGCTTTATTTCTGAGGTGTTTTACATTAATACCAGTCATGAGCGTATTTAAATTATTGATTTAATATTACATCTTATGTACCTTGAAATGGAGTTGCTTCTGTGATGAGTGCTCTTCGTTCTTGCTGCATTAATTATTCCCAAGGTGTTGATGGGTTTTGGGGAGGGAGGGAAGGGCTGGGGGCTCCTGGTTTTATTTAAAAGGTAGGTCTGGGATGAGTGCTGGCCCCAGGAGCGTTTCAGAGCTCTTCCCCTGCTGTTAATCATCCCACTTACTGCTCTCCAAGGCTTTGCTTTGCTCCCAAAGGTTTTGTTATTGCAGCTGTTGATGTTTTGTGTCATCCAGACGGGAGAACTGTAGGATAACCCTCCTCCAGGGCAGGTGGGAGTGCAGGTGGTTCTGTGTTCCATGCAATTGTTTTTGATGGCACTACATTAAAAATTCCTGGAGAAATGAGGAGCTCCAGGCTGCTGGGCCTGAGGTTTTGTGGAGCCTCTGCCCTCTTTATAGGAGTAGCAGTCCTTCAACTTGAAAACATTTCTTTTCTTAGCTTTTAAAGGCATTAGGCACTGATGGATTCTGTGCCACAGAATTCCTTTGTCTCATCCAGACTTGGAGTAATACTGATGGAACTCCTGGTGTGATTCTTACTCTTGCGTCTCAGCATTTGTTATCCATTACTTCTATTTCTTTTGTGACTCTTAAAGAGTTTTGAAATTAAAGTAAATACTTCATCCTCCAGAGGAATGGTAATGTTTCCTTGCTGCTTCCCTGCTTATTGTTCCCTCCCAACCAGAGAGCCCTGGAGGGGCTGGAGCCCCAGGAGAGGCTGAGGGAGCTGGGAAAGGGGCTCAGCCTGGAGAAAAGGAGGCTCAGGGGGGACCTTGTGGCTCTGCACAACTCCCTGACAGGAGGGGACAGCCAGGGGGGGTCGGGCTGTGCTGCCAGGGCACAGGGACAGGACAAGGGGAAACGGCCTCAAGCTGGGCCAGGGGAGGCTCAGCTTGGCCAGCAGCAGGAATTTCTGCATGGAAAGGGTGCTGAGGCCTTGGCAGGGGCTGCCCAGGGAGGTTTGGAGTGCCCATGGCTGGAGGTGTCCAAGGAAGGGCTGGAGGTGGCACTCAGTGCTCTGGGCTGGGGACAAGGTGGGCATCGGGCACAGCTGGGACTCCATGGGCTGGGAGGGATTTTCCAAACTAAGAGATTCTGGGATTCTGAGGTTGGTGTATGAAACTTCAACGGGAAGGATGATTGTAGACACCTGCAATGTCTGTGGTGATCTCATAAAGAACTCAGTCTGAGCCCATCCAGTGCCATGGGCAGGGACACCTTCCACTGTCCCAGGCTGCTCCAAGCCCCAAAGTCCAACCTGGCCTTGGGCACTGCCAGGGATCCAGGGGCAGCCACAGCTGCTCTGGGCACCCTGTGCCAGGGCCTGCCCACCCTGCCAGGGAACAATTCCTGCCCAATCTCCCATCCAGCCCTGCCCTCTGGCAGTGAGAACCCATTCCCCCTTGTCCTGGCACTCCAGATCCTTGGATGTTGTTTCTCTCCATCGTTCTTGTAGCTCTTTCAGGTCCTGGAAGGAATAATAGAGTTTCTCCTGATGCCTTTAATCAAATATGAACATTTAATGGTATCCATGGCTGCACTGATGCACTTTTCCCTTCTTTCTCTACTTCCTGAGACTGGAATGGAGCTCAGGGGAGAATCTGGCACTTTTACTTCCCAGGTAGTGTCTGGGGAAGAGGACAATCCTTGAGGTGGAGTTAAGGGGGCAGCTGAGTGGTTGGGCTTCTCTTGTTGTTCCCTGAGTGAGTTTTGCAGGACAGGCTGTTGAAGGAGATGCAGCACAGCAATTCCTTCTGGAATCCCAACCTGCAGCTTCCAGCCTGTCTGTCCATGTGGGCTGGACAAACACTGGAAATGGGGTCTGGAAAAGGGAGTTTTTTAAATGTAAGGGCAATAAATTATTGCAAAAACACCTTTTAAGGCCAATTTCAAAGTCTTTAAGCCATCCCTGCATTAAAAATGCACCTCCCATTGGCTCCTTAGCTTTGACTGATGGAGCTTTCCCAGGGCAAGAATATTCCAATGGAGCATTCTTGTTACACACAAGAGGAATGTGGGCTCTTGCTGTAAATGACAAGCTTAATCAATCTGAGTATGCAATTTATCTAATTACAACTGGAGATTATTAGGTTTTTTAGGTAATCCTTTAAATTAGATCAGGAGCAATTTTGATGATGCCTTTCAAATGGAATTTAGTTTCCTTGCCTGGAAAAACGAGGGGTTCTGTCATCCCCACGAGCTGCTCTCAGATATTCCTGTTGCATTTCCATGCATTGTAACTCCTGGGAAAATGTGATATATTTATTTTTAAGGCAATATATGTTGTTCCAAGCACTATGCCCTGTATTTATATGAAGTTATGGAGTGAATCTTCTATGTGGATGCTGCCAGGTGGCTTTGTGGCTCACAGTGGAAGCAGGTGGTTAAATCCTTGTTCTATATCTGTGCACAGCAATCTGAGAAGCTCATTTGGAAACCCTTCTGTTCCTGAACTCTCTCTTTTGTTATTTTTCCTTCCAAGGGTGTTCTAATTTTGCAGGAAAATTATTTTGATGAATTCAACAGGATCTCCTCCAAGGTGGGAGTGAGGAGGGCACAGCAAGGATGGCAGCAGGGATGGTGCCTCTCCCTTCACCTTGTGCTCCCCTCTCTTCCCTCTGCTCTGCACACCTAAATTCTCTCCCTGAGATAGTTTTAGGCTCCAACAACAGCTTCTGCTTCCTTCCAGGATCTCAGTGCAGTTCATGCAATATACAGCAGACTCCTATTTATAGCCATGCTATTTTTCCTGGCTGGATCTGAGTGCAAATTGCACTCCTGTTTCAGCGCTTTGGATCCCCTGTTCCCCCTGTTCCTTTTCTGCCTCTCCAGGAGCTGATTTTGGTGTTGGTGAGTCCTGTCTTGGGTTCCCACCTGGGAGCTGGCTGCAGTCATGGGAATACAACATTTAAACCCCACCACAGCAGCTCCTTCCTTTGCTTACTTTCATTCATATTGGTGTTTAATCCATATTACTTGTTTTGTTTCTTTTTTCCCCCAAAGTGAGTTCTGCAGATGCTGATCACAACATCCTGCAGTAGTGAATCCTCCCCCAGGGTACAGACACTCTCTTCCTCCCCCTAATTGGGAGTGGAATTCAAACAGTGCTGCCAGAAGCCATGCCTGAGCTTACCACAAGCTTGTTTTTCCCTGTGTCTTACTCAAGACAGTGGGGTTTGCATTTAAAGGAGAGAAAAGAAAGAAAGGAACACAAAATAAACCCCATGGATGCTGCTGCTACAGCGTCTTATCTGTGAAATGAAGATGGTTGCACATCTTTTGGCTCTTATTCAACCTGTTGGAAAGAAATGGAACATTTTTATCTGTCCTGTCACTTGTTTAACTTGGGAATTTGGGCTTTTTTTTTTTTTTTGTCAGATGTTGATGTCACATAGGAAGCCGGTGTTTCAGTAAATCCTGCTTTGCATTTCAGTAAATCTTGTTTTGACAGGAATTTCTCCTGAAGATCTGGTGATGTGGAATTGTGTTTATTTTGGTGTTCCTGAGACCACTGAGCTCTTAAGTACCAACTGATTTTGGGCTGAATGCTCGAAGATCTCTTTTCAGAGAGATGGCTGCACATTCCCTGGAGGTTTTTTTGCCATAGGTAATCTATAAATTCTTGAATTTCCTTGTCATTTTGTAGCCTGGGATTAGCACAAGATCTGAAAAACCAGCTGAGGAAGATGAGCTGCCTTCCTCCTTCAGTCCTTGCAGTGCCCTGGGTCACCTCCCTGAGGTCACTCTGCTTCCTCTGCTGGAGTTGTTTGGGTTTGGAATTCTGTATATTCTTTGTGAAAACCACTTTTCTGCACAGGTAGGGCTGGCAGCTTCCTCGGGGCATTAAATGCAGCCTGAGGCTCAGGTGCTCCCCAGCTCCTCCCAGTTTAATGGTTGGAGTTGTTGCTGGCAGGAGCTTTGGAGCTGGGAGTGAACCAAACCTTTGTGGTGGCATTCACCTCAAAATATCGGGGTTTTTTGGACTGCCTGCCCCATCGGGACTAACAGAAATCACACTTTGCAATCCCATGGTTTAGGGACTGTCAGAGTCTTCCCCACAAACCATCACCTGCAATTTTTCCAGCCCTATCCAGCTCTCATCTCCTGTGGATCGCTGCCCAGTAGGTGGTGATGCTGGGTTAATCCTAAATTTTTCCAAGGTTATCACTCTAGAGGGGTATTTTTAAAATGAGAGTTGTTTAACAGCCTGTTAAATGTTAGTTTTAGTCTGTAGAGCAGCAATATTGCTTAATCAGTTGCTCTATAAATTAATGAAGGCTTGATCTTTTCCCATTTTTGATACATTGCTTTTACAAATCCCATTAATTCCCAAAGGCTGGGAAGAAACAAATTACAACTATTCAGGATTTATGGGGTTGACATTTTGCAAATCCTTGCTTTGTGTTCCTGTGGTTTTGGACAGAAGTTTTGACTTCTGTGAACCTCAATGATTCACTGACAAATTCCAAATAAACCCCACGTTGCCCTGAGGTCGTGGTGAGGACTCCTTTGGTGCTTTTCTCTGGTTTCTGAGCTCTTCAGCTGCTCAGCAGCTTCTGATAATTGGTTAGTGAGAAAAAAGCAAATATCAGCATTTTCACTGAAGTCTGGGTTTCCAGAACTCCTTGCTTTTAGGGACTGGGCCTGACTCCCATGCAGGCAGCTAAGGAAATGAGAGGCTGCTGCATGGATATTATGAAGGAAAATCCAGGTTAAATTACTTTGTGCACATACTCCACTGCAACAAACACCTGATCCTTCCTGGGAGAATTCACCTACTGAACTCTAGGAATGTTTTTCAGTGTGAATTAGGTCAAGAATACACCACAGACTCGAGCAGGGAATGCTTGGGGGCTTTATAGGCTAAATGTGGCAGAGGAAAAGGTGAAAACTGTGCTCTCAGCCTTTTGCCAGGGTGAGGCAGGAGCTGAGTACAAAGGCTGGGGTTAAATCCCTGCTCTTCAGGGTCTCAGACTCGTGTGGGAGTGAAGTGGCAGACAGGTGATGTGCTCAGGAGTGAATTAATGTCCCAAATGTAAATGTTGCCATTTGTCAGAGCGATTATCTTGTCTTCTCCTCGTAAAACCAACAAGATGCTTTCAAAGGCTTTGGGGACAAGCCCAGAGGGAGAATCTAAAGGCAAACTTTCCATCCATGCTTTTCACTGCTGTCAAAGCAACATCCAAGATTTACAGCCACCCCTCAGGTATTTTGGGGCAGCTGATTTCTCTGCTTTTGTCTGCTGAGAGTTGATTCTTCTGGCTCCTAATTTTCCTGGTCAGTTCCTGCAGGTCTTAAACTTTATTTCAAAGGAAAGAACTGAGCAGGGAATAAAATGAGTGACTATGAAGGGCAGGTTTGTATCCTTGGAGAGAAACCTGCCGGGCCAGGTGAGAATGGAATGACAGAAACCTGTGGCAGCTTCACTCTCCTCCTCTCCCCAAAAACCCCCGACCAGCTGGAGTGTGCTGGAAAGTTTGGTAGGGCTCTGTCTGTTCAGCTCTGGGAGAGGGGAGGAGAAAGTCTGATATCTTAATATTAAAAGAAAGATGCTTAAAGCATGAGTTGGAAACCTGAATTCCTTCTGCTGAGAGGAATTTTTAAAGAATTTTTTAAAACTCTTGAAGTTTGGGTTCCTGCTGAAGTGTGGGGTTTGCTCTAATGGGCAAGAGAAAGAAGTGGTAGGTAGCCTTTTAAAAGAGATTTTGCCTCTTGGTTTATGTGCACGAGAAAACTGGGGGATGCGGAGTGTTTAAGTGAAGTTTGAAACACTGCTGTACTTAAGTCGAAATGTTAAGGGAAGAGTAAAATTTCTACTCAGAGTAGCTCCTACTCCAATGAGAAGTGACAAATTACCAGTTTCTGTATTCAAACCTTCTTGGGGCTTTTAATTTTTGTGTCTGTGGTAGTGTGAACAGAATCTAATTTGAGTCTTAGAAATGCAGGTCTGTGTTATCTGCTCTCTTTCTCGAGCTCCTAAGATCTCCTGTGTTATTTGTTACTCTAGCATGTGGCAATCAGCCTTTGGAATATTAATGCAAAATTAAGCCCAGCTTAATTTGCATTTAGAATTGATAAATGTTGCTCAAGACGTTGGATTAAAAAAAATTAAAAGGAAACAGCAAACTCTTTTCAGTCTTTCCCCTCCCAACATGAAATTGTAGAGCTTAGACTTCAAAGCAGTTTGGACTCAACTTCTAATGAGCAAAATGAGATTGTTTCCAAACTTATTTTTTCCTTCAGTTGCAAGCATGTGTTTGGTGAGGTTTTGGGGTTTTTTTTGTTTTGTTTGGGTTTTTGTTTGTGGTTTTTTTTGTGGTTTTGTTTGTTTGTTTTGGTTTTTTTGGGGGGTTGGGATTTTTTGGTTTGTTTGGGGTTTTTTTTGTTTGTTTTGTTTTGTTTTTTAATTGGAGAATTGCAGAAGCAATTAAACAGTACCTTTTCTCTGGTTTTTGATGTTCCTATCTCATGTAGCTGAAATTTGGATATCAGAGCAGGTTTGTTGTGGATGTAACTTGACAGAGAGCTTGTACAAACTATCTAGAAAAAAGTAAGAAATAAATTGAAGCGAGCCTCCTAGCTAGTGCTTTTTCTGCTGGCAGTTTAATTAATAATAATAAAAAAGTGGTTTAAACCAAATCATTGCATCCTATGAAAAGTATTTTCTCCAATCTTAGTGGATATTTAAAATAGCTTCCCCCGACATGTTAGAGAGGGAGAAATGTGGCTTTGATTTTTTAAAAATTATGTTAATGATTGAAACTTTTGCATTTGGGATGGGTGACATTTCCCCCTTGCTGGGCTGGAGCAGCCCTGGCTCTCAGGCTTCGCTTCTGTGGGTGTGAGGAGCGTGGAGACAGCTCTTGCTGAGAGCATCAGTGTGTGGGTGAGTTTTAGTGGCATTTCGTGTGTATCTGAAATATTGGGCAAGCCCAGGGATGCTCGGGGTCACTGATTGCAGATGGAATCAACAGCAGAGACTTTGATGGGTGCAGATTTTTAGGAGTGAAGGCTTCGGGGGTTGCAGTGGCATCGTGGTTGCTTCAGGTCCTTGCAAAGAAGAACAACTTGAGTTGGCCATGGTGGGAATCTGGGGGCACAGAGGAAGATGAAGCTCAGCTTCCAGCACTTCTCTGGGAATGCTGGAGTCTGCAGGAGTTGAATAGCAGCATGCAGAGCTCTGTGCAACCCCCGTGTGCATTAATCATCCCAAAGCACAGCAGGGCAATTCAGCAGTGTGGAGTTTGCTCAGAGAACACCACCAGAGACTGTTGGAAATGTGTGTTCATGAGGGGAGAGAGCTGCAGGAATTCCTGTAGGCAATGAGGTGAGTCTCAGACAACACACACATGAACTCACACTGAAGTGTGTTCAGTGCTTTTCAAACCTGCAGCTCTCAGACAACAGCAGCAGATGGTGAGGTAATACGAGAAAATCTGGCTGTGTATTCCTGAAAGGCTGGATTGTGTCCTGAAGGAAATGCAGTCTGCTCAGTGCAGCATATGTGTGTTTATAAACATCACCCAGGCTGTGCCTGGGAGCAGGGGCTGATGGCAGTGCTCATCCCAGCTCCAGCCCAAGCGCCTCCTCTGGGAAGGGTGCAGGCAAGCTGAAGGTTTGCTTTAAAATTTGAAAAGAAAATCCTTGGTTGCTTTGGCATTGTGCTGTCTGCTGGCTTATCGCTATTTACCCCAGAGTTAATTGGTGTTCTAAGCCGTGAGTGGTTGATGCACCTGCTTTCCTCCTCAGGTCTCATAAACATGAGCCTAAATCTGATGGGCACGGTAAAAGAAACAGCAATGAATTAATCCAGAATTAATGTTCTTGTTGTGAACAGAACTTTATTTTGCTCCTGTGGGCTTCTTAAGTGTGTGTACCCTGATTTCTCCAAACAATAACTGCATTTATACTCCCCATTTTTCATGCACGGGTTATTGCTTTGTGTAGCCAGAGTTTATTAGTCATATTAATAAGAAAACAGTTTTGAAAAGGACATGAAACTTATTGAACCGATTTGTTTGTTCTGGGGGATTTTTTTATTATATTGTAAGGTATTGACTTGCAGTTATAGTGTATTTTTATTTGTTTGCCCTTTACTTAATATCTTTGCATTAGCATCAGCATTGCCAAAGTCAGCAGCTGGATGGATTTAACCCTTGGCTTCAGCTTTTTGGGGTTTTCACCTTGTTGGCTTCCTGCCATGCAGCGCTAAAGGTAAAACCCCGTATTTGAGATGCGGCAGCTGGGTTGTGACCTTAATTACAACACGTTCTTAGCTGGCCTCAAAGGGTTTTCTCATCCTTTTCTGGATGAGATAAAGGCACGGGTTTGGGGCCTTTTCACCTTTTCTTCTGTCAAATTTCTCTGAAACCAAAATTCACCTTAAGGCCTTGCAGATGCTGCTCTCAAGCCTAATTTTTGCAGGACTTTTTTTGCAGTTTTGAGGACTTGGCCAGTCCTTGTTTTTCTCGGGCTGAGTCTGTAGACTGGACAAGTTGGTCCGAAATGTGGAAATTCGGGAACATGAAGATTACTGGGCAAGCTCTGGAATTCCACCACACACATCCATGATTTTGGGGAGGAAGATGGTTAGAGTTTGTCCTCTTCCAGAGTTTTCCAAGCTAATTCAGGCTTGCAGCATCTGCAGCAGCACTGGCTCAGCCACTAATGCTTCAGACGAGATGGCTTCTGCCTCTTGCTTTGCTTACAATCACTGTCACCCTGGGATATCCCTGCCACTGAAGGGTTCTCTGTTTTCCCCACAAATTCTCACCACTGGTTTGGAGCTGGAGCATCAAATGTGCTGACTTTGGTTTATGGATAAAAAAAAGAGAGATTGAAATATTGTCCTCTAATGAGATAAATTGGGGTTTGGCTGAGGTTGGAAATGAACTGTGAAATCCATGTAGATTGGATGGCTTCACCCGTCCCCCTCCAGCATTCCACAGAAACCTAATTAGTGCCTTTAAAAAGGAACATAATTTCCTCTGTTAGTTTAATCAGGGGGTTGTGGTTTTTTTGCTTTTGCTGGGAATAACAGGTTGTGAAAAGGAAATACCCATACGAGCGTTGTCTCGGAATTTATTTTGCACAAACCTAATTGAATCTGCTAATTTAAATCTCAGGCAAGGAGGCTGAGGTAATAATAGTCCTCCTGCAAACTGTGTGGCAGGATTTGTGGATTTGTTGTTTGGGTCTTCGTCCTTGTGGAAATAAGGTGCTGCTCCAGGAAAGGCAGAACCAATAAAACTTCTTTTTTTTTTTTTTTTTCTGGCTCCCATCTGTTGGGTTTTAATATGGTTTTATTGATGCACTTCTTCAAATAGAATCTTATGTTTGCAATATGAAGTTGAGTCACCATCCCTGCAGGGATTTAAAAGCAGTGTGGATGTGGCACAAGGGACATGGGTGGCCTTGGCAGTGCTGGAGGAAAGGTTAGACTTGATGATCTTTGAGGGCTTCTTCAAACTGAGCCATTCTTGGATGTGATGCTGTAAGAATGATGAAAACTGATGGTTATTTGAAGGAAAAGATAATTTTAGGGGAATCCTTCAGAGTGGCTGTTCCTCCCACCTGTAGCAGTGGATGCCATGCTTCCTTCTCATCACAGATCCTGCTTTTCAGGAGTTTTGTTACTGTGGTTAAGGTTGTTGTTACTTTCTTATCATTATTTTGTAGTTCTCAGACTCAGCTGCTGTTTCCTTACAGTATTTTTTCCACCCTAATTTTCCTATAAATATTGATTCTTCAATTTGCATCTCTTTTTGAATTCTGGTCCTGTATTTTTTTTTTTTGTGGAGATTGTCTGCCTAATGCACATTTGGGTTACTGCACTTCTGGAAAGATCCTCGTGTCTCTGGGAGCTCTCAGCTGCGGAGACATTTCTTGCTTCAGATTTTGGGTTGAAGTGATTTTGAGTTGAAGTTGTTTTGAATCTGTTTCCTAATTGGAAAGTTTCTCTTTCTTTTAAGAGAAAGGCTTTTGTGAGTAACTTTCTCATTAAAGTAACTTTTTAAAAAATGGAAAAGAAGGGAGGGAAGGAAAATACAGGGTTGTTTTTGTTTTATTTTTTTTTAGGAACATGCCATTCCTGGTGGAAAAGCAGCTGTCCATCAATGTACAATCCTGTGCATTAACCTTGGATTCATCCAGGTTTGTTTCCCATGGACTTGCCACCCTTAGCAATGTCCAATGCCAGGCAGGATGGGGCTTGGAGCAACCTGGGGTGGAACTGGGGGAGTTTTAAACTCCCTCCAACCCAAACCAGTCTGTGTTTCCATAATACCACGTGTGTGAGATAAGAACAACAACTGCATTTTTGAGCTCCCTGCACAAAAGGCAGACAGATGGCAAGTCCAAACTTTTCAGTATTTTCAGGAAAGGAAATGTGAACACCACAGTCTGAGCTGCCTCTGAGGGCTCGTTTGCTGTTCCTATAGATAATGCTCAAATTAAGCAGTGATCAGTCTTGGCACAAGCAAATACATACCCCAGACACTGCAGTGCAGGAGAATTTGGCAGGAGGGGATTTTTTTTTTGGTGTTCATCAAAAACACATCTCTTGCAGAAGGACAATAGTTTGTGGATGAAATGGGTTGGTGCTTGTGGAGCGGGATAAGATCTGTTCCTCTCTGCTGTGTCTGTTCTTGGCTTGTTGGGAGTGTGCAGAGCAGATCTGAGCCTGTACCTTGCATTTAATCAGAAAACTGAACCATCAGCTGCTTTATAGCTCTCATTTCCAGTTAATGTTTTGGGATAGATGTATCACCTGGTAAATCTGCAAATAAAGCAAAGCTGCTCCTTGTGCTGATGGGGAAAGCTCAACTAAAACTAAACACAATGTTTCAGATTATTGTGTTATCCACATCCCCAAAATCCACAAACATTTGCTGCCCAGTGAAAGCTTTTCTTTGAAATTTTGCTGGTTGGAAATGCTGTATCTCCTCTCTCAATACATCTCGTGATTGTAAGATTGACAAATACAGCGGGTGCATATTAGAGGAGACATTTTTGAAACGAGAGATTGAATGGAAGGGATTATCCTTTTACAGAGTCTGTATTAATTTACACATGTAACTCTTTTGGGATGGGAGAGACAGATTCCCAGAAAAAAAGCCATTTTTTAATTTCAGTGGTTGGTTTCTTTCCTTGCAGCCTTTGGAGGTTTGATTTGGTGTGGTGGTGACACTGTTGTGTTGTTCATATTCATGAGCTGCCTCACTGGGAACACATTCAGACAGCAATTATCTTGTCCCTGAGCATTGTGTTGTGGTGGGGGTTTCTCTAAAGTCCTCAC
>VZSR01000745.1:793278-810411 GCA_013398615.1 Brachypodius melanocephalos
TTAGCTGCATGTGGAATTCTCACCGTTGAAGCTTTTCTTGTTTATCCTGTTGATGGTTGACCTGTGTGGGAAAGTTTGCTTCAGGATTTCTTGTTTTGCTTTGCACATCTAAAATTTCTGCCAGGGTGGAGATGTTTGCTTGATCCTGTGCAGCTTTGAGGATGAGGAGGCTCTGGCACAGATTCCCAGACAAATTGTGGCAGCCCCTGGATCCTTGGAAGAGTCCAAGGCCAGGTTGGATGGGGCTTGGAGCAGCCTGAGATAGTGGAAGGTGTCTCCTTTTCTTTAATTAATTGTTTGGGATTTTTTTTAATTTCTGATGTTGTTTCATGTGTTGTTTTTTTTTTTTTTTTTTAACAAAGTGTGTTTGAAGTGAGGCAAAATTTTGGGATTTTTCCCTGCATTGTCACTATTCAGAGCTTTGTTTGACCTGTTGTTCTTGGGTTTAGTTAAAATTCAGGGGCTGGTTTTTTTTTTCAAGTGAGGTGGAGAGTTTAGTTTAGCCCTTCCAAACGTGAGTGCGTGCTCTGGAGATTTAAATGCTCTATTAGGGACTGATTAAAACATAAAATTAAATTGTGTATCACAATTTTAACTCCAAGTTTAGATTAATTAAAAGCTAAATTGCCTATAACACCTTCCACTTTGATACTTCAGTGCCTTCCCATATGATCAGATGGAACTGGGAAGTTTAAACAGTCAAGTGAACACACTTTTACATGAACAATGAGAATTAAATAGTCAGGTTTGGGTACTGCACCATTAGGATTACAAGAGACACTGGTTATGAGAAATATCTTTGTGTTTTACCCTGAAAGTTAATTTAAAGGGGAAAGAAGCACCCAGAATGAAGAGTTTTAAGGAATTGTGAGGTCTTAACCAGTAAAATCATGTATAGAAAACTTTTTTGGAAGTGGTTCTATGTAGTTTTAGAGACTTGGAACTCACGAGTCACTTTAATTGTTCATTGTCTCTCTTATTTTCCAGTAAGCTCAAAGTTCTAGTGCAAATTTTAAAATTTCAGATGGTAGAGGTTATTGGAGGGATTGTTAAACAGTTTTCAGAGTGCTGAAAAGGAGCATTGAGGGATAGTACAGCTGATTTTTGCTGGGTCCAAGGTGTGTGTGTGTATTTTATGTGCAGCCAGAGATACACTGAACATGTTTTCCTGACTTGTGCTTTATTCTTATTTATTTGGGGCTTTATTTCATCTCATTAAAGACTTTGGGTAAAATCTGGATGAATCTGGAGCTTCATGTCAGGAGATTTTTCCAATGCTGGCCTTTATTGCAATAGTTCAGTCTGCAGGGAGGAGGACCCTGCCCCTTGTGGCTCTTGCTTCAGAATAATTAATTTTAACATAATTAATCTGTTTACTGAAGTTTGCCCCTCTCATGCCGTGATTTTATTCCTCCTTAGAATATGAACCTGGCAAGCTGTTCTCCAGATTTATCACATGGGCTTCAAATGGTCTGAGGAACAAAATGAAGACATTTTTCCTTAAATGCCTGACTGTCCTTGAAGCCTGGGGCTCTGCAGCAGACAGCCCTGAGTGGAAATGGATGAGGAGTTTTTCCTCTGCTCTGGCTTTCAGCAAACTTCCATTTTCTTGCCCTTCAGGTAGGAAATGGGGTGTATCCTACTATGAGGTGGAAAAGAGTAGCAGAACCAGAGCAGATAGTGCTGAAAACTATTTGAGGATTTTTTTATTTTTTTTTAAGGTACTCAAGTACTTCAACTACTGTATTTTGTTTTCTGTTTTTTTGGAAACAAGCCTGCTCGTAGAAACTCTGGAATTCTGAAGTGCTGCTACTTCTCTTTGTCCCTAGGGAAGAAACTGCTTTTGTATTGCAAACTCAGTGGAGCAGAAATTTATGAGCAGCTTGATTTATGCCCTTCTGTTGGGGAGGGAGGGATTCAAATAACTGGGAACCTCTGGAGGTAGAAACACTCATTTTTTTTCTTCTGTACATTGTGTGATGACTGTGAAATGATCCCCCAAACATCCAGAGGGGCCTGGACAAGCTCCAGAAGAGGAGAGAGATTTTGGGGCAGGGCCTGGAGGGACAGGACACAGGGAATGGGTTTAGAGTCCAAGAGGGCAGGGATAGACGGGATATAGGGAAGGAATTTTTCCCTGGGAGGGTGGGCAGGCCCTGGCACAGGGTGCCCAGAGCAGCTGTGGCTGCCCCTGGATCCCTGGAAGTGTCCAAGGCCAGGCTGAATTAACAACCAGTTTGTAACAAACAATAATGATCCTTACTCCTGACGTACCAGACGTTTCCTTTACTGGTGCCATAAATTCCCTTCTGCTGCTCCTTTAGGAAGGGTGGCCTGACAGTAATTAAGCAGTAATTGGTGTATGAAGGCAAGAGCTGTTCCCAGTAGCTAAGTATTGTTAGAAAATAATTTCATCTATCCGATGGTATTTCAGCAGTTCTAACCAATTTTGGGTTTATTATGTGCCATATGTCTGCCCAGCAGGACTTGGGATTGGGTTTAGCAAATGCAGTTGTGCTTTATTGAATGCTGGTTTTAAAAGCACCTTTTTTTACTTGCCAGGGTATATAAATATTTTTCTTTCCCTCTTGTGTATGTTGCTCTCTCCCAACCTTCTGCAGGGCTTTTGGTTCATCATCTCATGTTAAAGCATGGGATTTTTGAGGAGGAGGAAGGCTGTGGTCATGGGTTTTTTAGTCCTTAAGGGTGAGTTTTGGTCAGAGCTCAGACCTGAGGACTAACAGCAATGGCAGAGCTGAGCTGAGCATGGTTTTAGAGGTGTCTGAACTCCCTGCCACCAATTTGGCACACAAATGAGTTCCAACCAGCAGCTGCTGCTGCAGATCCATGGACCAATCTGACACAATTTTTTGGGGGTGGCTTTCTGCCTCTTTTTTCCTGGTGTTTAATTCATGAAGGCCAGTCTTGATGACATTTGCACACAATCCTGACCATCTGCTTCACCTAAGTGGGGAATCTTGGGTTTCTGCTCAGTTTGGGAGCACAGGTGTGGAAACAACTCCTCTGTGGGAAGACAAATTATTTGTGCTCGTTGAGGAATATCCTGATAGCCTTTAACTGTGAAAGCTGACTCTAAAAAAATCTCTTTCTACCCAAAAAACTTTCTGTCTTGTTGCATCCCAGTGATGGATGAGCCTGATAGAGAGATTTAGCTCGTGGAGCTATTAGACACGGACATAATCCATTGTGGTTGGTTTGTCCTCAGCATTCCTGCTGGGATTAATGTCCTCTCCTGGTGGGTGATGAGGAGAGCAGTGCTTTTCCCATCTCTGAAAGGTGGAGGGCACTGCCTGTGTTGCTGCCAGATGAGCGAAAATGCAGGAATGATTTCCCAGGGAAAGAGGGTGAGCTCGTGAAAGAGATGAACGTGAAGCAGTGATGGTGAAGCGTTGAGGATTTCTCTTTTTCTTAAACATTTGGGCTGCATTAAAAAGGTTTTTAATTTCTCCGCAGAAACACAGGAGGTGGAAAAACATTTTGTTCGTTTTCCCTGGGAATTAGTCCCACATTTTGCCCCATTGCTAAGATTTCATGAAATCCAGGGGAAATTCAGCAGAGATTTAATTATGGGACTGTAAATAATTTGTCTCTGAAGAATAACTAAGTGATTTCAGGACTCTCAGCCTGCAAAGGAAGGACAGAACAAGGATGTCATGGAGCTCTGTGATGACTGAAGGGAAAGGGGGGCAAGGATAAATAATTCCCACCTTTTCTAATGCAAGCACTGGGCTATCAACACAAAATAAGTTGTTACTGGGTTGGGGTTTTTTTGGGTTTTTTTTTTTTTTGTAATTCTTTTTTTAAATTTATTTTCAACTTTATTTTGTGGTCCTAATGATCTCTCTTTCTTTGGATGCCTGATCAGCCATGGCTTTGTTCTGACTGATGACCTTTTGTCTTTGTAAGGGTGAAAAAACATTTCATGGGCAATTTAGTTTTTCGAAGATGGCTTCTTTTTTCTTTTCTTTTTTTCCTTTTCATAGAGCTGGTATGAAAACATCTCCTTTAGATGTTAGAACAAGAATATTGCTGCCTGTCCTGTTGTAGGATCAGTAGTGGGGTGTGGAAATTACTTTAAAATCTGAGAGTTTTCTGCCTCTGCCCTATTCTTATTTTCAACACAGGTGAGGTCAACAATTTTTTGGAAATAAAGCCAAAATTTTGCTATATTCAAATATTTTTTCAAATGTATGAGGCTCTTATTAATAGAAGGAAATTCACAGTAGCCAATTGATTCAAAAATCTTTATTTTTCTTCGCCTCCTCTGAAATAAGCATTAAGTTTGAATTGTTTTTCAGAGATCCCACCTTCTGCTTTGCAATTCATCCATTTGTTAGGCTTTTTAAAACGGTGAAGAGAATTTAGCTTTAGTACCAAATTTATGGTCAGATTGGCCATTTAATTAACTTTAGACAAAAAACTTTCATGTGAAGTAAGAATGAGCTTGGTGTCCTGCCACAAACCAAAATTACTCTGTGTTTTGGGACGCTCCAAATTGGATTTTTAGCAATGTTGTGCTGAATTATGCCATGGAAAGAGGGGAAGTGGCAGCGTAAGATGATTTTTACACAGCAGTGGCACGAGTGATTGGAATGAGGAGTGTGGCAGTATTTATGTGAAGTTTTTTTGCATAATGAGAAGGGAGTGAGTTATTGGGGGAGAGATAGCAATGATCCAGCTCATAAAGGCTGTACGCAGGAGAATAATTTCATTAAATACTCCAGCAGATCAGTAAATCCTTCAGCTGCCTTTTGCAGAGCAGTCAGAGAGTTGATGTTCTTCGGGGAGGAATTCACCTCCTGTTTCTTGCCTCCTCCCGCTTCCACCCTGACATTTTGCTAAATCAATTTATTGCCTGGCAGAGCCTGCAAACAAAGCCTTCCAAGGCACTAAAGATCCCATCCACTTAGAGGGTTTTTCTGTTAATATCCCAAAAACGCTGTCACTGATCCTTGGGTTGGAGTGCAGCCTGTCCTCCCCAGCCTCCTGTGGGCTTTCCTGCTATTCCTTTTACCTTAACAAGGATTTTCTGTGCTCTGCTTCCCCTTTTTTTTTTTTCCCCCATCAATCCACTGGCCTGACTCAGACTTTGTGCCAGGTCTCCATGACTTTGTGTTCTTTGGTGTCAGAGGCCTCCTGTGTCAGTTATCTCCAAGATGGGAAAAAAAAAATCCATAACAAATACTCATTTCTATAGAATTCAGCTTGAGGAAAGGGAGGAATGAATAGTAATTGATTCCAGTTTATACAGGTGAGACAAGGATTTGGTGTTCTGGTGGAGAATGGAGGGGAGATGTGATGAATTCCGCAAATAGTGTCAGGAAACTTTGGTGATCTTCAACTCCTTTGGATTATCCAGCAAAGTTTTAATTCTCAGAAATTTGTACCCCATAAATATTCTTGGAGAGTGATTCTGGTCATTCCTTACATGAGCCAAATTCTGACTCTGAAGTGGCTGAAAACCTGGTGTCCTTGCCCATGGCAGAGGCTTGGAATTAGATGATCTCACAGATCTTTCCCAATCCATTGTATGATTTTATAATTCCTGTAAAGAAAGCAAGATATCAACCCCAAATTCCAGACTCTTTGAGCACAGCTTACTCCTTTCAGGAATTGAGGGGAAGTTATTAATTTAGAGGGAAAATTATTAATTTGAGTTGGAAAGAAATCTAGGGCAAACACTAAGAAATAGAGCAGCTGGGTCATTTTATGTGCCTAATGAATTTTAAAATTCCATATCTTGTTAATCTTCCAGTTTGGAGCAGAGCTGGTAAAATATCCTGAGCAGAATACTTTGATTCAAGTGTTGATTAACATTTTTGGCTGATATGTTCCATATTGGACAGCCTGCTCTTCAGGAGATTTTGGGGAATATTTATGTTTGGGAGGGAACTTGGGACAAAAAACGACAAACATTTAAATGCGTCTTTTAAAAATCAATGCAATCTTAAATTCTTTCTTAAGCAATTCCAATGATGCTGAAAGTGGAGCACAGTTCCAAAGAGCAGTTGTGTGATATTGATGAATTTCCTGGTTTTCCATTATAAAATGGTGGGGTTTGGGATGGGCTTTACCATCACCTGTAGAAGACTTAAGATGCCTTGTGATTAAAAGTCATAAATGTGGTGCTCAGTTGGGCAAAGCCCTTTCCCTGTGAGAGTCTGTTCCAAAACAAGATTTATATTGAAGGGTACAAAGCAAAAACACCAGGATTTTATTCCTAAGAGGGGGCTTGAGCACAGAAACAACATCCCCAACTTCCCATTGCTCCAAGGGTTTTCCTGCTGGGACATGTGCTGAGCCAGATTTTGCAATCTGCCTGCATCAGATGTGTTTGCAGCCGTGTGAGGTGTTCATGATTGCACACTAAGTGATAACTAAACATGTAAGACTTGCATTTCTGCCTCAATGCATTTGTTCTGTAGAGGTGTAAACGATGATTAAAGCGTAAGGAAATTGGCTCCTGCGTAAAAGATTTGAGGAGGAACTCAACAGAACTTGGGAAACACTTCAGTTCCAAGCGCGGAGAAGGCTCCTGTGAGGATGTATCCAGAGATTGATTTCCATACAAGGATAATATGGTTTAGAGCCATGGTTGAGATCTCCTGTGCTGAGCTGATTTATGGCCACCTTGTTAACAGGAGGTGGAAGTTGTTCCAGGGTAAATCCAGGTGTTCTTCCAGGATAAATCTGCCTCTTGAGGACGACTGTGATGAGCTGCTGCCCTCTTGTCCCAGTAGGTGTCCAGTCTAAGTGGCCTCTGGGTAGGTTTAGCCAAAGCTGGGTTCTCATGAGCTTTTTTCACTTTTTTCACATCCTTGCTCTCATTCTTACTTTGATTTCTTTGTTTCCCCATTGACCTTTCAATGTGGCGTGGCAGAACCCAAAATCCTGGCATGTGGTGCTTTAGGCCTTAAAATCTTGCTCCTACCAAGTTTCAAACAATCTGATTCCCACAAGATGCAATTAATGAGAAAGCACAGAAAATTTAAACTTCAGAATCAGGATAAAGCTGTTCAGCAGCATTGATGTCATTACTGTGATGTTCTCTGTTCCTTTGTGCCGCCTCAGACTGTGTCCTCGGGTCAAGTGGCACTGCTTCTGTCTGGATCCTATTTTGGATAATTTCCCAAAGGCCTCTTTACAGATTTTTGTCTTGATTTTGATGGCTTCCCTCCAAGGCTAAACATCTTATTGTTATCAGGATATTTTGTCTTGCAAGATTTTTTTTTCTTCCCAGTTTTTCCCCTTGGGGAGGAATGCCTCACATCAGTTGTGTTAATCAGGAGCCAGCTCCAGAAAAAAAAAAAAAAAAAAAAAAAAAAAAAAAAAAAAAAAAAAAAAAAAAAAAAAAAAAAAAAAGCTCTTTTCACTGCAGATATCCCAGAATCTTTTAGTTTGGAAAATCCCTCCCAGCCCATGGAGCCCCAGCTGTGCCCGATGCCCACCTTGTCCCCAGCCCAGAGCACTGAGTGCCACCTCCAGCCCTTCCTTGGACACCTCCAGCCATGGGCACTCCAAACCTCCCTGGGCAGCCCCTGCCAAGGCCTCAGCACCCTTTCCATGCAGAAATTCCTGCTGCTGGCCAAGCTGAGCCTCCCCTGGCCCAGCCTGAGGCCGTTTCCCCTTGTCCTGTCCCTGTGCCCTGGCAGCACAGCCCGACCCCCCCTGGCTGTCCCCTCCTGGCAGGGAGTTGTGCAGAGCCACAGGGTCCCCCCTGGGATGTGTTTGTCACTTTTGGAATCAGAACATTGTTGAAGCAGCTGGATTTAAGCCCAAATTTACCAAAACCTGACTGTCTTATGCTCAGGTGTAGCGCCTTCTCTCCTCTCTGTTGTGTGCTGAGGACCAAAGTGATGGAACAGGAGTAAAATTCTGATTAGGTGAAGTAAAATTCTTACTCCAGGCAGTTTCTTTAGCTTGGAACAAGTGTAGAGAACAGTGAGGAAACTCACATTCAATTTATGGGCTTTTATATGTTTTACTCAATTTATACCACACAGCTGGAGGGCAAAATCAAACATATCAATTAGCAACTGAATTAAGCCATTAATCTGTTCTGTTCAGCAGATATTCCTCTGATTCAGTGCGTTTCTTGGAGAGAGGAGATGTGTCCCTGAACTCTATACCCGAGGTGATGTGCACAGCATTACCTGGGGGTTCCCCTGTGGCTCCTTCAGGCAGTTTGCAAAAGCCCCGAAGCATGGTCTGTCCTTGTTTTAATCTGCATAATTAAATCTATTGTTGTTTGCAGAGGTAACAACTGGGAGTAGAGTGTTTTCTCTGTTCTGATGACTTCCTGAACAAGCCCGAGTGTTTAGCAGGCATGAGAAGGATTTCTTTGTGTGTGTTCTTGCCTTTATTCCTGTCTGTATTCCTCTAGGAAAAAAATATTACAGTGTCATGGGAAAAATTTGTTGCTACAGCAGCTTTGCTGATCAAGATCTCAGTTGATGTCTGTGATGTCTCTGTCTTGCAGCAAGTAATCCTTGGGAATTTTCATTTTCCGTGTTTTAAACTGCCAGAGGGCAGGGCTGGATGGGATATTGGGCAGGAATTGTTCCCTGGCAGGGTGGGCAGGCCCTGGCACAGGGTGCCCAGAGCAGCTGTGGCTGCCCCTGGATCCCTGGCAGTGTCCAAGGCCAGGTTGGACTTTGGGGCTTGGAGCAGCCTGGAATGGTGGAACTGGATGGGTTTTCACATCCCTCCCAGTCCAAACCAGTCTGATTTCTGAGGTAGGGTTGGATTTTTTTTTTAGTTTCTTGCATTTGACAGAGGAGTGTGAGGTCCCCCAGTGTCCTTCCTGAGCCCTTGTCCTTCTCTGGTGTCTCTTTTTTGAAACGATGGCAGCAAACCCTTTGTTTAATGCTCCAGGGGCTTCCTATTGTCCTATAGAATGTCATTCTAATTTAGGCTCTCTTCTTCTCCCTCCTAATGCTCCCCAGCATTTTGTTTGCTTCAGCTGGGTGCCCACAGCTCCTCCCTGTTCTGCATCCTCTGAGGGGAAATCACTGCAAAGCTGACACAATCCCAGTCCCTCTCTGCATTCATGAATATCTCATTTGTCCCAGTGAAGATTCCTTTCCCGAGCTGCCCAGGTACTAAATGCATTTAGATCCTCACAGAGCTGCTGCCAGTCCTGTGTTTGAAGCCAGGGCTGAACTCTGGAGCTGGCAGACTCTCACCTGGCGCTTCAGTCCACACTCTGCCACCTTCCCCTCCTCACCCAGCAGTAGTGAAGTGCGTGAGCCAGCTCATCTGGCTTCTTAGCTCATTGTTTTCTCTTGGTTTTTACAACTGAATTGCACTAAAATGGAGTTTCCCCCAGGTCAGCCTTTTGTTTTGGACAGCCAACTTCACAGCCCACAGCACTTTCCTTTCTGTCCCATCTCACTTTACACATTTTAGGAGAAAAGCCACAAAAATTGAGTGAACAAGTTCAAATACCCCTAACCTCAGCCCTGCTGCCAATCCCATAGAATGCTTGCCTGGGTTGAAAGGTACCTCTTCTGACACTAAACAAAAACTAATTTTATCTTCTCATTTCATCTTTAGAATGAATGTTCCTTGTAATTCTATTGTTACATTCTTGCTGCCAGAGCCTTTTTTGTCCCTCCCCATCCTGGCAGTCTCAGGACAGGACACATCACTTCACTGTGATGTGAAAGCCCCAGGAGGGGACACATCACTTCACTGCTCACCTCTAGTGACCTTTCTGCTGCAAACCACAGGAATGCCTCTTCCCCTTTGCTCAAAGGAGCTGTCTCAGGGTCATGCCCACAGCTCCATCCTCTCTCCTGTAGGAATAATCGTGACTTCCAAGCCTGTTCCCCTTCCCTGCCTTCAGCAGTGAGCAGGAATCTGTGCTGGGTGTCACCAGCTCTCAGCAGCTGCTGTTTGGTGACATCAGCCGGTCACACTGACATCTCTCAGGTTCACCCCTATGCTTCTGAGGTGGTAAAATTCCTTCTTGATCTGTTGTGGACAGAGTAGCTTCCAAGATGGATTGGTATTGCTCACTCTTCTGTGGAAAAGGAAAGCCATGGCCCAACTGCCCATCATGAACTTTGTTTTCTGTGTTTTCTTTCCACCTGAGTGCCTTGGGTAGCCTCTCATCTGATTGTGAGGGATTTTTATCCTGGGGTCTCTGCTGCTGAACCTTGGGCCAGTTTATATTGCTGCAGCTAAGAGAGGCCTCTTCTCATTTGTGAAGCTCAGTTTATTATCACCCAGATAATAAACCAATTATCACCTTGGTTTATTATCACAGGATCCCAGGATGGTTTGGGTTGGAAGGGACCTTAAATCCCATCCAGTGCCATCCCTGCCATGGGCAGGGACACCTTCCACTGTCCCAGGCTGCTCCAAGCCCCAAAGTCCAACCTGCCCTTGGACACTGCCAGGGATCCAGGGGCAGCCCCAGCTGCTCTGGGCACCCTGTGCCAGGGCCTGCCCACCCTGCCAGAGAACAATTCCTGCCCAATATCCCATCCATCCCTGCCCTCTTTCAGTTTAAAGCCATTCTGCCTCATCCTGCCATTTCAGGCCCTTATCCAAACTCCTTCTCCAGCCTCAGAAGTTCAGATCTGCTGCCTGAACTTGTCATGATGCCCTGGCAGGACTGTGGTGCCTCACTGATGTGCCATGGGGAGGTCACTGAGTGACCATCCTGTGCTGGCTGTTTCCAGCCTATTCAGCTTCACCAGCTCAATCTAATACCTTCTAAACACCAGGTCTTTAATGGAACCCATGGAAATGTCAGCTCAGTACCAATGAAAATATCAAGTAGGATGATGAAAAGTCAATGGAAGAGGGTGAGAATATTATCAGGAGCCTGTGGGTGTGTACAGGCTGTCCATTCCTTGAGTGATCTCCGCATCTTTGAGGGCATTTCCCTGTTTGCTTTTGTCCATTCTCCCACACTGGGCCTCGATCAGAGACAAACTTGTGACCTTGTGTGGGTGTAAGGGTGCTGTTCATTTCAGGACTGTCAGAAAACAACATCGTTTCTTTTCCTTTACGAGATGTTACAGGAAATTGGTGAAACAATCTTATTTACTTTGACAGCTCCTGAAATTTGAGAATGGGCCACTTTGAAAACATTCCTTTGAGTGATGCGTTATTGCTGGGTCGTTAAACTCTGGTTTTGGTGGTATTCTTGGATTTCCTTCAAGGATCTTACTGTTACTTGGAGACATCTTAATAGTTTCTTAAATATAAGCATTTGTAAACCCATTTTTGGCTGATCTTTTAGAAATAACCACCAGCACAGGCCCTATGAGCAGAGTATCTAAATAAACGATGACATGTTTCATGTCCAACAAAACTGCTTAACCCATCCCAAGGGATGTGCTGCATTTAGACTCAGGAAAATTACTGCAGTCATTTGAAATGTGGGATTGGGATTCTTGTGCATCACTTCCCCCGTGGCTGTTCCCTCCACATCAGAGTTTGATGGTGTGGAATTGTCTCTGTTGCGCAACGCTGGGGTGAGGTGCAGTGCAGGAAATCCCTGGGTTTCCCTGTTCCTTAACCCAATCCTGGGCTGAGCCCAGCAGGGGAGGGGGGGAACCTGCCCTTGTGCCCCTGTGCTCAGGTGAGACCCTACCAGAGTTGCCACAGCCTTGGGCAGTGATGAGAGGGGAGTGACCCCAGCTTTGTGAAGCCTTTTAAAAATGTCAAAATGTGAGCAAAGATTTAACTGCCTCCTTTCCCTCCTGGCCTACAAGCTCAGAAATCAATCCAAGTGTAATCAGAACACATTACTTAATCACAATCAGTGCTTATTAAGAGGCAACAAGGGGGATTTTTAAGGGTAAAACCCCCCAGAAATACTGGGAAGGAAAATCGTGGAGCAGAGGAGTGAAAGCTTGCTTGAGGCTTGAGGGATGTGGTGTCAGATCAGGGAAAGCTTGGAGAGCAGGAGGGTTGGGAGAGGCTGTTCAGGAACGATGGGGACAAGTGAGTTTGATGTGCAGAACTGACAGGGAAGGAGGAGATGGGAAAGGCAAGACCCCCTTTGGGGTTGGGGTGCTGTTGGATGGGAGCAGGAGGAAGCTGAAGGTCAGGCTTAAGGAGCAGAGGCAAAACAGAGGTGTGGGACAGCAGGAACGTGCCTAAAATAATGAAAATCTGGCCTAGGTCTCCATTAACAGACTCCAATCCAGCTGTCCAGGCTGAGGAGGCTTCCCAAGAAAACTGGTGAGGTGTGAGAGGGCTCTAAAAGCACCAGATTGGATATCTGAGGTTATTTGTGTTGAAGGCTCCTGGTGCCTGTGGCTCAGGGGTTAAATAAATAATCACTGATTTACCTGCAGGATGTGGTCACTGATCATGTACTTGAGGACCTGATGAAGATGAAACTCCTGATCTTTTCTAGAAGAGAAACCTGAATTCCCATGAAATGGCTTAATTTAGGCTGGGCTCTGCTGAGGAGCCTGGTCCCTGGATTACTGGGGGTTAATAGAGGTGGCAGAAAGAATATTTGGAGTTTTTTTGGGAGTGTCCCAAAGGTGTGGAGGAAGGCAGGCTGGCTCCTGTACAATAATGGGATGTGCGTTTGGGTTTTAGGAGATTTTTGAGTCCTGGTGCAGACTTGTGGCAGCTCTCTGCCTTAACCAGACTTATTATTTGGCATCTGGCTTAATTTCTGGCCTGGTACTCCAGTACCAGAATCTTCAACTGTTTTTGGGAGTGGCTGGATGAAATATCTGCCCAGGGGCTGTGCACGTGTTAATTCTGACATATCATGCACTGAGCTACTCAAACACAGCTCCTGCCACTGCTCCGGGGTGTGTTTAACACTGCTCCTGTTGTAGTGACAACAGGCAAGTAAAAACACTAATTTCTAGAAAACTGACAAGTTCAGTGCATTTATTTTTTTTACAAAACTTAAATGAAATCCTCTCAGAGAAGGGAAGAGGCAGCATAAAAATTCTACTTGAGAAAATGTCATTTTCTTCCATAAAATGAATGCACTTAAATCCAATTAACACAAACTTAATTAATGTGGGTGATGCTCGTTGTGCCGGTTTAGTTTGGGATGTTTCCATTTTTATAACATCAGTCAGTTTTTCAGCCATAAGATGTGGAGACAGTTCCTGGTGTCTTGCAAGGAGCACTCAGAGGGGCTCTTGACAAAACATTTCCTGGTGTCAGAGAGATTTTACCCTTCAGATTCTCTCCTCTGTGTTAGGTAATCCTAGGGAAGGATCCTTGGAGAGAAACTGCTCTGGCAAGGGAGAATAAAAAAGTTTTTGTGATGGAATCCAATACCTGTCTTGCAGTAAAAGCAATGAAACTCATCTTTGGATTTTTTTCTGTTGAACTATATTATCGGTATTAACATACACATTTAACTTTAATGTCTAACTTTAGCTCTGCGTGCATATTTTGTGAAGACAAAGGTTATTGAAGCATGAACTGAGCTACTCCTGCCTAATATGGGTTGAATTTCTTTTAATCTTTTTTATGTTAATGTTAATTTTCAGCTGAAGTCTCCTGGCTCTGATATCGGGTTTAGGATATCTCTTTGCTCTCTCTTCTTTCTGGAGGCACCACCTGCACAGCAGGAGTTTCAAATGAACAGTGTCACAGCCAAACAACTCCTTTTGTGACTCAAAACCTTCTGTGAAAACAATATTTTATAGGTGAAGGCCATACAAAGGGGATGAAAACAAGAATAAGTTCATAATACATGAAAAAAAAAAGGGATTTGTGGACAGGAAGAGCTGTAATCCTGTTAATCCATCCATTAGCTGCATTGCTTGTTAAAAAGACAGGAGATAAATCACTTCTAGTGATGGAAGCAGGAAACAAAAGTGCTTCTCTCTCTCCCTTTCTCAGTTATCCCATAAAATTCTTTCCTATTTTCCCGAGTTCAGTTGAATTTTCTCTTTGTAAACCTTCCATCTGTTTATCAACCTTCTTTGTTCAGTGGGAATCAGGAGCATTCAATAGTTTTGATGCTTTTACATCATAATTTATAAGATGTTCTGCTGGCAGGAGGGTGGAAAAATACCTTTGGAGTTTCTGGAAGGTTTCCCTGCCCACAGCAGGGGTTGGATTGAGATGAGCCCTACAATCCCTGCCCAGCCCAAACCATTCTGGGATTCTCTATGTACCACTGGTACACAGAGATGGAAAATAAAGAACTTTGATGGAATATATGGAAATAGCTGGTTTGGGGTTTTTGAGGGGTGCAAAATTGAAATAAACTTAGAGATTTCTGCATTGAAGTAAGAATGGCTTGTTAATTAACTTTTACATCTTTCAGCTGTGGTGTTCTCACTGAAGTCTGAGAAGACTTTTTTGAGCTCTGTTACTGAGGCTTTGCTTTGGCCTTGCAGTGGCATCTCATCGACTCCTAGAGAGACATTTCTGCAAGAAAGGCACAGAAAATAACAGGCTTAAAGAGTGGGGCAAGGAAAGGAACAAAACCAGCAGTCCTTAGAAGAAAAGGGGCAAGCAGGAAGAGTTGAAGTTGAATTATTTGAATGTAGATGCAGAGAATATGATGAGGAATTTCAAGTTGCTGGTGAAATTTTACTTCAGATCCTCATATAAATGTCATAATTTTTTTCCTTGTTCTCGTGTCTTTGCTTTCTAAAAATTCTGCCTCCAAGTGAGGGTAAAAACTCAAGAGGTTGATAGCACAAGGACAAGGGACAGATGCAGCATCAATGTTCCACTTTTTTAATGTGTTTATTTACGTGGAACAGACCCAGCAGCTGGGACAAGGGAATTGAGGTGGGAGCAAGTTTGATCTCGAAATTTCATCTTGAAAAATTCTTCACGTTCCTGAAAGGTTTTATCCAAGGAGAGGAAAATGATAAAATCCAACTCAACCATGCCAGTCCCAGAGCCTGAGAGCACTTTAACAGGATTGAGTAAATCCAAGAGTCCATAGGCTGAAATACTCATGTGTTAAGTGCTCAAGAAGTGTCAGTGAAATAAAACCTGGAGTAGTGTTTGGATTTTTGGAGAGAAAGGGCTGGATTTGCACAGTAAATTATTCACTGTAGCACCAGCACAGCCAAATATTTGCTTATGCTTGAATAATTCTTCAGGAAGGCATTTAAGCAGATATTTGACTTCAGCAAACAGAGAGTTAGTCACACTCGCAGCTGGATCCGAGCCAGAACTGGTTTTAACTGGAAGGTGAAGCCTTCCTTCCCTGGCTTTTCTCTTGGTTGGAGGGGGCTGTGAGATGGGATCTGGGGCTGGGCATGGGAGGGAGGCTGTGGGCTGATATTCACCCCTCCAGGATATCCCAAACTGCCAGAGGGCATCCCTGAGCTGGGATTAGGGTTTGGTTTTTGTGGTTAAGCCCCAGCTGAGGTTGATCCCCAGCCTAGCAGATGGGCTCAGGGCCTGGGCATGGGAGGGAGGCTGTGAGCTGATCTTCAGCCTTCCAGGATATCCCAAACTGCCAGAGGCGATCCCTGAGCTCCTGAGAGCTGGAATGCTGGAATGAAAGTTTATTTTTCTGGTTCAGCCCCAGGGGAGGGTGTTTTCCAGCAGATTTGCCCCACCAGTGAGAGGGGCTCAGGTCCTGGGTGTGGGAGGGATGCTGTGGGATGAGATTCACCATTCCAGGGTGTCCTGAGCCACCAGAGGTGACCCCTGAGCTGGGATTAGGGTTTGGTTTTGTGGTTTAGCCTCAGGTGAGGGTGTCTTCCAGCAGATGTGCTCTGGATGTGCACCCCTGTTGCTATAGGACACAAAATAAACAACACACACTCGAGTCGAGTTCAGAGACGAGAAGAAGAAAGTTTATTTTCTGACTCCATTTATACAGATTTTTGGTGGGGACCCTGGATTGGACAATGAGGTTGCCACCTCTCCAACCACGCTGGTCAAAATCACAGTCCATCAATATTCTCCTGCTCAAGGAGAAAAATGTAAAGAAAAAGAGAGCAGTTACAAAAATATACATTGTTTTACATGAAAGTCTGTGAGAAACTTCACTAAAGAATGCAAAACATCAGAAGGCTGTTAAAGATCAGGGCGACACATCCCCAGGGAGAGGGGGCTCAGGACCTGCTCATCAGAAGTAACCCCCCCTGAGATATTTCATGGAATTCATGGATATGAATTCCATACCAGCTGAGGTGACCTGGGTGATGAACAGCGTTGTGAGGTGAAACAGAGTTGAGGTATTTTTTGGTCTGTGTTTATTCTGTGGTTAATTAATCTTTTGGAAGCTTTTTGCTCGTGCTGGCACTTCAACGGAATTGTTTGGGTGACAAAAATCAAACATTTGGGACACAGAGTTTTTAATGAACTGTAGCTTCAACCAACATACACTGTCAGACTCTAAAGCAAGTTCCTCTCCTTTTTTGCTTCTGTAAGAGGCTTTTTCCTGCTGTTTTACTGGCATTTCTGATTTATTATGGCACCAGTTCTCCAGAATAAGCATTTGCACTCCCTATTTTATGTCTACAAACTTTTAAGAGAGTTCAGCTGATCGGTAATAATGATGAACCTTATAAAAAAAAAAAAGTCCATTATAATTTTTTGCTGTGCTGAGGCAATTCACTTGCATCAACCTTTAAAAAATAAATACTTCTAAGGATTTATCCCAATTGTGGGGTGCAAAGAGCAAAGTAAAATGCAAAAACCACTAAGAAAAAGGGTTGACTCCTGATGCTTGAAGGAGTTCAGGCTTGTTATGTAAATAATAACACAGCTATAAATGGGTATTTAATTATTTTTTAAGTGCTGAGTTACTCATCCAGCCACAGCAGTTTCTCAGGAACCACTGTTCTTGACAAATAAATAGCGAATATTTGTTTATGTGTCTAATGAATTAATAATGCTCACTTAGTGATTTCTGCTGAAGTTTGTCAGGGCTTCAAACCCACTGCAGGGGCAGAAAGTGCAAAGTGTTTGCCTCCAAGCTGTTTCCACATTGGCTGCTGGTGGAGAACACTCAGAGAAGTTGTTACTGGTGGCAGTTTGGGTGGTGTGGCCACTTCCATAGTCCGTGTTTTCTATTTCCATTTTCTATGGAATTGGATTGTGTGGGTATGGCAATTCTGGCGTGAGAGAGCCAATGGCTCTGACCTGTGGCAAAGCTGACCCAAAATTTACTTTTCTTTTTTTTTTTTT
>VZSR01000745.1:810511-833937 GCA_013398615.1 Brachypodius melanocephalos
TATTTTGACCAAAGCCATGTTCCCCCCTGCTCCAAAGATCATCAAGACAAATAGTGCATAATGAATACAGAGTTTTAAATCCTGTAATAGCGCCAGATCTAAAAGTAAATAATTATTGGAAGTTACTGTTATATTGTTGTTCCTCTAACTATATTCAAAGTGCTTGGATGTCATAACTCATATTTAGATTTGTTTTGATTTTAATTTACCTTTATCATCCCTTAAAACTTAAAATTGGAATATTTTTTTCTGGAAAATACTGAGTCTTGTTAGATACTTCATGTGACTTTACAAATCTTCTTTCTCTCATCAATTCGTAGTTGTTCCTTGCCCTGTCTGGAGTTCAACTTCATTTCTTAGAGGTTGTCAACATTTTGGCACTTTGTGGTAAATTGTGATTTGTTCTGAGCTATTTCCAAGTTAGCAGAATCATTTACACTTAATAGACTCATTTTCTGTACTTTATGCTCCTGGCTTTTGGGGTTTTTATTTGTTTGGTTTGGGTTGTTTTGTTTTTATTTTTTTTCTGCTAAAAAAATGAAAGAAAAGCCAGGATTTTTCTTCTGTTGTAGTCCAGTTGCATAGAGAGCTGCTTATTCTGGGAGCAGCAGTGTTGCTATCCTTGTGGTTTAACTTGACATTTCATCAAAATCAAAAATAAATCTGTCAAGATTCCATCCTAAAAATCTCTCAGGAGCAGACTCCACTCAAGGCTGTCAGCTGAGCTCTGAATAACTTTCTAAAATAGAACATCGTGATTGGAGAGCTGGATTTATTGTGTTTTTCAAGGTTGTAAAATCAAATATCAGAGGCCTCAGAAGTGAGTTTGTGCACTTCTTTTTAGGCCTGATAACATCTAAAACCTGCCTTTGGATGGGATTTTCCTTAGACTGACCTGGAGACACCAAGAGTCTCCTGAGGTTCTGTATCCTGGGATTTGAGGTTTAAAAGGTTGGGAGGCAAGTACCACCTATTGGAATTAACACTGCTTCAAGTGGAAAAGCAGCTGAGCCCAGCTCCTTCAGGAACTTTTGTTAACAGGGGAGGAAACAGTGATGAAAAAATTGAGAAGTTCCCATCCCCATAATTCCCAGAAGGTTTGATAATGATGATTAATTGGAATCTATCTGGGTAATGCGAGAACAGACTTCATTTCTAAGTAGTCAGCAAAAATATATTATGGTAAAAGTAATTTCAGGGGGGGTGGTTTGAAGGAGCTGTTGCAAATTCCAGAATGGGCTAAGGGGAAGGGAAGTTTGGATGACAGTAACGAAATGAGCATTTGGGGAAGGAGAAGGGAGGGAAAAGGCCCTTTTGAGCAATTCTGGTCTCCTGTCATGTGGGAATAACAGTTCCTTTGTGAAGAGTCTGGAATTCTCCTTTGAGCTGTCTCTAGCTTCCTATTTTGCCACAAATTCCCCTTTGAGGTGTCAGGGTTGCTCTCTCCTCTCTGAGCTTGTTCCCTACAATTCCCTGAAAGGAGGTGAAGAGTGAGGAGAGGGAAATTTTGAGTCTCTTCTCCCAGGGAATAAGTGAGAGGAAGCAGCCTCAAGTTGTGCTTGGGGCGGTTTAAATGGGATGTTAGGGAAAGGTTCTGCAAGGAAAGGGTTGTAAAGCACTGGAAAGGGCTGCCCCAGGGCAGTGGTGGAGTCTCCACCCTTGGAAGTGTTCAAAGCTTGGATGTGGCATTTGAGGACATGAGTTAGTGGTGACCATGGTGATGGTGCTGGTTGCTCTTAACAACCTGAATGGTCTTTTCCAACCTTAAGAGTTCTGTGACTCCATAATTCCCTGCTGGAATTTGGACAGAAACAGCTGTAGAAGGAAGAGAAGAGAAGGAAGAGAGAGGAAGAAGAAGGGTGCTTTGCATGGCTTGTGTTGGAACCCTGGGCACTGAGAATTTTAGACCTTCTGTGCTGACAATGCAGTGTTTTCTGACCCCCAAGAGAACACTGCATTGACCTGAGGCCGTGGAAGAGGCTTCCAAAATTGAGTGACAGCACTGGGATTGTGGGTGTGCAGTTTGAATGGAAGTGTGTGATATCACAGGGTGGAAAACTCAGAGTTTAAGGGTTTAGAATATAGAAATATAAGTGAAGCACGATGGAGGATTTAGGACGTTGTCTAAGTGTTTCTTTTTCACCTTCTTCTTCATCTTCTTCATGGGTCTCGGTGGTATTTTGTAATTGGGTAGAAAAGTCTGCATTGCGGGCCACGGGTGGTTGGTTATTGGGTTAAAAGTAAAAATAATTTAGGTGTTATTTCATAATTGGACAGTTGGTCCTTAAAAGACCTTGTAGAGAGAGACACGGCTCCATTTTTAATTTGTTGGCTAGAAGTGCTGTAGAACTCACGTTTGTGAGACTGTAACATAGATAATAATTAATAAACATCTGAGTCTGCACAAGAAATACCGTCTTGAGCATTCAATCCCAACTCTGGCAAAAAGAAGATAAAAGTAACAGCTTGAATTCCTGGATTCTGTGACCTGAAGCTGCTCTGTCAAGACAAACATTTGTCCAAAATGGGAATGAACCATCCCATGAGATCTGTGCTGGGGCTTTCACTCGTTTGATGGCCAATATTGAAGTTCTTCCTGTAATTTCTGCCTGTTGCACCCTGCACCAACCTCCTGCTGCTGGACAGGTTGGGAAGAGCCCAACCTGAGGAGAAATGGAGCTTGGAAAAGCCTCTCTCCATCCTCAACCCCCAGATGAGAAGTGGAGCAATGCGCTCATCGGAGGATTTGAAATGATTTTGTTGCTGCCCTTTATTTCTCCTGAATGTTGGTAATAAAATCCAACAAAGTCACCTGCAGTCCGTGGCTTGGGCAAAGGGAAAAGGAGCTGTGCTTGCTGTGAGGGAGCCTCATAAATCACAAAAACTGGGGAAAACCCCTGACATCCTGGAGATCCCACCCATGTGACCTGTCCTGCAAGCAGACTAAACATATATATATATATATATATATACACACACACATTTAATATATGTTGTCACCTAGGAACTTTAAATACTTGAGTAAATATGGGCCACTGAGTCTTATTTATTACATTTCCCTACTTTTTCCTTCTCCTGGGGGAAAAACCCCACAGGTTTTCCTTGAAAACTCTCAGCACACAATTGTTTTGCAAGTTTGTTTGATTTTTAATAAATGCAGCTAGGTTTTTTTAATACAATAACTTGGTTTATATTGCTGAAAATCTCTCTTCATTCTGCACTGCTGTCATTGTATTTATCCCAAACTTTTTGAATTTGAAGGAATATTTTTAAATAATTCAGGTCTCAGCTCCAGAATTGTGCTAATTCTTTTTATTGGAACAATGAATCAGAGCTTTTTTTAACTTTGTAATGTTCCACGCTTCAAGTATGCTCTGGAGCTCAGCCAGACCTGTCTTGCAGATTTTGGTGGGGGATATTTTGTTTATTTGTGTGGGTTTTGTTTGTTTGGGGGGGTCTGGGTGGGGAGGGAAGGGAGAGAGCTGTGGGCTTTTGTTTGGGGTTTTTGTTTTTCTTGGGGATTTTGTTTTGTTTTATTGTTTGTTTGCTTTTTGGGGTTTTTTTCTTTGTTTTGTGGATTTTTTTGAGTTGTTTGTTTGTTTGTTGAGGTCTTTTTTTCTTTGTTTGTTTGGGTTGTGTTTTTTTTTTTAATTTTGCTTTGTTGGTTGTGGGGGGTTTTTTTGGTGGTGTTTTTTCTCATTTTCCTGGACATGACCCAACAACCTGTGTCCTTAAAGAAGGCCATCCTCAGGGCTCATTCCCATTCTTCCTAGGCAATGCCTTTGAATCCTGGGTCTCTCTGGCCTTTTGCAGTGAGTCCTCATTTTAATCAGTGCAATTTCTCTGCCACAGTTGCCTCTCCAAAGTGCTTGAAAGCAGGAAGGACAACACAAATACCTTATTGCAGGGAAAATAAGGAAACCAGACCTGACTTAACCCAGAACCTTGCATTTTCTTGACTTGGAGGGCTGTGCATGCACAGTTGTCAAGTTAATGGGTACACACATCCTGATTAACGCTAATGGCGTTCTCCTTCCTTAATTCATTTATTTTTGTGACTGAAACAATGCCACGCTCTTAGAGACTGCACATCCCCTATGCAGTTGCCTGTGAAAGAGTTTGGAGTGGCTCAGCTTCGTGCAGGTTGAGTAATAAATGTGTCAAATCCCTCTTTTGCAGCTCTGCCTTGAGTGAAGTTTGACGGAAAATGGTCCAGCAGCTTTGTCTCTGGAAATGGTTCACAGTGGGGACGGCACTCTCTGCTGTCCTGGCACGGGCTCTGGCCCAGAATGATGAAGGTAAGGGTTTGGATGAGGGGGTGGAGCTGTGGGAGGGCTGAGATGCCTCTGGAATTTCATTGGAATGTTTTTTCCCCCCACCCAGAATTATTACTTGACGAAGCAGTTTGGCAGGCAAAGAGATTATAAGAAAGAATGGTCTGGGTGTGTTTTGTGTTTCGTGGCTTCAGCATCTACTGATGATTACATTTTCTGAAGCTGTTGGTTTACCAGGCAACGTAAAACCTTCAGTTATGATTATTCAGTGTTGGACTCGAGCATCAAAATTGGTTTTGTCTTATTCATTGTGCAAGCTTTACCGGTGAACTTCCCTTTTTTTAATAAATCGGCAATTGTGGTTGAAACAGGAGTTTGAGAGAATTGTTACTGACCAAAAACTTGGGGGAAAAAATCCACAGTGAGGGTTTTCTAGAGAAACCAATACCTCAGGAACACTGAAACATGGCACTGGTAGCTCATGTCCCTCCTCAGAGCATCTTGGTAGAATTTAATTAAAAGACACCAGAAATGTGTCGTGCCAGTGATCTCTGGTAATTAAAAATTACAGCCCTGGGTAACTGATGAGGGTTTGTTCTTTCGAACAGTTTAACAGCATTGAAGGGCAAAGCCTGTCAGAGTTGTTTCTGAATACTCTTGGGAATAATGAGTGGGATAAGTGAAAACTGAGTGTGGTTTCAGAATGTCTGTAATGAAGTTGCTCATTATCCATGGCACTCCATGTGGGTAGAGCTGTAATTGTACGAATTTATGACTTTGGCATGTGGATCTTGGTTTGAAACCCTCTATTTTGTCAGTTAGAAAGTAAAGTAATTTTGCTTTCATGGAAAGTCTTCAATCCTGCTTGAATTATGCTTTGGTTTTTTTTCCTATGGAGTCAAAAGCCTCTGTTTCTTGCTCTCCCAATCACTGTCCAAATTTTATTCCCTCCCATCCCCCAGCCCAACCCCACGTTATACTTAATGCCCACAACGTACAAGAAAGCTAATTTAATTTTCTCCATTTTTACACCCTGTCACAATCACTGTCACTCCTGACACTGAAGTGGACGAGCTGCTCATATTTCACATATTTGCACTGTGCTGGGGCGCAATTAACTGGGTTTTAATCATTTATTGCTGCGGAGCAGTGGGGCCATCGGGTTGTCCTTGGTGATGGTGGTTTGAGGAGGAAGATGCTGGGTTGGGGTGGTGGAGGAGAGGCAGCAGGATGGCCTCTGGCATGTCCAGCAGCACGGGAGGACACAGGGGAGCAGTGGGAATAATTGTGGGAAGCAAAGCCAAGGTCATGGGACTGTGGGGAGCCTCATGGGAGGCTGAAAAATGTAAAATAGCAGAACTTCTCAGTGGGATTTTTTATTTGTGCTCATGCTGGCATTGTCATATCTCTCCAGAAAGGCATCTCTGAAGAGAATAAAATGGGGATTTTTGGTTGAGGAGCCGTTTCTAGTGAGGCTTGAGTGATGGTGAAGTGTGCAAATCACAGATGGCCCAGACAGGACAGGAAGGGTTTGATCTTCTGAAGGGGATAAAGGGGTCCCTCAGGTTTCCATTTCTGTTCTTTGACAAATAGACAAATATGACAAATTCTCATCTCTGTTTTGCTATCCCAGGATTGCTCAGAATCCTTTTCCTTCCAGCTGATACAGAAGAAGGGAAGGGCCACCTCTCTTTAAATGGCAGTGTCCTGGGACTCTGTAAACACAGCAACCCCCTCAGTTCAAAAGGTTCTAAACATAATTTTTGGGTGGTTTTTATTAGCCTGGCTCATGCCAATTTAATTATCACAGAACCCACGCTTGATTTTATCCTTGATAATGTTCTCTTATATGGCCTGAACAGGGCAGCTTTGTTACAATGAGTATAAATTCGCAGCCTGGAGCCAAAATTCTTGCTGCTTTTTCAGGGGGACAGTTCAGAAATGCTGTTTCGTTCTTGAGGAACATGCAGCACCCTGATACAAATGGAACTGATTTCCTCCCCCACACTGCGTTCAGGAAAGGGTAAATGTAGCTAAAAGCATTTTGGATAAATTTCCTAGTGGTGTAATGGAGGAAAAAAATGAGCTGGAAATGGATTTAAGCCAAGGTGGGGGGCTGGTGACTCAGTAAATGGCACCCACCTAATGAGGCAATGCTTAGAGGAATAATTACTTGGAAATACGTTTTTTACAGCTAAATAGAAAACTCTTTCCATGGCTGGGCCTGGAGGAGTTCAGGTGTGCAGGAACAGAATTTGTAACCTGAAATACAACATAGAAAAGATGTGTTCTTCTGGCAATTACCATTTCCAAACGGTGTAGTTCTCTTAAGAGCAGAATAACAAATACAAATAAATAAAAAAATCAGCTCAGGCAGAAATCACGGCTCATTTCTTTGCACCCAGCATGCCAATTCTCCATTTTCCTCATGGAAACTGTGGATGTTGACTCAGTTTCTTGCCCCTCTTGCTGAGTTTTGCTTCGTTAGCTCATAATTTCTCTGTTTCACGTGTTTTACTTGACCTCCCATGTCAACAAGTCCTCCCCAGTGACAGCATTTAATGATGTCCCAAAGTAACTTCATCCAGGAATGCCTTGGCCAGGCTGGTTTTTTTTCCTAGACTTTAGTAGGAAGCTTCCCCAGGATCCCATCTGCTCCTGATGAAATTCAAGCACTTCCCATCTACTGTAGTCCCTTTATATTCAAACCTACTTCCCTAATTATTAAAAACCCCAATAGTTTTTGTTACAGAGCCATGCCATCAGTCCTAATTTACTGTTGATGAGCCCATTCAGTGTTTCATTTCAGTTCTCTCATCCTGTAATGCTTTTGTTCAATCCTATGGTGCACCAGAATAAATGCTGGAGTGTGGATGGGGAATAGTGTGAGTATTTTTCATTTGGTTTCCTGAAAGCAAGAAATCTGGTTTTACAGTCCCTGCTGTTATCTCTCTTCCAAACAGGAGAAATGCTGCGAAGGTTTGGATTTTTTTCATAATCTTTTAGCTTAAGTAAAAGTAGAAATGTCACTTGTAGCTGTGCAATACGTGAAATTAGGTCAGGTGAAATCTCTTTTATTTTTCCAGTGCTGCTCTATTGAATTCAGAGGCAAACTCTGAGGCTAAAGTAATCAGAGAGGAGGAAGGTGGAAACACAGGATCAAATTTCTCCCTTTTTTTTTTCCTCTCTAATCCAATGTCTATGGCTCAAAGAAAAAAATTAGCAGCAATTTTTGACCAGGAGAGAAGGCTGCTGAATTCAAAACTCTCTGCATTTTTATGCCAGACTAAACCAATCCAGCAGCAATTATTTGCCAATTAACATATTTAATTGCCCAGTATTAGGATTGAGTCCATACCTTTCATGAAAATACAAATGTGAGCTTGGGGTGGGGGGCACCAATAATTTATTCTTTACTCTTAAAAGATGAATAGAAGGCGAAAATCATTCTGACCCCTTTTAAAAACCTAAAGCAAAGGTGAAGATCCACGCACAAAATTTGTGATGGCTCTGTTCTTGAGGTTTTCAGAAGTAGTGTAATGGGGCTGTGAGTTGTGGGGATCTGTTCCACACCATGGAGTCTCTGAAGGGTTTTTGAAGACTTTTGGAAAGCTATTTCTAACTTAAAGTTGTTCTGCACTTCTTTTGTACATGAATGAATAGAATACCTGAAGGTCCTTATGTTTCTCCTGAAGATTTACAGCTGTAAAAGAATAGTGACAAAAATCCTGAATTCATGCGCTCAGGGATGAGCCCATCCTGGTCCTTTTGTTGCCTTGGAAATTTGGAATGTGTTTGAGAGGGTTCTCCAGGGGCAGGAGGGGGAGGGCTGGGCTTGATGTCACCTGTCCCCCCCACTCCCCTGGCCCAGGGACCTCTCACACACCAAAAATGCCAAAACTCGAGTCCCACCTGTGTTTGGTGTGGAGCCAATGGAACCACAGGATCGTTTTGGTCGGAAAAGACCTTCAACAGTCCAGCCATAATTGCTGGGGAGAAAGATTTTTCTAGAAGCCTCCACTCCAGAAATCTCCTGGAGCTGTTCCATGGAATCATCCCTTCTGACTCACTTGAGCCATAATACTTGTTTATCCCAGAGGAGATGCCAACAGGATGTTGGACTCATTTCTCTTGGGATGTATGGCTAGGAAGGAATGCTCTCTTGATTATTTAATGTTGGTTTTTTCAACTCTATTTGGATTTAGCACTGTAGTTCTTCCAATCTTCTGGTTTCAGACTCATTTCCTTCCTTTTCCTTCCTTTTTCTGCTTCACTGTGGAACAAGGAGATGAGCCATGGACACCTGCACTGTGGAGTATGGATCTCACTGCTGGCTCAGTGGTTTTGTTTCATCCTGAAACGAAATTTCACAGAATAAAACTGAGGCTAATCGGAAGGTTTGCTCATCCAAATATGGGTTTCATTTCCCAAGTCTTCAGCAGATGGATATTTTCTATCAGAATGTAATAAAAAAAACCATTTAAATAGTCTTTGCCACTACCCTGGGTGGGGGTGGCTTTTTAAGTAAGCTTTTTTTTTCTGTGAAAAATACAACTGTTTCTTGTGCCACCAGGACTGTTCAGCCACAAACTCCTTCATCTGTTTTTCAAGGCCCCCCTCTATTAGTTAATATCTTTATCCAGTCTAACAATCTTCTGCTACAAAAATTGAATCACCGAGGGGCCTTACAAATCCCCTTAAGAGAGGCTATTTTAGAAAGAAAATAGTTTCAGATCTTGATCTATTACTGTTGGGCAGGAAATTAACTGGGGGAAATGCATATTTGAGTACCTGGAGCTCGTCGATCATTCCCTGAGCCCTGCACTGCACAGATCCAGGGAGAGGAGAGGAATGCCACCAGGTTCTTGCCGGAGGGAAGGTGTCTGTTCTTGGGAACAGGAGTCATTTGTGTGTTTTATGGGGACTGGCTGAGTTTGGTTGGGAGCTGTGCCGTCGATCCTACAGGGAAAAGAGCTCTCCTTGATGTTGTTGAGTTGCAGTGGAGCCATTGAGTTCCTCTGAAGGGTTCAGTTCTTCAAAGTGTCTTTGAGTGCCACCAGCAGCACTTTGAGGCGACTGGAGATGAATTTCCCTGTGGTGAGAGGTGAGTTATTCACAAAATAGGAGTGCTGAAACGAGGTTCATCACAGTTAATGTACAGATTTTAGCCCTGGTGGAAGGAACTGAGTATCCTGGGGTCTCCCTGTGGCTGTGCTGGGAGGGATGAGGCAGGAAGCTGCTTCTGGAGAAGGAGGAAGTCCCAGATCCCAATGGTTTTGGAGCCACCAGACTGTGGGATCTGGCAGGGAATGAGCCTCTTCCAGGCACTGGATTCCCAAGCCTTTTTTCTTTTTTTTTTTTTTTTTTCTTTTTGTTTTACATAGTGAAAAGAAAACTTTTGTGTTAGGTTGGAAAAAAATAATAAGAAAAAAACAACTCCTCTGTGCTTTGCAGTATTTATCAGACAGTGTATTGAGGCATGGCGAGTTTTAAATTGGCAGGGAGATGAACAGCTGATACAGGTAGGCAGAAATCAAATGTTTAAATAATGCCAAATTATCCTGCTGCACGTTGTTAAACACGACTGCAGTGGGAAGGGCTGAGGAGGTGGGGAAGGAAGCAAGGAGAGAAACTGTCTTCTTCAATTGGATTAGAGAGAAATGGGATTTCTCTGCTCAGTTCTAGCCTGAATTATCCTGGAAAGCTGATTTGCACAGGAAGGGGGTTGTGGTGTGGGCTCGTGTTTGCCTCCAATATCATTTCAGTTCCCTTTTGTGGATTTAATGGTGCTCCTCTCATTTCAGGAATGTCCTAACAGGGTTTAAGTTCAAGGAATTGCAAACTCTTGGGCATCTTTAAATGTTCAGAGCAGGAGGCCCCAGAATCCCAGAATTATTTCGGCTGAAAAGGATCTCTAAACCTGGCACTGATCCTCACCTTGTCCCCAGCCCAGAGCACTGAGTGCCACATCCTGACCTTCCTTGGACACCTCCAGGGATGGGGACCCCAAACCTCCCTAGGGAACCTCTGCCATGTCACACATTTTTTGGTTTTGTACCAAAAAATCTTTGTTTTACTCTCTGATTTATAAGCTGCTGCTGATTTTGCCAGCAATATTGATGCAACATGAAACGTTTGATGTATTTGTCCCTTTTTACAGGATATCTCAAGGGCCAGGAATTAATTATTTGACCTGCTGGGCAAGCCTGCCATGGGTTAATTTGACACCTTATTTCTAAGCAGAGCTCTTTGAAGGGAATTGTTTGGTTCTAGAGGGGAACACAGAGTGTTAACTTGGGGCTCCCACATTTAAACATTTAATTTGATCCCTTAGCTGGTTTTAATTTAAGTCTTAACTTCATCCAAGGTTTCTGGTGCTGCCTGGTGTCGCTTTTCTCTGTGAGCAGTTGGCCAATGCAGCCTAATTGTGTTTCTGGAGAAGTGGCCAGGCTTTTGATTCAATTCCAAATAGCACAGCACAAAGATTGATTACTGCAAAATCACAGGAAATTTTGAAAAAACTTCCTGGAAAAAAAATAAAATCAAAGAAAAGAGAGTGGAGTGGTTTTTTATTGCACATAATGGTGCTAGATGGAAATTTCTGCTGTTTAAATTCTATTTTCCTATCTTCTTACATAGAAACAACGATTTTACTATAGTTTTGTTTTACTACTGTTAAGAGATTTTACTCTTTGCAAAAATCTCTTGACTCCTCAGACTTTTTGTTCCATAAAATCGTTGGGATCCTGCCACCTGAGCTAATTTAAATCTCAATGTGCTTCTGTTTTGTTTAGAAAGTGAAGTTTCACATTCACAAGTCAAAAACTTCAGCTTGGCTTTTTCTTCAGTGTTTTGTTGGGTTGGTTTTTTTTTGTTTTTTTTTTTGGTTGGTTTTTTTGTTGTTGTTGTTTTTGTTGTTGTTTTTGGGGTGTGGGTTCTTTTGTTGTTTTTTTTTTGTTGGTTTTTGGGTTTTTTTTCTTTTTTTTTTGTTTGTTTTTTTTTGGTTTTTTGTTTGTTTTTTGGGGTTTTTTAAATCCTTCCAAGTTGTCCTTTACTATTCTTTATTGCAAAACTAATTGCACAAATCTGGGCCGCGTTCTTTGTGACTTCCTGACAATATGAAGGGTTTTGTGCTAAATATAAAACAAAAGAGGAGTTTTGTGGAGAGGGAATTTTCATGAGCGTGTAGAATGACAGGACACAGGGAATGGCTTTAAGCTGGAGGAGGATCAGGGTTAGATGGGATATTGGGCAGGAATTGTTCCCTGGCAGGGTGGGCAGGCCCTGGCACAGGGTGCCCAGAGCAGCTGGGGCTGCCCCTGGATCCCTGGCAGTGTCCAAGGCCAGGTTGGACTTTGGGGCTTGGAGCAGCCTGGGATAGTGGAAGGTGTCCCTACCCCTGTGTCCCCTACACAGCCTTTAAAAAGTCCCTTTCTACTCAAATGATTCTATGCTGTTATTCTGTACACACAGAAGCACAAAGGAAGCAGCTTCTTCAATGCTTTGGGGTGTCTTTTTGATTTATTTTGGATTTTTTTTATTGCTGTTGTTGTATTCATAGAAAACATACAGAGAACTCCAAGTTAATGCTCCTAATTCACCTACCAAACAAAAGCCTCCAGTTCTCACTCTGTAGTGCTGTGCTCCACAGGATTCTCTGCTGCCCCATTTAATAAAACTGGGATAAATTTCCTACCAGGACAAAGGTCCTTTGTGAGTGTCTCATCAGAATCAGATCTTATAGAATATGGTGTTTCAGTGAAGAGGAAACCATAAACAAAATCTCTATCAACAAAGCCGACAAAATAACATCTCAGAGTGATGGATGGCTGCTGTGGAAATAAATTCAAGGCTGTGAAAATTTCCTACAGTTGCATATGTTAGAAAAGATAAGATGTATGGGATGTTCAAATACAAATGATGTGCAAGGGCATTTTTTGTATTATTTACAAAAGAAAAAGAAAATCAACAAAAACAGTAAAGGGTGAAACTGTAACTCACAGAATGGGCCACATCCACCCTGCCCTTGGACACTGCCAGGGAGCCAGGGGCAGCCACAGCTGCTCTGGGCACCCTGTGCCAGGGGCTGCCCACCCTGCCAGGGAACAATTCCTGCCCAATCTCCCATCCAGCCCTGCCCTCTGGCACTGGGAAGCCATTCCCTGTGTCCTGTCCCTCCATCCCTTGGAAAGAATCTCTCTCCATGTTTCTTGTCAGCTCCTTCAGGTCCTGGAAGGTCACAATGAGGTCACCCCAAAGCTTCTCCTGTCCAGGTGAACAATCCCAGCTCTCCCAGCCTTTCCTCCCAGCAGAGCTGCTCCATCCCTCTGCTCATCCTGGTGCCTCCCCTGGGCTCTCTCCAGCAGCTCCAGGTCCCTCCTGTGCTGGGCCCCAGGGCTGGGGCAGCTCTGCAGGTGGGGTCTCTACTGCAGCACTCATCCTGCTTCTCCATGTGGCTTGGGAACACAGAGTTTTTCCTTCAGAAATTCTCTGGAATAATTTCTGAGTGAACAGTTTAAAAAATGGAATTATTTTAAAATGAATATTTTATTATAGTTGAGAAGTAAATGAGGAACACTCTGGCTCCCAAGGTCTTTGTTGCATTTTCTCTTTCCAACCTCTCAAAGATTCCACCAGTGGTGTCCACCTCTCAACCCTCCAGTCCCCAACCTGCAGGAAAGCAACATTATTTTTCATTTAATGAGCTCAGACACAGGAGCAATTAATAAGGCGTAATTAAATGGAGCTAATCAGGATGATACAGCCTCTGGAACGCTGCTCCACTCAACTGCTCCTCATATCTCCAATCTGATCTGTTTAGGTGAGAAAATCAATGGGGAGAGTGGCACAGGCAGTGGTTTTCCAGCTCCAAGGCTTGGTGGTTTTATTCTGCTCAGGAGATGGTGATTAACAGGTGAAGAGAGGCTCTGCAAACCTGAGGGTACCAGGGTATTTTAAATATCACTGAACTGCTCAGTATCCAAACTCCTTCCACATAATCAGCTCCACATAATCCCTGACCCCACTCTTGTCTGCTAATTAAAATAGTAATGAACAAACTGCCAGGGCAAGGCAAACTGTGAATGGCTTCAGATAAACAACTGGTTTTATCTTTATCCAGAATTAAACCCATCACGAACCAGAATCTTGCCCCCAACCAAAAACAGCACCTAATTTTAAACATAAAGAACACGAACAATCACACATAGAAAATAATAAGGAACTCCCAGAGCTGTGATCAGTTTGTTTTTTGTTTTTTTTTCTCACCAACCCTGTGGGCAGAACCTTTGTATAATTAAGTACTGGAGGTCTGCAAAGAAAATTCCTTATCTGCTTGTTCTTCCCGTGTAATCAATGCCTTGGGATTTATTGTGCAGCTGGCTAATGCAGAATTAATCAAGCTCTCCATTTCAGCCAGCCTGGAGCTGGAGCAGAGGCTGAGCAGCTCGGTGTCAGGTGTGCTGCCTCTTTATCAGTGTCTGTGTGTGAGATAAAATCAAAAAATAGGGCTTCAAAAACTGAAAGGAGTTAGAAAGGGAAGAGTTTGGGCGTTACTGAACGCTAAGAAGACTTCAAATCCTACAGAAATACCCATGCAATTGCTGTCTCATCTGCAGGATTATTTCCTGTGCTATCTCTGAGAGGAAAACCTTACAGGGAGGATTTGAAAGCTGCCCTGAATCCTTTTATTTCCAGCTATTAGAAATGAAACCGAGTCCAGCTTAAGGCATCACTTTGTCCTCCTGCTGGTGGCTTCTGTGTAGCCTGTGGGTCCAAATTACTCGTGTATTTTTATGAATTATAAATTGTACAACTAAGAAAAAAAAAACACATTCTTTTTGCTGCCCATCCTTGCTGATGGAAAACTTCCCTGGATGTGCACCTGTATTGGGCTGATCTATCCAGGACACCTCCTAATCCTGTCCTTTCCAGGCAGGTGCTGCTTGGAGAAAGGTTTTATGTGTCCTTAGGTCTTTGGAAGGATCCCTGATAGGCAGAGGCTGAGATTCCTTTGGCACTTCCCATTTTCCACAGGAGCCAAAACACTGAGCAGAGTTGTATCCTTACAAGAGCAGATGATCAGTCTTAATTTCTGCCAGCAAATATCCTCCTTTATTATTATAATTATTATTTAACGTTGATTGTCTTTGCAACAAGAAGCTGAGTTGCATTTTGTTCTAATTTACATGTGTAAATTAAAATAAAATTAATGTGCATAGGTAAACAAATACAAAATGCAAGTTCAGCTTCTTGCCAGCACCAGGAGCAGAATTTAGGAATTTTTTTTTTCTGCCATTTCATAGAGTCACTGAGGTTGGAAAATCCCTCCCAGCCCATGGAGTCCCAGCTGTGCCCGATGCCCACCTTGTCCCCAGCCCAGAGCACTGAGTGCCACCTCCAGCCCTTCCTTGGACACCTCCAGCCATGGGCACTCTCAGGGATGCTGCCTTTTAGGGAATGATATTTTATCCACGCCTTGCACTCCCCCGAGAGTGGAGCCAGACAGAGAGATTTTGATGGTAATCATGATATCCTGTAAGGTGTTTATGTTAGAAAGTGTTTTCTAAGGGGGTAAAAATGGAGAAGTAAATATTTTCAGGCTCTGGAGTCAATATTGCAAGGGATATGAAATGTCTTTTCCAATGCAGCAGAGATCCAGTGACTCTCTCCTTGCAATTTATCAGTTGGTTGATGATAAAGGTTTCAGACTGCAGTTGAACCATGCTTACACTTCATTTTCACAGCGTTATTAAAGAAAAAGCCACAAAAAAAAATCATCCTGACTAAAGTTTCTGGAAGGAGTCTTTTAGTGTTTAGAGGCTGGAGAGATCACACAGCAGAATGTGTGGTAGGACAATTTTGCAATTTCCAGACAGTTTTGGATTGATGAGACCCAAACTTTTCAAAGATGATGAAAAGGAGATTGTGGCAGGAGTAAGAGAGGATGCCAGCCAGAGATCTGTTCTTCCATCTCAGGATGGGGTTTGCTTATTAAATAAATACTTAAGAAAAATAAAGATTTAAGTTCCCTCTGCATGCTTTTCACCAAAAGATTTTTTCTAAAATAAAATTTGCAGAAAGTACTGACTTTGCATTCCCCCTTTCTCCTTTCTCGTCCTGCTTTTTTGGGGTTGGATTGGGTGGGGTTTTTTCCCAAATTGGGAGGTATTTTGTGAATTTACCTGAAAACATAAATGATAAATGATGGGACAGGAAGCCAAAGCACATCTCCTGTAACACACATTGGACTGGGAACAATTTTAATTATAAAACTAAGATAACCTTGGTTTTCACTCAGCAAATTAGATCTCCAAAGTGTGCAGCTCACCAGGAGAGCCACAAATAACTCTCTGTAGCTCTCTAGCACTGAAGTCCTCATTGCTTTCCTAATTAACTCAGGCTGGCTCTGGGATGGTCAGAAAGCAGCTCAGGCTTCAATTATTGAACCCATTGGACCATAATTCATTAACAGACACTTCCAAGGGTGACACATCCTGTGAAATCTCCTCATTCCACGTTCTCCATGGATGGGGGACATGCAAATGGATGGGACTCAGAAGCTGCACAATGTCTTAGGTGCCTTCACCTGTTTTGAGGGGGAGAAAGGACCTTCTGCCTGTTTTCCTCTCTCACCTTTGCACCCTGGGAGGGCAGCACTTCCCATGTCCTTGGCTGAGAAACTTTTCCATCCCTGACTTTGTGTCAGCGTCCTCTGTGCAAAATGAGGCGACTTTATGAAGCCACAGGAACTCCATTGTGGGCAGGAAGCTCGTTTTGTGCCTTTTCCTGGGTTCTGCCACTGCATGTCTGCCTGGAAATGGGCTTAAAACCAACATTTTGGCCCTTTCGGGGCATTTTTTTGTAAGTAGGAACTCCATTGTAAGTAGGAAGTTAATTCTGTGCCATTTCCTGGGTTCTGCCACTGCATGTCTGCCTGGAAATGGGTTTAAAACCAGCATTTTGACCCTTTTAGGGCTTTTTTTGGTTGCTAATTTTGGATAAGTCTTCCCAAAGCACAGCACCCTGTCTTAGCTCATGGCAGTGTTCAGTGGGAATTATATCGTGGTTTAGTTAAGACACAGTACCAAGGTCCAGCATTGAAACCTCCAGGTGAGTCCTCAGTGGTGCAGACAGGGATGGGATGGAGAATTCCCTGGTTTCAGGTGGATGATTCAGGGCGGTCCCACGACTGTAGGATGTGTTCCTCCAGAACAAGGTTGCATTTTTTGGGAAAGGCAGAGAAATTGTTGTGATGGAGATGCACTTTGTGGCAATCTGTTTGTCTGGGTATTTTTGGCAGCGTCTAAGGGGGAGTTTGAGGAGCTGAGGGAATTGAATTTTAAGACAAAGGGATTGTCTTGGGATGGCAAAGCCACGTCCTCGCCTTCTGCCATCGCTGCTCGAGGTCCTGATTAAATTACAGGAAGATGTTGATCAACATTGCCTTCATTAGAGATGTCAGGAGAGAGCTTTTTCTAGGCACAATATGTAAATCTCCCCAAATAGGTGGTTAATTCCCTGGAATACAAACAATCCTAGGAGTGGCAGCTTAATTAGCACCCGTTTTCCTGGGTTACCTGCCGGAGACTGGCACCAAGGGGAAGGTTCTGGAATTATTGGAATATTTTCAGTCTGGGAGAGGTGAATTCAGAGGAGCCAAATTGTTCATTCCACCACAGACAGCTTGATTAATTTTTTTTTTTAAATAAATGAGTGGATGTTGCTAAGTTTTTAGGTTGAAGGGAGGGATTTAGAGTCTTAAAACCCCAAAGATGGAGGTTTCACATCTGTGTAATTCTTTTCTACCCCAGTTTATAAAGTTCTGCTTTTTAAAGGAAGCCACTGAAATCACAGCCTCAAAAACACATTCAGTGGTATTCACATGGTATGAAATTTTCTGAAGTTTGACATCTGTTTTTACAGAGAATAATACTCCTGTGTACATATCAAAATTGCATGGAGGTGTTTTTTCACTAAAATTTGTTTAAAAATTACTTTTAATGCTTTCTTTCTCTCATCTCAGCTTATTTCCATCAGTTCTGTGGAACACAAATTGAGGTTTTTCTGTGCCTGTTGTGGACATATAAAAGTCTGGACTGAAATAGGAGAAACTCTTCAGGGCAAGATGAGACACCTGATTATTAAATATGATTTTCGATTGCAACATTTAACCTAACATGTAAAACTGACAAATTTACCCTTTAGGAACAGGGCAGGGGTGAATATTGTTGACACACCTCATGTTTCAGTTAATAAATGCCAATTTATTTGATTCTAAAGAAATTCCAACAATATGAAATGTTAGGAATATCTCCAACTGCTTTTCCCAAGCTGCTTTTACTACTGGTACTACAGCAGTCAAAATTTGCTTTAAAAGTTGCTTATAGTACCAAGAAGGAGTTGAAGTTCCAATATTAAAAATTTTTCATCGTCCTCTATGAGAGTTCTGTCTTAAATGCATTACAGGCATAATAGGGCAAATGCAATCCCAACAAATACTGAAAATAAGAAGAAATTTGAATGTTGGGGGCATAGGAATGGTTAATAGCAGGTTTAATCAACTTTTGAAAGCACTTCTTAAGACATTGCAACTTCTCTCGACTCATCCAGTGCTTTTTAATGGTCTTAAAAATGACTTTTGGTAATGGTAATTTTAGCTGCTGCTTGGCATAGTATCATGTTTTTATGTGCTTTACAGCGTTTTGAGGCACAAGTATGATTTTAAAGACTCCTGTCAACTCCAAAACTGCTTGTAAAATGGGGAGTTATTTCAATCTAAAAGCACAATGTCTGAAAGAGGGATGGCTCTGCATTCTTCTCGAGCTGTAAAAATAAAACAGCAGCGCACAGCACTGGCAGGGCAATTTACACATCTCAAATCCTTTAGAGATACTGTATCTGTAAATAAAATAAAGGAAAAAAAAAAAAAAGTGGAGGGATGAGAGAATAAAGCCATGAAATAAATTGGCTGATCAGGCTGAGTGTCCTGGAATGGAACGAGAGCTCTTCATAATGATCTTTATTTGCTTTTTTTGTGCCTTTTGGCACTGGATTGTCCCCCAGCCTCGCTTTTTGTCCGGTTCAAACCAATCCCAACCCCAAACTGACCTCTCCCTCGAGCCTTGGAATGCCTGAGCTCCAAATTTTAGGGCAGGGCTTAACTCTGATGGAAGCACCAAACCTTTGGAGGTTTAAGCAGGATGTCGAACGGGTCTGAATCAAGCTCAGCTTCGCTGGGGTGCCTTCCCAAACTCTCCAATTAGGGATTTCTCTCAGGAAGAGCTGAAAACAGCCCGTGAAAGCCCTTCTTATGCCATTTTCAATGCAGTGCCACGGCAGCACAAGCCAGCTAATGTAAAGGTTATGCCAAGATCCTCTGAAATTGCCCAGCTGTGGAGCTGAATGCCCACACAGGAAACAAGGCGGGGCATTTTCCCCTGCAGTGGGGTTGCTTAGTTACTCACTTTAAATGTATGGCTCTATGCGGCCCTTTATGAGGACCCTCAGCCTGTAAATCAAGTTTTAGAGACTCTTTCATGGCTGTGTTTTTCCCCCTGAGTGTTCCCCCGCTGAATGGAAGTGGAGGTGAGGACAAAGCCCTGCTTCCTCCAGGAGCAGCTGGGGCATTTTGGACAATCGAAACAGCTGGAAACAGAAATACCTGTTCAGGCAGAGAGAGATGTGAGGTGCTTTAACTCAGCCTGCGAGATTTCCACTCCTTGCCTCTCCAGTTTGGAGAAGCCTCTCTCTCTTTCCCAGGCATCGCCAGCTCCCAGGAGTTTTGCTGGAGATTTTAATTCATAAAAGACCCCAGGCTGGAGGTTTTAGCATTGACCTGCTGGGGTTGTGAATGATGGAGATCTCTTGAACTGGGCTCTCTCAGCAGCCTGTCCCATCACCAGCCACCTCAGGGTCACAACTGTCCTGGTGTCACTGGTGCTGCAGGGTTTTAGTGAATTCAGTGCAGGTGTTCTCGCCTTGTTCCATCTTGTGAGTGCCACACAAACAAACTCTGATTTCCAGCCCGTGGTCAGGCAGAAATCAAGTGTCTATTTCCTCATTAATAATTTAATTCCTTATTTAAAATGGCCACGGTATTATTGGTGACTCAGGCTTGAGGATGGGACTTGGTGATTCTCACTTTGTATCTCCAAGACGTCTGTAAGTGTTTGATGGGCTGAACCATGTAGAGGAAATGGGGAAGACAAGCCTTTAAAAACTTTAAAATTGCAGAACATTTGGGACATTAAAGATCCAAAATTCCATCCCCTGCCATGGCAGGGACACCTTCCACCATCCCAGGCTGCTCCAAGCCCCAAAGTCCAACCTGGCCTTGGACACTGCCAGGGATCCAGGGGCAGCCACAGCTGCTCTGGGCACCCTGTGCCAGGGCCTGCCCACCCTGCCAGGGAACAATCCTGTCCCATTATCAACCTAAATTTCTCCCTGTGTCAGTCTGAACCCATTCCCTGTGTCCTGTCACTCCAGTTCCTGATCCAGGATCCCTCTCCATCTTCCCTGGATCCCTTCAGGTGCTGGAAGGAGCTATGATGCCTCCACACAGCCTTCTCCTCTCCAGGCTGAACAGCCCCAGCTTTCTCAGCCTCTCTTCATCTCTGACTCTCCAAACCCTCTTTCAGAAGCTCTTTTCTTCCCCTCTCCACAATGGAAAGGGTCATGTTTGAAGAAAAGAGTATCCATGAAGTTAAAACTGCTGAATGTTGAGAGATGTCTTTGTTTAATTCTCCTTAGGGATAAATTAAAATGCTTGTAAACACAGAGGGAAAGAAACAAAACACAACAAATCCAGACTTTTTGCTCCCCTCTAGCTCCTGGAAAAATCCCCTCTGCTTTTGTCAAACTCTGATCCCACTCTGTAGAAAACAATTTGGACTTGTTTGCTGGGTCAGGCTTTTTGTAGTAGCAAAGAAATTGTCGTTGCCTCTTTCCCACAAAGGTTTTCTCCATGTTGGATGTTGTGCTCTCCAAGGTTTTTTTCTTTCACATACATATCAAAGAAAGTGGCTTTAGTGGCTCCCTGAAGAATTTTCCATTTTACCATTTGTCTTATTGACAGCACACAGTCACTGAAGTGGATCAGAGCCCTGAACTCACCATAAATTCCTGTTTGCTGCAGTGTTTGGGGATGATGAAGTAATTTATTGGAGCCATGGAGGGAATAGAAGGTTGGGAGGGAATGGTTGGGTGCTGATTCTTCCTGCACTGTGATGGGGTGGTACCACATGAACAAGCTGTGACTTGTTCAAATTAAAGTTGCTCCAAGATGTTGTGGATGCTGCACACTCATGGATTCAGGAAAAGTTTGGAAAAACTAACAAAAAGACAAATTTAAGAGTTAATACTTTGTTCTTTCCTGTGTTGGGGAGCAGCCCTAGGAAGTAAGGGATTGATGCTGAGGAGCCTTCCACAATGACTGACAAGGTTTAGAGTCTGAGCCTCATTTCAGTTAAAATCAAAAAATAAACTTTTTTTCCTGCCAGCAAAGAAAATAATTTCCTTCAACAGTTAGTGGGTAGAGCTTTATTAAATGGAAAATCTTTTAAATTGGGCTGAGTATCTGCTAGGAACTGAGTCAGGGGTTCGAAATTGCCCGTTGCACTCCCTGTGACTGTTTAAATAAAAACAAACAGAACAATTTATCTGACAAAATAAAAGCAAACTTGAATACAAGATAAATAATGAAATAACTCAGAGTAATGATTGAGTGTTTCTGCAGCAGCTGGAAGAAGAGCTGGTGATTAGCATCTGGAAGTGGAATTTTTTTCCCCCCCAGTTTTATTTCAGGAGTGCTCAGGAGGAGATTGCAGTTGTTTCCCAGAATCATGTCCCAGGAAGGTTCAGGTTGGCTGTTTGTTTTCCCCAGGAAGGTTCAGGCTGGCTGTTTGTTTTCCAGATGATTTCCAATGCTGTTGTCCCTGAAGAACTCCTCACTTATTTTTCGTGTCAAAACCCCTTCTGTTTTTGGAGGGGTAGGACTAAGTTAGTGAACATTTTTCCCAAAACTGTGCTCTGTTAATGGGAATACAAATCCCCTCTCAAGCCTTGTGGGAGACTTTTTTGTGCTTGAAGTCACTTAAATTTTTAGAGCTTTGTAGGCCAAGCTATTTTTCTTAATAAACTTTGAAGCCATGTGCTGCAAAGGCCAGAACAGCCCTCTCCTGACACTGCTCCCACGTCATTCAAACGTTTTATTGAGCTGGAATTTAGAGATGCAGGAAGTGTGGGTGGTTATTTGGGGTTTCCAAGTGATTGTGTTTGGTAGGGGGAATTTAAATGCAATTCTGGATGGCTGTGACCATTGTCAGTCTCAGTGTGTGTGAGGTTCAGCTGACCCTGGGAGGGTGAGCATGGAACCTCTGAGAAATGTGAGTGTGGGACCTCTGAGAAATGTGAGTGTGGGACCTCTCAGAAATGTGAGTGTGGGACCTTTCAGAAATGTGAGTGTGGGACCTCTGAGAAATGTGAGTGTGGGACCTTTCAGAAATGTGAGTGTGGGACCTTTCAGAAATGTGAGCGTGGAACCTCTCACAAAAGTTTCTGAGAAGAGATTTGCAAAAGCAGCTGCAGCCTGGTGACCTGCACACACAGTGAGTGGTGTAGGAGTTCAGGTATCTCCAGATACTCCTTGACCTGTTGTTCACAGCAGAAGGTGTCCCTGCCCGTGGCAGGGGTTGGAACTGGAGGATCCCAAAGGTTCCTTCCAGCCCAAATATCCTGTGAGTCTGAGAGTCCCTCCAGTGATTGGGAGCAGGAGACCAGTGTAGAAAACCCTGTGAAAACCCATTTTGGAGGAGCTGGTGCCTTTCAGAGGTGGCTGTCCCCTGGCAGGTGGCCTTTGGGATGGTGGGGATGAAGAGAAGAGCTCAGGAGGAGAAAGGGAACTGCTGGAAACTGCAAACCCCCATAGTTTTGGGTCAGTGGTGGTTGGAGAGGACCTTTGGCTGTCAGGCAAACCCCAGCTTGTGTCACCACGGTGTCACAGGGTGCTCTGGGTTGGAAGGGACCCTCAAGACCATCCAGTTTTTCCCCTTGCCATGGGCAGAGCCACCTCCCACTGGAGATTCCCTCCTCTCAGGTGTCTGCAGAGCTCTTGGTGTTCCCTGTTGGTTCCACACACTGGGAGTTTGTTATTAGCTCATTCATTAACCTTTGTTTTAATCTTTATAGATGATTCTCTGTGCTTTTAGCTGTAAAACAGTAAGAACAGGATGGAAGGAATATTCTCCAAGGAATAGAAATTCTGGATGGGAAGGGGATTCGAAGGGGTTTCAAAGGTGACAGGAAGATGATCCAGGAGGTCTCTGTTGGGAAAACACCTGAATTATCCAAGTTGTTGTGTTTGTCTGTGCTCAGGCTGTTTGACCTTGCTGAGCATCTCACCTAAGACAGTGATTGAGGGTTTCCTCTGAGCCATCTCATTAAAAATAATTAGAAATTAAAATAATGAAAATTAGCCAGCAGAAACCAAGTAGAGCTGAGCCTTGACACTGTTACATGGAGAGTTTGCTAAAGAGGTTCTCACTTTGCTCCCAAGGAGAGAAGCCCTTTGTTTATCCCCTTCTCTTGATTAAAGAAGGGTAAAGCAGAAGCACTGTTAGGAAAAACAGCAAAGTTAACAACAGGAACAGAAATGATTTGCTTCAAGGTCTTAGGAAAGGTCTTAGGCAAGCCTTCAGAGCTTGTTGTTTTATTTACTAAGTCCTATTTGCCTTTTCTGTAAGGAGTTTGGGGCAGGGGCACTGCTGCCTCAGAATTCCATTTACCAGCATTGCTGCTTAAACATAAAATGCATCATGAAAACTGTAGGGAGGGAAGCTCGTGTATAGAATGCTTTTCCTTTTTAAAGTGTGTTTGATTTATCATGATTTGACTTTAAAAACTACTCTGTTATGCCCAGGAATTTCAAGGACAACTTGGGTTTGGTTTTTTGGGGGTTTTTTTTGGTGGTTTTTTTTTTGGTTTTTTTTTTGAGAAATTTGGAACAGAGGCATGTTCTGGTAATACATTCTGATAATAAACTGCAGCATAAAACTGGAAGAGGTAAAATACTGGCTAAGAGAGCTCTACCAAGGGCCACACACTGACATGGGGCACCTTTCTGCTCTTTGGGTTTAAAGTCTTGTGGAAATA
>VZSR01000745.1:851697-863362 GCA_013398615.1 Brachypodius melanocephalos
CCTCTCTTTTCTGGAATGTTTGCTTTGCTTTGCCTGATCAAATTATTTTAGTTTGGGGTTTTTTTTTTTGGTTGATTTCTTGCTTGAGAGTTACATGCCTGTGTAAGCTTAAAATTAATGAAAAACCTGTCTTAGTCTTTTGATGAAACTTAATTACCCCCCTATAAAACGTTTTTTGGGGGGGGTTGGGGTTTTTTGGGGTTTTTTGTTTGTTTTTTTCCTGTGAAGAACATCATGACAATCTTAGCAGGTGTCATCATTCCCTGTGGTGAGGCCTTGCTTCATCTCATTTATCCCCAGAAGCCACTAATTACAGCCAGTAATTTACAGTGGTGTTACAACTGATGGGAAAGAGGAACCAAGCAGCCCCAGGGTCTGATCCAGGGGCTGTCTGCCAGGGTAGCCTGGCCAGGAGTGGGCAAATCCAGAGGACGCAGGCAGGACAGTCAGTGGCTGTGATAGATGGAGCTGCAAACAGTGGCACGGAATGTACATCATGGGAAAACGTTTGAGGTGTGGGATTGGTTTTTTTCTTAGTGGTTTCCACTGGGGTTCTGGTTTGGTTTGGTTTTGGGTTTATGGTAAAAATGTTAAATGCTGGACTGGTGCTTTCATAGAATCTGATGGCAGTTCCAAGGTCCTGTGTCTGAGTGGGAATGGCTTTCTTGGAGCCTAGCATATTCCCATGATGGCCCAGTTGCCCACCCCAGGACGTGTCTGTGTTTCATATGATGACCCCGAAGAAGACTCTTCTCCCTTGTCTTCCATTAGCTGGGAGGGGGAATCCCTTGGCTCTGCATCAGCCAGAGTGACAGAGGTTTGGGGGTTCTGTCAGATTTGGGGTTCTTCCAAAGGCAGCAGTGGATTCTCCTCTTGCTGACAGAGGAGTCTTCCAAACACCTTCCAGTGCATTAATGTTTTCATGATCCCCATGTTAATCAGCCTCTTTAGGAGTCCTCCACAGAGTTTATTTTGAGCAGAGATGGATTTCCAGCTATTAGGAAACAGCAAAGTGAAGGATTGCTGGAGCTTGTTCTGCTCAGGAAGCAGCGTGGGGTGGGGATCCTTTCCAAGGATTTGCAGCACAGATGTTGCCCCATTCCTTTATCCTTTATTCTCAAAGCCTCAACAGGTCACTCCTTTGAGATGCTCTTCCTCACCCTGAGGAGCAATCCAGGCTGTGCTGAAGGTCAGATGAGGTCTGAGGGTGCATTTTCTGTGGGTGCTTGAGGAAGAACTTCCCAGTCATCAGGGAAGAGACAACAACACACTCAAGTGTGCTGGTTCCTGACAAAGCAGTGTCAGGAACCCATCTCCAGCCGTGTTCATGGAGTTAATTTCCAGCTGGAGACAAGGGAAAACTCCTGGTTTTGGTTAGCAAGCCATCAGTTGTGGTCAGAAAATTAACAACTGAATACACAAAAGAGAAAAAAAAAAGAAGAAAGAGGGGGGAAAAGGGGTGTGGCACATTTTTTGATGTTAAAATAATAATTATGTTGGGGGAAACAAACAAAAAAGAGAACTTGGACTTGGAATTCCAAGCAAGAGCATGAACACAGAAATGGACGTTTTTGCAGCTGAAATCAAGAGCTGTGTCTGGAACTCAGAGTTGACAGGTCATTACTATGGCATTAGGAAGTTGTTGGTGTTCCAGCCTTTATATCCCTGCTGTGCTAAGTGGATCTTTCTGCCCTCTTTGAAAATCTCCTCTTCCTTTCTGGTTTGTACGTCCTTGAAGGCTGAGAGACCTTTGGTGTTGTTTCATGCTCACAAGGACAAAGTTAATTCCCAGCTGTCTGTGATACAGTTCACTTTCTCACTATTAATCTAAATCAATCAATTAACCTAACTTCCTTTATGAGAAATATTTATGCCTACTCAGAGCAGAATCAGTTAAAATTGATTGCATTGTAATTGGATCCAGCATGAAATATTTTGTTTCTTCCTGGTAAGAGCAAGGGGGGAAATGTTGTCTGTGGCAGGATTTAAATATCATTTCAGGTGGAGAAGAACAATTTTGGAGCTGCTGCCAGAACTGGTTTTCTGAGCCCCTGTTCTTAGAGAAATGGGCTGGTTTGGCACAGAGGACTTGGGTTCAAGCCTCAAAATGCTGCCTTTGTGTGACCTACCTAGCAGAGAACTGGGAATTACTGTTTGGAAGCCATTTAGTCCGAGATTTGTCTGGTGGAAATATTCTCCTGGTGAACTGTGAGGGGTGTTGAGTGCGAGACACACTGGAATGAGCGTTACCTGTGCGATCTTCAAAACTGCTGTTCATGAGCTCCCAAAAACCAGTGAGGCTGCTGAGGAGAGAGTCACCTTGTTTGAGGAGACACCTTATTGATCTTTAACTGTCTGAAAGGAAGTGGAACCTGATGGGGTCAATCTCCTCCCTCAGCAAACTGGAGACAGGACGAGAGGGAATGGCCTCAACTTGTGCCATGGGTGGCTCAGATTGGATATTAAGGAAAATTTCTACATGGAGAGTGTGATCAAGCATTGGAATGGGTTGTTCAGGGAGGCGGTGGAGTCCTCACCCCTGGAAGTGTTCAAAAAACATGTGGATGTGGCACTTGAGGACATGGGCTAGTGGTGACAGCACTGATGCTGGATTGTTGGCTGGATTTGGGGATATTAAAGGTCTTTTCCAACCTTTATTATTTTTCCTTTCTCAGCTCTGTAAAGTTGCCATGCAAATTGTTGGCCAGCTTGATGTACCTTGAAGATTACATGTGGTGTGTTGCCACTGAAGTCTTTTGTCCCAAATAAAACAGGGTGAGGAGCAGGAGGTGAATAACCTCCTTAGCAGTGCCTCCAGGGTTTTCATGGGGTTTCATGTCTCATTTTAATAACTTCTGTTTCAGACAAATTTCACTTCACCCAAAATGGCAGTTATGGTTAGAAGTCTGGAGGGAACCAGACAAATGAATGGTTTGGACTAATGAGCAATTTGAGGGAATTCATCTTGTGTGGAGGATATACAGGGATAGGGTGGAATTTGATTAGCTTCAGGTAGAAAACAAGAAAGAAGTGCCTTGGTATGTAAGATTTTACTCCAATTACAGCAGCCAAGTAAGCAGACGAAGACCAAATATGCAGATTTTTTGTACTAATGCCTGAAGTCTTGAAAACGACAGCAGCGTGGTGAGATCCGTGTGCTCTGGACATCTGGAGTTCTTGTTGGAACAGATGCATCACAGATGTGCTGGAAGGCAGGGAGCTGATGGGATCTGTACAGCAGCAGCAAATGAGAGTAACAAGGGCTGTTTGCAGCAAAGCCCTGAAGGAAGCATGGATTTATGAAAGGAAAAGAATCACAGAAACACAGACTGGTTTGGGTTGGAAGGGATCTTAAAAGCCATCTCCTTCCACCCCTTGCCATGAGCAGGGACACCTTCCACTATCCCAAGTTGCTCCAATCCTCATCCAGTCTGGGCTTGGACACTTCCAGGGATGAGGCAAAGAGGACAATGAGGCCTCTGGCATCTCCATAGGAAGAAGGGTCATGTCTGAAAGGGAGAAATTGGGTATTTGAGCCCCCTCACCATTTGGCAGCCAAGGCTTGGTGTCCAGTTCAGGTGGAAATTATCGATACACCACATTTTAACACTGATTTTACTGAACTCTTTCATGGTGTCCTTGCAGAAGCAAATACTCAATGAGGTCTGTATGGTAATAAGTGGTAGGAAAAGCTCTGGGTTTTGGAGTGACCAAATTGAGGCTGTCCAGGACCTGAAGGAACCAATAAGAAACATGGAGAGGGGCTATTTCCAAGGGATGAAGTGCCAGGACACAGGGAATGGCTTCCCACTGCCAGAGGGCAGGGTTGGATGGGATATTGGGAAGGAATTGTTCCCTGGGAGGGTGGGCAGGCCCTGGATCCCTGGAAGTGCCCGAGGCCATGTTGGACAGGATCAGAAAAGTGTTCTCTATTCCCCCAGTAACGAGGAGAAGCTTTGAGGTGGTTGGAAGCTGATGGTTCCCTTAGAGCTATTGAATGCACCATACAAAAAAATATCTGCAGCCTCCTTGGAAAGAGTTAGAGAAGGAAGAAAGCTGGAAGGAATAGAGGGAGAATCTACTTAGCTTGGAAAATAAACCAACCAATCCATTTTTAAGTTTGATGCTGCTGGGATGGATTTAAAAAGTATTTTTCAAGAGGAAAACTATGAACTCTCAGAGGATGCAAACGAAACCATAAGCAGGAGCAGTTGTGGTGCATGGAAGTATGTATGGGAAATTTCTGCTGGGATTGAGCAGAGTGTCACAGGCAGTTTGTAGCAATAACAAGATAAAGCCAAATAATCACAGTTGTCATAGCCAGATCTGAGGATTACACCAGATAAATGTACAAATCCAGGATAATTGTGCCCCAGAACCACCTGCCAGTCCCTTCCTTATGGTAAAATCCATGTTTCTGGCAAGCTTCCTTCTTCCTTTCTGCCTGCCATGAAAATGAACTGGTTGTTGGATCAAAACGACCACCCTGCTGTCTTTGGGGACAATGTGGGGAACTGCCACAGGTGGTACTCCATTTTTAGCTCTGAATAAACAACGAGCAATTGGCTGTTAAATATATAAAATATCCAAGTGTCTGTGGTGTCTTTTAACTTGACAAGGAGTGTGGAGTTGGAATCATTAGCTGAGCCTCTCTGGTGGAATAATGGAATTTGTGTTAGAGTTCGATATTCTTTGCTGTCTGGGAGTTGTACACTGAGTAAAATAACTGCATTTATGGGGCACTGGTGGATTCATTAATAGGAGAGCAAAGGTGCTCTGCACACTTTACAGCTGCTTGTTTCCAGGGATTTCCCTAAAGTGAGGCTTGGCCACATTGTTCTGGTTGGATTCAAGCCTCAAGGTGATTCCTGTCAGGACATATTTTTTGTTTTGCAAGATGAGTACCCTTGTACTTGAACAAAAATAAGGTTGTGGGAATCCAAGGCCAGGTTGGACAAGGCTTGGAGCAAACTTGGATAGTGGAAGGTGCCCCTGATCATGGCAGGGGTTGGAACTGGATGGAATTTAAGGTTCCTTCCAATCCGAACCCTTCTGAGATTAAAGTAAAATGTATTAATAATACTAACAATGAACAGGAAAAAGTGAGAGAGAAATAAACCCCAAGTCTTATTAATATTTCTTACTTAATGATTGCAAAACCCCAATGGCTCTTTAGAGATGTCATCTCCCAGCCAGCCTGGTAGAAATTCCCCTGGGTAACAGAGCTGGCCACTCCAGCAGACTCCAAAGTGCCACTGCCCCCAAATCTCCCCTTTGCTGTGTCCTTCTTTTCACTATTTGTAATAAATGGCCTGGACTCAGAGCAGCTCTGCTTCAGCCCAGGCTGCAGGAGCACAGCTGCTGTGGTATTTCAGCAGTTCATTATTTCAATTAATATATTCAGACATTCCTCCTTTCAGTTAACTCTAGCAGAGTTCTCAGATAATGTGATTACCAGGCATAAACTGTATTATGACTTCCTCATGTGCCCTTCAGTCAAACCATGGAACTTTATTTGCTTAAATGTTGATTATTCTCCTCATTCCTGAACGTGTTTTTCAGGTCAGCTCTGAACTGAGCAAGTCCTTTCAGCTTTGCAGAGCTGATTGAGAGCTTTTCTGTCCAACATCTGCATGTGGAGGCAACTTTGTGCCCAAATCCCCAAATATCCATTAGGAAAACAGCTTTTCATGACACATTATGAGTGCTACTCAACCACTAAGCTGCTTTCATTATTCGATATTTATTTGAATTTGTGTTTGAAGTGTTGTATCCAGTGCACTGAAAAGTAGCTTGGGAGGTTTTGGCCACTTCTTATCACATCCCATCACTCTGTTCTGAAAATCAAGCTGACTGTGTTGTTCTAAATGATGTTGTCTTCCCAAGCTGGAGGCATGATTGCCTTCCATTACTGGGGAAATGTTTGGGAGTGAAGACACTGATTAATCTTAGAAGGAATAAAGCTTGCTCCTGGCTCCATTTGGGATATGACAGGTATCTGTCACCAGCAGCAGGGCTTGTGAATGCTTCAGCTGACACCCATTTTTTTTGTTTGCCCTTCCCACCATTCAGTTGTTCTCCTGTGCTCTGGGCTGGAATTGCTGTCGTTAAGGCTTCATTAAAGGCTCTCAGCTGAATTGTTTGGGGGTGTGCAAAGATCAATTTGAATGTTGTGCTTCACTTCCATTAAATCAGACTCCAGGAGGGAAAATGCCGAGGTCAGAAGGAAAGTGTGGGTTGGGATGCTGTAAGAACAGCAGTGGTGGGCCAGGATGAGGTTGGAGAACAGCACAGCATGAGCAGAAGTTGTCACTGATAGGTCCAGGGTTGAGTGCCACAATGGGAGCCCATGAAGAGGCCAGGAGCAGCCAGGAAAACTCTGGGAAGCCCAGGCAGGGACCTCAGTGGTGCTTCCATTGCGGACTTTCTCCTGCTGGCCACTCTCTCAAACTGAGCTGTGTTTCATGTCCCAAACCCAACAGGTTCATCCACCCCAGAATGGCAAAGATGAAAGATTAAAGTTAGGTAATGTCTGTGGAAGGGAATGTAAAGAAGGAAGTTTGATGTGCTGGCATAGGGGGAGCAGCAGCAAGGCCAGCAATGACTCAAGCAAATTGTCTTTGTACCTTCAGTATAGAGACAGAAGATGCAAAATCTTGAGCCTAAGAAAATTTTCTGTTCCTAAATCCTTTTGATATTTAGGTGTGTAGAGAGGAAGGGATTTCAACTGCCAGGTCCCAGCATGGCCCAGCCTTGGTGGATTGCTTGGGAAACAGCCTGGAGCAAAGGAGGCTCAGGGGGGACCTTGTGGCTTTGCACAACTCCCTGCCAGGAGGGGACAGCCAGGGGGGGTCGGGCTGTGCTGCCAGGGCACAGGGACAGGACAAGGGGAAACGGGCTCAAGCTGGGCCAGGGGAGGCTCAGCTTGGCCAGCAGCAGGAATTTCTGCATGGGAAGGGTGCTGAGGCCTTGGCAGGGGCTGCCCAGGGAGCTTTGGAGTGCCCATGGCTGGAGGTGTCCAAGGAAGGGCTGGAGGTGGCACTCAGTGCTCTGGGCTGGGGACAAGGTGGGCATCGGGCACAGCTGGGACTTGGTGATCCTGCAGGGCTTTTCCAGCCTCAGTGACCGTGGGATTTTTTGTAAAAACCATTTTCCTCTCTCTATCCATGCAGACCACCCCTGCAGTGCCTGGAGGAGAAGCTGAAATGGAACAGGATCAAACCAGATTTGAATGTATAATTTGTCTCACAAGCTAAACAAGAGGGATGGAACAAAGTTAATGCTCAATGTTGAGCGTGGCTCATGTCTGGTCCCTGAGGTCAGCTCTTAATTTTCAGTAATGGAGTGGGTTTTTCCACAGTCAGATGCATCTCAACAAATCACCAGTTAGTTTTTCAGCCTTTCTATTTTATTGCAAGAATGCACTGCAAATGACAGGGCTCTTTATAACGGAGAGATAAAATGAAAAGGGAAAGGGTTTGAATGTCCAAGAGGAATTGCTTCCAGTGTTGTTTATTGGCCTGTGTAATGGGCTGTTATCGTGCCTCTCAAATGACACCAGGTTTCCCTTGGGATGCTCTGACCTCTTCAAGGGGAGTCTTATGCAAACTGAGAAAAAAAAAATCAGACACTGTGTTTGGCAGCAACCTGTCAAAATGGAAACCAGCTCTGAATGTTCAGCCGTGACTGCCAGGGGTCGGCAAACTAATTTTGGTGATGTGACGGTGCTGCTGCAGAAAGAAAAAATGGGGACCAGGGCAGCTTTGAGGCTCCTTTGGAATATTAAAGTTTTTGTCTGACTACTTTCCTCTTTTCACAGAATCCTAGAGTGCTTTGGGTTGGAAGGGGCCTTAAAGCCTACCCAGTGCCACCCCTGCCATGGGCAGGGACACCTTCCACTGTCCCAGGCTGCTCCAAGCCCCAAAGTCCAACCTGGCCTTGGGCACTGCCAGGGATCCAGGGGCAGCCACAGCTGCTCTGGGCACCCTGTGCCAGGGCCTGCCCACCCTGCCAGGGAACAATTCCTGCCCAATCTCCCATCCAGCCCTGCCCTCTGGCACTGAGAAGACATTACCCCTTGGCCTGGCACTCCAGGCCCTTCTAAAGAGTTTCTGTCCGTGTTTCTTGTAGCCCCTTCAGGTCCTGGAAGGGCACAATCAGGTCACCCTCAGCTCAACATCACCTGCAGCCCTCCTGAAGGTGCCCTCAGTCCTTTTGTTTGTGTCATTAATGAAGATATTAATCAACATTTATCCCCCGAGGGACACCACTGTCACCCTGAGCTATTGGCCACTATTTTCCTCTCAGAAAAAAATAGACTTAATTTTCTAAATTAGTTCCTTTTCTTGGTGTTTATTTTATGTACTTGGGAGGCAAGCGAGAGGGAAGGAGTGCAGTTTATTAAGAACCAGTTTAATACACTGTACATCAGTGGAGTTTATGGAGGGAAACCTTATAGATTTATGATACTGTTCCTGCAGTAAAGCCATCACAGAGGTGCTCTATCAGCGCATCTTTCTCAGCAAAGAAACAGCTCTGGGTTTGTGCCAGCTCTTTCCCAGAGTTTCCTTTAGATTCCTCAGGTTTCCTGCATTTCCCAAAGCTGGTTTTAGGAACTACCTCCCCTTAAAAAAAGCCATAAACAAAAAGGTGAATTTATCAGGCTACTTAAAAGTTTTAGGTCTTCTTTTGACACTGTAACAACATTTTAAAAGAAAATTATTAACAGACTTCTACAAGGCAAGCAAACATCTCCTGTGGTATTAAATCTTACAAGAAAATATTTCCTGTTTAAAGTTATACCTCTGCTCATCTACAAATATAAAACATCTGATTTTATTCCATGTCCAGCCTATTAAGGCCCACACATTTCAATAACACATTTTTGGTGCTTCCTCACATGGGATGGAGAACTGGTAATAAATTACAGAGGTGGTTTTAAACAGTAAATTCTCTGAGCAGCTCCAGACTCATGTCTGGAAGAATCCAAATGTTAAGCTTGCAAATTTTTCACAGGAATCAGACCCAGAGGATTCAAAGGCTTCTTGATACCAGTGGGAAGTATCTCAAACAATGGGAGATGGAGGCTGAAGTTACAGAAGGAGATGTTCTTTGTAGTGTGTTGCTTCTGAAATATATTCACAAATCACTGTGGACAAGTTCCTCTGCCTGTCCTCTCCAGCAGTAAATCAAAACTCGCTATCCTTAGGCACTTTGCCAGGAGAAAAGACAGGAGGAGCACAAACACAGAGTGCAAAATGGAGGGTGGTTCTCACCTCTGTGTGCTGAAAAACTGAGAAATGGGAAAGGATCCAGTAAAGGAAATAGGAAAAAGGAAATAGGTCAGTGTGTAACTAACACTACGCAGGACTATGGAGAGTGGGATGAATTGGGCTGAACATGGAAAAGTTGAACAGGAACTCACCTGATCCCTCTGGCTGAGCATTTCCAGTAGGGCTGAGTAGGGGATAAGGAAGGCAGAGTTAGAATCACAGAATAGAATCCCAGAATGGTTTGGGTGGGAAGGGACCTTAAATCCCATCTATTCCCATGCCCTACCATGGGCAGGGACACCTTCCACTGTCCCAGGCTGCTCCAAGCCCCAAAATCCAACCTGGGGCATTTCCAGGGATCCAGGGGCAGCCACAGCTGTTCTGGGCACCCTGTGCCAGGGCCCCACCATTCTCACAAGGAAGAATACAATCCAGCCTACACCTCATTTAAAACCTTAAACCATTCTGATCCCATGGAGAAAATGGGGAAGATTCCAGCAGGTGATGCCAGGCACTGACCTCACCCACCAGTGACTGAGTGATGAGACCTGGAAGCCATTTGGCTGCTGAAGCCAAAGTTTTAATTGTGGAATCCCAGAAATGTTTGGGCTGGAAGGGATCAAGATCATCTCATTCCAACCCGTCTGCCATGGCAGGAAATCCCTGGTTCCCACTGGATTGTTGTCAGCTCTGAGCCCCCATGGACAGATCTGTACTGGTAAATTAAGCAGCACTCTGTGTCTCTGAAGCCAACTGGTGTGGGCTGAGCATGTCTGTTCAAGTAACACCCTTGATCTCTATTAAGATCTGATTAGTGAGGGATGCCTCTGCCCAAAGTGACCTGCAAACGAGTTCATGTGCTGAAGTAAATAATATGGAATTTATGTAGCTATGAACGTGAGGTAGAGAGATAGGAAGGAATAGAAAAGAGGAGAGTGAGACAGATCCAGCAGAAGATTGTCATCAATCCTGGATCCACTGGTGTCCCACTGGTCTTTCTTCATCCTGAATTCTCAGTGGTGGAGAGTCCTGAAGTCCTCTGGAATTGTTCCCTATTTATACACTTTAGCAAGCAAGGAATTAATGCTCATGGGCATCACAGGTCTCTTACACTATTGGTTAAATGATTCCCTTGTTTCTGATGCTAATTAGTGCCAGCTCAGGGTTTCTGTTCTTTTGAGCTGGTGATTTCTGGGATCCGTGGTCGCGATCTGTCCCTGCCACAATTCCCTTTGTCCCAGTCAGAGATGCTGCATTGGCTTTCCTTGTGTCCATTCTCAGCAATTCCTTCTCCCCAGATTTGTTAACCTCCCCCTAAGCTGGGATACGACCCAGAAAATTCTCTCGCTTTGATTTTAGCTCAAGTTCCTGCTGTGGGGGTTCTCTGTAGTCCAGGTATCCACAGAGGAATCTTCTGGGGGGTTTTGGTGCTCACTGGTGGTGGCAGCTGCCGTCTGTCCCTAACCTGGGCTGAGTTTTGGGTGATGTGTGTATGACAGTTGCTTCCCTACATACTTTGCCATAGTGGGAATTTTCCTGGGGATGGGTTTCCCAAGATGTGCTGGATCTCACCTTCACCAGGCCTGGAGTTAACTCCATCCTCTTCCTCTCTTCTGTCCTTACCTCATGGATTTAACAGTGCTTGAGACAGGCAACTGCTCTCTTTAATCCTCTAAAACCAGTACTAGCACCCAAACCTGGGTGGTGGCACCTCCCAAGCCGTTCCCAGCTGTTATTTGGGCAAGGATCAATTTGCCAGGACCGAAAGTGTCCTGGAGTCTGGAAAGCAGGGCAGGTCTTCCTGCCTTTCCTCCCTTTTGCTATTGTCAGAGTAATTTGCCTTCCAGCAATTTGCTTGGCAAATAAACACAATGCTTCATTAGCATTTGAGATACTTATTTTCATCCTTATTAGATACCAGGCACTTAGAAAGCAGCTTGACGTGTATTTTAGTTTTTTCTATGCAAGCAGGGAACTTGAACAACAAAATAAAGGAGATGCAAATGATCTGTTGCTAAACGTGACAGGGTTTTTCATTTAATACCATTAGGCTCCATGTTCCTATTTTCAATTAGCTCTGAAGTCTTCTTACACACTCTGCTGTTTACTGTTCCTGTCGAAAGCAAGGGAAGGAGTGCAGGGTGCGTTCAGGAAAGACACAACCCGGGAAATGCTGAGAGAAAGAATCAACTACACAAAGAATTTGCCGTTTACAGTGTGTTCATGGAATTGCTCAGTGTGAAGATAAAAGCCTTGGACTTGCGTGAGCACCCGAAAACTTTGTTCAGTTCCTGACGTTCTTTTGGTCTTCTGTTGGAAGGCCTTGTTTCGCATGGTGGTATGTTTGTTTAAGAAATATGTCCGGAAAAGTAGATGCTTTTGTTTTCGTGGTT
>VZSR01000745.1:863462-873652 GCA_013398615.1 Brachypodius melanocephalos
TGGATGCAGAACCAAGCATTTGGGAGACATAATAGCTGCCAGTTACTCCCAGTTTTCTGTGTGACTCTCAGACTGGTTCTACTTCCAGTAATTGCTAATTCTCTATTTCTTGTGTTTTCCTTTGTAGTTTTTCTGTGAAAAGCCATATTAAATGTATTTCCATCTCCGAGAGAGCTGGAGAGGGACTGGGGACAAGGGATGGAGGGACAGGACACAGGGAATGGCTTCCACTGCCAGAGGGCAGGGCTGGATGGGAGATTGGGCAGGAATTGTTCCCTGGCAGAGTAGGGAGGCCCTGGCAGAGGGTGCCCAGAGAAGCTGTTTTTTCAAGTGATTAAACATCAGCCCAGCACCACCACAATTCACCACCACCCCAGGTCCTCAAGTTTTTTGAATGCTTCCAGGGATGGTGAATTCACCACTTCCCTGGGCAGCCCACTCCAATGCTCGAGAACCCTTTCTGTGTATGAATTTTCTCTTACATCCAATCTAAACCTGCCCCGGTGCAACTTGAGGCCATTTCCTTTCTCCCTGTCCTTTGTTACCTGGAAAAAGAGACTGCCACTCACTTACATGTCCATTTTCATTTCCACAGGGCTATAGAACAGCACAAAATTAGTTAATCATATCTAATACTCTTTCTAATTAATATTTTAATTTTTAAGAGAGCTTTCAGATCACAGGTGAAGTGAAACACTGTGAGTTCTTAGTAACCTCCTCCAAATGTTTGGTTTCAGTTCCCTCAGCTTTTTCTTTATGCTGAGAAGTATTCAAGGAGCTTTTGGTGAGGGTGATTTCCCTGTGGAAAAGGAACAGGTCTGGCTGAAGGGGAAAATAAAATCAATCCTCGTTTGCAAGTCAGGTGATGAAAAGTTTAAAAAGCTGATCCTCAGGTAACACTTTGAAGCTGGTTATGTCCTTGCTGCTTTCCTGACAGGCAGGTCAGGGCAGTGTGAAATAATTGACTGGCTCTGGGGAACAGCGTGGCTTTTACAGGTTTGCCTTTTCCCCTGATAACTGCAAAACTGCTGCTTAAAATTGGTTTCTGATGGTAGCACTTTAGTGGCATTAGGGACTTGTGATTTGAGTTAGGAGAAATCACATAATCATGGAGTGGTTTGGGTTGGAAGGGACCTTAAAGCTCACCCTTGTTCCACCCCCTGACATTCCAGGGCCACCTTCCACTAGACCAGGTTGTTCCAACCTGTCCTTGAACACTTCCAGACACAGGAAAATGTGGAGAAGAAGGCAGTGCTTGATTGCAAAGGCAACCAAACTGCTTAAAAAAAGCTTTTCAAAGTGGAAAATAAAATTCTTCCTGGCAGGATGTAGTGCCATGTATTCCTGGTTTTCTTGTGTTTCTATTGGGATGCCTGCAGACACAACCAGGAGCTGCACTACTGGCAATTAATCTGCCCCATCTTTTGTACTTTAGCGAAATGGGGGGAAAATAGGATAGAAGGACGTCAGACTGGTGTTTGTACCAGTTCTGGCCACTGTAATCCATCACTCTGCTTGCTCCCAAAATCTCCTAATCCAGGATTCTGCTCCCAAAACAAAGTCACTCAACCACCCTCTTGTCAGTTTGGAATTCTGACTCCTTGGCAGCAGTGTGATCAGAGGCTGAGGCACAACTGTAGGTTGCAAAGGGTCCTGTAGAATACCACGGATAACAAAGGCCTTTTTTATGCCTTTTAATTCTGTGATAAAGCAATTCTCAGGAAAAGAAAGGATTTGCTCTCTCCCATAGAGAGAAGATGCTGAATGAAGATGCTTCCCTGTTCTCACAGAAGGCAAAATAGATAAGAAATTGTGCTTGTTCCTCAATCTGTTATAAAATCCAGCATGCACTTCCTCTGTGGTGCTCTGCTCCTCACCTCAAAGATTCCTTTGGCCTCTGGGCAAAAAATAGGAGGGATCTCATAACTGGAATATTGTAAGATTGAATTATTGCTTAACAAGGCTTGTGTCCAAATTTAGTTGAAGATGGAAGTTTTGGTCTGTGTTAAGTTTTTCTGTTTGATGAATCCAGAGGAGGCACCAGATGAGCAGAGGGATGGAGCAGCTCTGCTGGGGGGAAAGGCTGGGAGAGCTGGGATTGTTCAGCCTGGACAGGAGAAGCTTTGGGGTGACTCAGTTGTGGCCTTGCAGGGCCTGATGGAGCCAACAGAAAACATGGAGAGAAACAATTTCCAATTTCCAAGAGCCTGGAGAGCCAGGACAAGAGGGAATGGCTTCCCACTGCCAGAGGGCAGGGATGGATGGGAGATTGGGAAGGAATTGTTCCCTGGCAGGGTGGGCAGGCCCTGGCACAGGGTGCCCAGAGCAGCTCTGGCTGCCCCTGGATCCCTGGCAGTGTCCAAGGGCAGGTTGGACTTTGGGGCTTGGAGCAGCCTGGGATAATCCCTGCCCATGACAGGAGTAAAAGAAGACAAACTTTAAAGATGTTCCCTTCTAGCCCAGGCCATTCTGTGGTTCCAGGATTCTGTGTTCAGTGGGGGTTTATCCCTGTATTTCCCCCACACTTCCTTTTTCATTCCCTTTTCCAGAGCCTCAGGTTACAGTGTCTGCACTTTTCCAAAATCTAGAAAAAACTGGAAGACTGGAGCCAACCTCGTATTGAACACATTGGGGCGCGAGTTTGGAAAATCAATTTTAATGGCTCTGCCTTTGGGGTGCACCAAGAAAATCCAGGTCTGCTGGCAATGCTTATTTTTTTTCCCCAGGGATGCTTTCCTGCAGGAAAACCAGCATGAGCAGATAAAGAGGATGGAAAAGCATTAGCAAATTGTCCTTCTTTTGCCTCGTTTATAAGAAGAAAACAGCTGCATGTGGTGCACAGAAGATGTCAAGGAAATATTTAACAAAATTATGCACAACCATGAGCAATGTTTAGACAGGCTCTGATAATTTTAATAATTCAGGGTTAGAACAGAGCAGTGCAGGCTCCTGCTGTTCCTCTGCGAATGGTTTGCAAACAGACCCCAGGATGGCTCCAAATTAAGGTGAAAACATTCAAGTCATTTAATTCACACCTTCAGCAGCCACTGCTGATCACAGTGCTCCCAAGAAACTGCTCCATCTGATTCATTATTTAGGAGTCCTTGTGTGTTTAAAGTGTAAATAAGACTTTTCTAAACACAGAGCAAATAAACCTCATTGTTGATTGGTTTGAGAAGCGGCTCAAAGAATTGGAGAGCAAGCAGGATTTACAAAAACAGTTTTAAGTATTTATTGGAGACCTGACACAGCTCCAAACTGTGCCCAGGACCTCCAAAAGGGGTTATCTGGATATGTGGGGTGAGAGGGAAATGTGATGGATCTTCATTTGTGGGTTCATCCATTTGGATGGAAGTTTCCATCAGAATTTCCCTGGCCAAGGCCATGCCCCACTCACAATTCCTGCCTCCTCATTATCAATCTTGTATTGAGAGATGAGTCCCCCCCATTCCTCAATCCAAGAGATGGATTTAAGGTTCATTCTGAAATGTGGGTTCCTGTTTTGACACTCAAACCCAGCAAAGCCTGGCATCTCCTCAGTGGCATAAAACTGTATTTCCAAAGATGTCACTTCCATAGAATCAGAGTGAAAATCAGGTATTTTTCCATTTTCTGTTGAATGGGAATAGAAATATGGCACTCTTGGGAAAATGTGATTGAAATGGAACAACCAGGGGCTCCAGATCAGGGGACTTTGTGCATAAAGGACCATCAAGGATGAGGCACCAAAGACCCTTTATCTCACATCCATCTTCCAAAACCCTGGGCTTATCTGTAAGAAAAGAGCCAAGAAAGGCTCATTGATCCGACTTTCTCTTTCTTCCTACGCTGAGTTTTGGGGATTTGCAGGTTCTCCCATTTGGCAGGAGGACCCTACAAGCCTGTAGCCTTTCCCCGGTCATCTTGTCACAGAGCTGAGAAGCCATGGGCTCACCCTGGGGGACTTTGGGGTCACATTTGGCATTTGAGGTGGTTGGAGGTGACACCAACACCGGTGTCAGCTCTGGCTGCTCTTATTTTGGAGGTGTACAGGCACCCAGAGCCTTGTCCTCCCAACAGTCACTAACACACCAAAGGAGGCAGATCTCTGATGAAAACCAGTTTATGTTGCTACACATTTGTCAAACCTGACAGGGAATATTCCCAGGGGCTTGAAAACAGAGCTATCAGAAAATTATCCATCAGGGATCTTCGGGAGGGAACGGAAGGACTGCAAACACCAATGATACCACACACGGTCTGCAGCTGCCTCCAAAATAAATCACTGCAGTGGGTACTGGGTTCACTCCAGTTTTCAGCAGCAGTTTTGGGAGCTGTGGGTTTTGACCTCTGGGCATGAATTTCTGTTCCATTTAAGGATTGGTCACTGTAGATTTTGCAGGTGCTGGGGGGTCACAGTTTCTGGTTTACATCTCTCCCATTTGGACTCAGTAGCACAGGTTGGAGCAATGGTTTCAATGCATTCAACCCATGAATTTGAGGAAAAGTTTCAGAAAAGAAACCCCAAAGTTAGCAAAGGTGAACATATATTTAAAGAAAAGTGCTTGGGGTTTTGAGTTGAGCAGATTTGAGTTAGGTGAACAAAAACAAACTGAATAAAATCAGGTTTGCTTTGACTTGGGACCTATTTATCAGACAAAGAATAAATACAACTTTTTATTAACATAGTCTCAATAAAATAAACCAGGTCTGAAAGAGAACTGAGATTGGGTTTGTGATAATATATTTAAATGAGAAGATTTGGACATCCCTGGGAGCATGGCTCCTTTTAAGTGCAAATCATTCTGGTTGCAGGTACCAAACTCCATAATCAATGTACATAATCAGAGGATTTGTGTTCCCAGGAGCTCAGCCTTGCCTGGGAATATGCACAAACTTTGTTAATATAGATAATTTTTCACTGAAGTGCTAAAATAAACTCTGGAGTTTTCATGAGGGCAAGGTGTAAGAAACAGAAGTGGGAAAAGGGTGAAAAGGGGTGGTAGAATTGGGTGCTGTGGCAAGAACCATCCCTTGCTTTGGGAATGTCATCCCATAAGATTGTGTAAAGTTTCATGATCCTGAGCTCCTTTGTGCTCCAGGGTTTCCCTGTACTGGTTCTCTCTCATCTCTGAGTGTTTCCTTTCCCAGTGCTTCATAATATATTGGTTGAAGGTTGGACTTGATGATCTCAGTGGTCTTTTCCAACCTTGATGATTCCATGTGGCTGGAAGTAAAACTTGCTGAGGTTTCTGCTCTGTCTCAAAATACCAGGACCATAGAATAAAGACCCATCAGTCCATTCAGCTGGATCCAAGAAGAAGATGTTTTCCTCAGGAGGTTTTTTCTGGTATCTGAAGACATCCAGTGCTGAAGGTCCCCTCTTCTTAGAGTCTCATGGTTTTCCTGGATTTTCATGAGGAGTTGGATGTTCGGCTCTTTTCCCAGAGCCTGAATCCAATGCTACCAACTCTGAGCCCTTCCTAGTCTCCAGCTAGTTTGAGAGTTCATTTGCATTACTTTGTTAGGTGAGGACACAAACCTGGATTTGTTCCTGGTGTTGCTGCACAGCAGCATTTTCTTCACCTGGACTTGAGTCGGTCTGAAAGCATTTTCCATCATTGTCTGCCCTTGACAAAATGCAAGGATGGCTCCTGAGATCATTCCCTCGGATCGTTCCCCAGGATCATTCAGGGATGAACGCTGGTTTTTTATTTCTCACAAAGGAGTTTGTCTAGGTACAGGAAAAATTCACAAGAAGCTTCCTGGTGCCAACGTGCTTGTAGAATCACGGAATCTCCTGATTTGGAAGATTCCCACAAGGACCATCCAGTCCCACACTTGGCCCTGCCCAGGACACCCCAACAATCCCATCTGGAGCATTGTCCAAGCACTCCTGGAGCTCTGGCAGCCTCGGGGCTGTGCCCATTCCCTGGGGAGCCTGGGCAGTGCCAGCACCCTCTGGATGGTCAAGCTCCCTTGGCCAATGGCTGTGGCACTGAAGCCACAGAAGAAATTACTGAATTTCTGTAATTCCCAAAACTCCTTCCCTGGAAAGCCTGACTCAGAGTGGTTGTGCTGAGCCTGTTTATATAGAACCTTGTTGCTGTTGTGTCCTAAAAATTCTAAATCACCTTCAAGAGCTGCTGTTGCCAAAGTCTTCTGGGAAAGGAGGAAAGAAACAAAGGGAAGGCTGGAATAGCCTGGAGAGGTTTTATCTCACCACTGACTGTGGGATGTGCATTTTTATTACTTCTCTGTTGTCTAGTACAAAGAGGAATATTTTCTTCTTCAAATGCTCCCAGAAATTTTAGCCTGTGTATCTTTTTTTTTTTTAAATAAAAATTGAGAGCCTTTTCATTGTGTATGGGGTGCTTTAAAAAGTACCAGTTTTGTTCATGGCCATTTTCTGTGTCTGGTATGAGAGCATCAACCTGGGAATGTTGGTTTTTTTTATCAAGAACCAGCAGGTTTTGTGTAGGTAGTGGACAGTCTTGTGTCAACCTTATCAATCTGTTTCTGGTCCCATTGGCTAAACTAAAAGCCAAAAGAGAAACCCTTTTTCAAAGTTTCATTTCAGGGGATGCTTTACCCTTGTGGCATTGCCAGGGACTCAACCAATCGATACCAATACTGAGCATCTTCCAGCTGATCAATTTTTATCCATTTAGTTTTTGTCAACTGTTGCACTTTGTTGTACCAAGAGGTCTGTAAGGCTTTATCACCAGCCTGCTGGGCAGATGAGCAGGGTTAATGTCTCTGCCTTCTCAGTGTGTGAGCTTTTAAAACCTCTGCAAGGAGAGCCCGTGTGGTTTGCAAATGCCTCAAACATCTTTTTTTTGTTTGTTTGGTTGGTTTTTTGGGGTTTTTTTTTTTGTTTTTGGGTTTTTTTGGGGTTTTTTGGGGTTTTTTGTTTTTTTTTTTTCACCTACAAAGCCAGTAAGAGCATGGACAAGGCTATTCTGGAGCCAACAAGCTTATGGAAGAAGTAGCTGGAATCCAATTTCAGATCTGGATGTGTCCTGAACACCCAGGACACCAGGCTAGGTGGGCTAGGTGGGTCTTTGGGCTGACCTTGGACAGGTGTTTGCATATGCAACAGAGGCCTTTTATTCTAATTATGAGCCAGGAGGCAATTTTTTCGTCCTAAAAGCAATCCTTTGTAAATTGTGTTTTACAGAGCTTGGATTTTGAGTAGCAGTTGAGTGTAAACAGGTTTTGGAGAGAGGGGTTGCATTTACCTTCTGTACCACTCAGAGTTAGAACACATTCAAAAGAATTTGGAAATGTGAAGGAAAATAGAAAATATTCCCAGAAGCAGAAGGTTTTGAAGACTGAAATGAAGAAAATGATCCCCTGAAGGGAGAACCTCAGTTCTCCCATCTCCTGCAGATTCATTTTGCTTTTCCACTTGGAATGCAGAGTATTGCTGGACATCTAAAGACTTTGCAGGCCACAGCCCAATCCCATAAGTACATTCCTGCATTGCAAAAATAGATCAAAATGCAGAGAAAAGCCTTGTTTGATGTTTAGAGACTTTTCAGCGATGTTGGTCCCTTCCAACCCAAACCACTTCACGATTCAGTAAGGTTTATCCCCAAACCAGTGGTAATTCCCTCACACTTTAAAAAGGGCTCTGCCAAAACACTGAACTGAAATAATCCCAGGATGTGTCAAAATCATTCAGGAAGTGACTCCTCACTGAGCACTGCCGGGCTCCTGCCTTTAGCAGAGCATAACCAGCAGATCCCACATTTCATGGCTTTTTGCACCTGAGTCCCATGCCCTTCCCACAAAATGGGAATCCCACCTGAGACTGGGCTGTAAAATCAAAACCTTCCCTTTTATTTCAGCCTAATGAGGATTTTCAGCTCCTGGATTCCTCTCAGGGAAATAATCTGGTGTAAAACCATTGTTAAAATACTTGCAGCAGTTTACAGGTTTTTTATTTTTTTGTCCTGTTTTGTAGCCATTCTTGAATAATTTCAACAAGCTCAGGAAAATGATGTTCCCTCTGACAATAAAACACCTTTCCTCTCTTGTCCAGCATGTTGGGTTCTGGCTGGTTTTGTTGCTTTTTTAGCCTTGACTTTGATTCCTTGAAGCTTATCCTGTACTAATCCCTTGGAAATCTGTAAGGTCATTCCACAAGGTGTCTCAGTCATCAATCAGGCTTCAGGGCAGGTGGAAAAGCAACCAGATTGTGTGGTCTCCATGGAAGATGGAAAGCCGTTCTTAAAATCTGCTTGTGGTGATGGGCAGGCAAAATTTCCTATCAGTATTTCTCTCCTTTTTTTTTTTTTTTTTTTTTTTTTTTTTTTTAAATTAGCCAGGAAAAATATCCCTAATAATAGTCCTGGGTGTCCTTTCCAGTGGTTTGGGCACAAAGAACACAAGGGCAGGCCCAGGGAAGGGGGCAAGGTGGGCACTGGGCATAGCTTGGGCTGCATGGGCTGGGAGGGCTTTTCTAACCTTGGTGATTCTGGGATTTTGTGACTGTTTGAGTTTTTGCTTGTGTGAAAAAAAAAAAAAAAAACTTCAAAGCAGATTTTCTGTAAACTCGTTGCATCTGTGAGTTACAAATATCACCAGACTGGTTTGCTTTAGTGCTGGTACTTAGGGAAAAACTGGTGATGCAGACGCATCAGATTTATCATTAGGAGGTTTTTTCCCTGGCATTTCAGGCAGGATGTAAGGAAAAACTTATAGAAATCTAAAGGGGAAAAGAAAAGGCCTCTGAAATATCAAACACTTCATAAACTAGGAAAAGGAGACTTTAATAACGGCTATTAAAAGGCTGATTTGCAAACTGCTGTCTCTCAGAGAGACTGTACAGGTGCCTCATGAATATCTGAGGAAAATCCAGCCCGTTTTTAAGAAGAAAAGAATACCTGGATGAAACCAAAACCAACAAAAGTACTTTGTGAAACCAGGCAGAGAGTGAAGCAGAGCAGAGAGCAGTGAGATGCAGAAACGGAGCTGTGAGATCAGTGAAGTCGTGGTGGTTGACTACAGCCTATGGAACTCATCACCACAGATTTTAAGTTGCTCAGATATTTTTGTAAGTGATTTTGGATTACCAGCCCTTCTTTGAGTAATCATTGAGGCACACTAACGAGGGCAGTGCATGAACTGCTGGATTTTATGGATTTGGCAGGACTTGTTGAGTAGACAGCAGCACTTGGCAGTGTCACAGGGTTGGAAATGAGCTGGGTTTTCCTGGTGAAATCCTCTTTGTGTTAAACCCAGTGATTGTCTCCCAAAAGGTGCCAGGCCAAGCTCCTGGAGCAGAGTAGAACTGTACAGATGTTATTGAACAGGAAATTGTGCCAAGAGCCATAAAATACCTGGGTAAAAACAGTGTTTCTCATGTGCCTAAAAAGTTGTGCCTCCTTGTACTTGAAACAAGCCTTTGGTGCAAAGTTTGGCATTTTTATTCCCAAATATTTGGCAATTTTCTTGCTGTCATCTCTATTGTGTCAGAAAAAAAAAAAAAAAAGGAGTTTCAAAATAAATGATTGAAAATACCTTACTGTGGTGTTTTCCCCCACAGGACTGCAAACCAGTTTGCTGGGGTTAAGACCAGTGATTATTTTATTATTTTAGCAAAAAAAGCCTCAGCCCCTCTTGGGGCCACTCCTGTTGGATGAATATTTTTATACAGAGTCGCTGTTATAAAGTGAAGGTGTAAAGAAACTTCGTGCTACACTTTGGAATAAATTATTTGGGCCCTTAATAACAGGAGGTTACATGATAAATATTTTAACCTAATTTAAATGTTCTGCAGCTACTGACATTCACAGATTTTCTTCGTAACTGCTGACGAACTTCCACAAAGATAATTCCTTTTAATATTTTTGGTGTGAAACAAACTGAGGAGTGTTAATTTTGCAGGAAAAAAAGTGAAATTTTAGAGGAGTGGTTATAAATGCTGTGCGTGCAAATCTGAGGCCCCAGAGGGCAACACTCGGGGTGGTTTGTGATGCTTTGACATTTGGGAAGTGAGCTGGGAGTGTTCTCCACAGGAAATTGTGTGCATTGTGGGGGCAGTGAGGTGACTGCTGAAAGAGAGTCTTAACTGGCAGGATGGGATAGATGATCTCTCATGAGACCCCACCTGGAATTCCATGCACTGTTCTGCATAGGAGGGACATGGAACTCTTGGAGCAGGTCCAGAGGAAGCCATGAAGATGCTGAGGGTGATGCCTTAA
>VZSR01000745.1:873752-883781 GCA_013398615.1 Brachypodius melanocephalos
GCCAGGCTGGGAAAGCTGAGGCTGTTCAGCCTGGACAAGAGAAGCTTGTGTGGAGACCTCACAGCTCCTTCCAGGGCCTGAAGGGGCTACAGGGGAGCTGGAGAGGGAATCTGCAACAGGAACTGGAGTGACAGGACACAGGGAATGGGCTCAAACTGAGAGGAGGAAAATTTAGGATACATATATGGAAGGAATTGTTCCCAGTGAGAGTGGTGACACCCTGGCAGAGGGTGTCCAGAGAAGTTGCCCTGGGATCCCTAGCAGTGTCCAAGGCCAGGTTGGACACTGGGACTTGGAGCAGCCTGGGACAGTGGAAGGAGCCCCTGCCCATGGCACAAGGTGGAATTTTGGATCCTTAGGATCCCTTCCCACCCAAACCACTCTGGGATCCTGTGATTCCATGAAAAGATCCACGTTGAGAGCTGGCTGCTCCTCCCAGTACCACCTTTGTTATGTGGCTGTAATCTGCACATCCTTGTGCTGCAATTCAGTTTCTGTTGCAGAGCAACTCCAGGTACAAACCCTCTTTTTTTTTTTTTTTTCCTGGAGAGCTTTATGTAACTGTGCTTTTTTCTCCCCATCATCACCTTGATGTGTCGCTCTCGCGGCAGAAAATTTATTCCGAGTTTGGTTGTTATTTCCGTGCTTTCATTTGTTCGAGGTGAGATTGGAGGATGATTGCTCAATGAAGAAAAAGCTCATCTTGTTAAGTAGATAGCTGGATGTGACAGGTCTCATTGTCAATTTAAATCATTGTGCATTGCAAGTGCTTCTTCTGGCATTGTCTGATACAGCTGCAGTGTCAGAGGCATTTTTTCATTACAGATAATAAGGTTCAGACTCCTTCAACATCACTCAAAACATAAAACACCACAAAGCCGAGGCAGAAAACAGCATTTTCAGCGTTGCAGTGCTTGCAAAAATACTTAAGAATGTGGATTCCCTATGAATTCCTCCTTTAATGTCGTTGCAGGCACTATCCTGGTTGACAACATGCTGATCAAGGGGACAGCAGGAGGGCCTGACCCCACCATTGAGCTCTCCCTGAAGGACAACGTGGATTACTGGGTGATCCTGGACCCCATCAAGCAGACCTTGTACCTGAACAGCACTGGCAGGGTGCTGGACAGAGATGTAAGTTTGGGGCTGGTTTTCTCCACAAAGACATTTATTTCTAATTAACCATACACACAAGTCCTGCTAGAATGTAGTTCCTGCATCTCTCTTGTCCCCAGATGGATGTGAACAGAGTTAATCTGATCCTTTTATTAGGATTTATTGGGAGTGCACAGGAACCTGATCATATGTGCAAATATTATCGTGGACAAACTCAACAACAAACATCAAAAAAACTGATGTCAGGGGTTTATATCCCACCAAACTTGACTCGTTTGTTGAATTAAATTTTGATTCTGGTGTGCTGACTGGAAGAAGTGCTGTTCAACCCATGCCCTGTGACATTTATTAGCAGCCTGATTTCTCTGTGTACACTGAATTATGAGCTGTGAGAGGTGAAGGAGTCGTGACTGCCACAATTCACTCACAAAGCTTGACATGTTCCATTGAGAACGTGCTGGTTCAGATTCTTTTTTTAAGGAAGCCTAAAACGTATCTGCTGCACTCATTCCTGATGGTGTTAAGGAAATATTGTCAGTTAAGTTTGATTTTTATAAAAAGAAAAATGAAAAGCACAAAACAGATAGGAGTGTTCTCATCTAGGCTAATTTCATTGAGAAAACACTCTACAAATAGAGACATTTCCTCACGGTGCTGCAACCTTGCGACAGAACTTGAAAATAAAATTGACTTCCAAGTGCTTTAATCAATATAGCAAAAATGCTGTAAAACTCAGGAGTTCTCCTTGGAGTGCAGGGGAGTTTGTTTTGTATTAACTTGATTGATTAATTTGTCTCCTCCATGTGTTTTGAGATAAATTCATAAGCACCAAAAACAGCATGCAAATTTCTCCTCATTTCCATTTGCTGGTGAAAGGCACTAATTGAATTCAGCTGTTCTTAATTTCATTTTAATTCACAAACTGTTTTCCCATGCAAAGCACAAAGCGTGGCAGAGTGGTCATGGTGGCAGAAGACTTTCTGGGGAAGAGCTGGCACGTCCTCAAGTGCCAACCAGCAGCTGCTGGAGCAGCTTTGGCCTCTCAGGTTTAATTTTAAGTCAGAGCAAAAAAGTGAGAGCCTGGAATGGAAGGCAAGGCTGGAGAACCACTCTAAGAAATGTGGGATCCATTCTTATCACCTCACACCTATCCATTGTGAATAAGGAGCCAAAATCCCTGTTGGATCAGTGCTTCTTCTTTTCAAGGCCATTTGTTGACACTTTTTTGTCACCTTAATGTGAATCAAAGTCGATACTTTACAGAAAGAACCTCACCAGATGGTTTGAGTTTCAATATTAGCCACAGCCTAAACCAATTCCCATAATTGTGAGTTCCCAGACACTTTACAGGGATGTTCTTTGCCAGAAGTAGATTCAAGCCCCCAAGAAACAAGTGAAGTGTGTACATTTTTTAATTAAATACAGGTGAAAATGTGTTTACATTGGTATTTAAAGTATTGATTCCTCAGTTTTTACTATGAACTGAAACATTCTTACCTGTAATTCTGTGTCCAATCATCCATCTGTGGCTATTTAAGCTCAGTGGGCTGTGAGAAGAAAATCTGGGCTTTAAGGGGGGTTAGATTTTGGATGTGATGCCCCCAGTGCCTCTCTTGCATGGCCTCAGGGAATTGCTGTCACTTATAATCTGAAGAAAAGGAGAGCAGCCCTCAAAACTTCCAGAGATTGAGTAAAATTATGAAATGTGTGTCATGGCCTTTATTAATACGGCTCTTTTGGGGACATGGGTTAGGGCTGGGTTAACAGCTGGACTCTGTGATATTGGAAGTATTTTCCAACCTTATGGATTCTCCTAAAGGATATTTCCAGCTTTCAGAACCAGGGCTGTGCTACCCCAACTCTGCAGAACCATTCCGTATGGGAGGATCACTTTTTGTTAACAAAAACCCCGATCCGTTTTCCTCATTTTTCCACTTAAATCCACTTGAAACTTTGCAGTTCCAATGAAATGGGGAGTTTTATTAAGTTGAACTTTTAGATTCAGCTTTTTGTTACAGAGCAAAAATTGGAGTCTCCGATTCACAAATGATCACATTCCATATATTTGGATATTCTTCCCATTTTTCTCTCCCTACTGATTCAGTCAGCCTGATTCTGTCCTTTTTTATTTCTTGCCTTCCTTGACAGCAAATCTTCCTAGATTCCATTGATTGTTGGTAAGAACGGCAGCGTTTTTTTCCAAATAAAATCAGATGAAAAGAAAATTTCACATTTTTCTTCCAAAACTTTAAGCACTTAGAAAAAATGGCCAGTGATAAATCAGAACTGAAGGTGCAGGGAGCTGCTGAAAGATGCCAGGATGATTTGTCCCTGGGTTCCTAAACAATTTGTGCCACTGTGCCGTTGTTTATTTACATATTTTTCTAAATTCAGATTATCAAATATTTATCAAATATCTGTCATTTCAAATAATTATATTGTTCTTGGGGTTGGCTAATAAATCCAGATATACTTAGTAGTGACTGCAGCTTATTAAAGGCAGCTTAAAAATTCTTGAATCTTACTCAAATGAGTAGTAAAAGCCATTCCAGCCTAAATTTCTTTGCCTATTCATCAATTTTGGAGTTTTAGGGCATTGCTGTGTTCACTGCACTGAGAAAACCAGAATTGTCCTCACTGAAACTTGTTTCTGAATTATTTGCAAATGTAAGTGGTAGCAAATGTGATTTATTTCAGACTTGACCTTTCAATTTGAGACAAGAAAGGAAACAAGAAAGACTTTGGGGCGTCTCTAGAGGAGACAAAAGAGATGATTTGAGGGCTGAAGTCCCTCTGCTCTGGAGCCAGCCTGGGAGAGCTGGGGGAAAGAGAAGGCTCCAGAGAGAGTTCAGAGCCCCTGCCAGAGCCTAAAGGAGCTCCAGGAGAGCTGGAGAGGGACTGGGGACAAGGGATGGAGGGACAGGACACAGGGAATGGCTTCCCAGTGCAGAGGACAGGGCTGGATGGGATATTGGGAAGGAATTTGGGAGGGTGGGCAGGCCCTGGCACAGGGTACTCAGAGCAGCTGTGGCTGCCCCTGGATCCCTGGCAGTGTCCAAGGCCAGGTTGGACTTTGGGGCTTGGAGCAACCTAGGACAGTGGAAGGTGTCCCTGCCCAGGCACAGAGTGGAATGAGATCTTGAAGATTCCTCCCCACTCAAGCCATTCTGGGATCCAATCAATTCCAATAACAACAAACCAAAGGCTCAGGCAGGTGAGCCTGGGTTTTCCAGGCCCCTTCGTCACAACCTCTCTCCCCTTGCAGCCACCAGTGTCCATCCAGTCCATCGTGGTGCAGGTGCAGTGTGTGAACAGGAAGGTTGGCACCATCATCAACCACGAGGTTCGCATCGTGGTGCGCGACCGCAACGACAACTCCCCGCAGTTCCAGCAGCAGCGCTACTATGTGGCCGTCAACGAGGTCAGAGCCGCCTGATCCTCCTCCTCCTCCTCTTCCTCTGGGTGGGGTCACTGCTAAACTCTAGCTTTCGGTGCCTCTCCTCTGTAAACCAAAAAAAAAAATACAGTTGTTTTCAAATCCCTGATATTTGTGCCGCTCCAGAAATGCTCATCACGTCAGTTTTTAGCGTCTAATCCTGCTTTTCCTTAAGGAATACAAAGACTAGCACATTTTTCACCATGAATATTGCAAAAGGCACCCACATTTAAAGCTTCATGCATGAAGCATTGTTTTCTGTTAAATTAAAGCACAATTAACAGCAAACCTGGAAGTAAAACAAATATAAGCACGAAGAAGAGAAAGTAAAAACCAGTTTAAAACAGTTTATTAACAGTATTGAAGCTTGGCAAAGTGCAGGTGTGGTTTATTGCTGTTGCTCTTATTAAATGGTGTCTGTGAAATGGATTATTTTATTTTCTATTATTTATTATGTTACATTTTTTTTTTGGAATAGAGAATTTTTTTGAAATACAGAGCTGTGGATTGGACCACTGAGTCATTTGAAGAAAAAAAATTATTTTCTTCTTGAGCTGGTACTACTTCATTTCACTTTCCAGTGAAGTTTTTCATTCTGTTAGGGACTGAATAATCTGCCAATGAGCAGTACCAAAAGTCTGTGTTTTCAGGGTTAGCATCTCAGGGCTTTAGTAATGAGTAGAAAGAGGGACTTACATGAAGTAATGGAAATGATGTGGGCTGAAATTACATGGAAAATGAAAAGATGGGTCAGTTTTGTGCAGGTGAAGACTGAAAGAAGAGAAGTTACATTTAAAAAATAAATTATATTAAATACGCAACCTGGTGGGGTTTGGTTTGTGGGGTGGGGGTCTGTAACTGCTTTGATTTTAATAGACTTGATTTGAAGAAATTTCCTATTTTGTTGTGTTTTGGAGATTCAGCTTTTCAGTGTGTCCTTGTGTTGTTTCTGGTCTCCATGACCAGGCATGTGCAGGACATCTCATTGCCCTGGGAAAAGAGTGGGACATTGATGAGTGGAGGCCTAATTAACCCAAAAGTGTGGAGGAAAACCCCCCCCCAAACCCACATGTTATATTGGACCTGCAACTGAGATAAGGCTAAACAAGGTTTTTCAGACTTCCTGGTTTTAAATTTAAAAGTAACACATTTTTCAGACACATTTTTGTCACTCCAGCTGCCCGTGTGACTTCCTGGAGCACCGAGAGCACCAGGAAAGTCCTCCATAGGCTTGTCCATGGTTTTCACATTGGTCTTCACGTGGCCATGGAATTTCTCTGTTGCTACAGACCCAATGCAGGAACGTTTTTGGTCCTGAGTAAAGGCAGCATCAACTTGAGTCTGAAGTGCCCGTGAGGGTTGTGCTGCAGGGCACAGATCACTTCCAAAACCTCCATCATTTTTTGCAGTGAAACCAAAGACAGGGAGTGTGGCTATGCTAAGAAAACAAGGATTTTCCATAATTAGGAAAAAGTCCAAGAGGCAGAGTGCAAAATGCACCATTCCCAATTACTTGTGTTTAGAAATTGAGCAATGTTCTGAGGACACCAAGCATTTATTGGAATTATTGCTGAGCAAAATGCACTGTTGCTCTTTCCACCAGCTGCACCCTGATTTAATTAATTTCTTCTTTTCATTTTTATCTGTGTTCCATGGATAACATCTGACATGGCACCACTGTGCCCTTGAGCAGCACCCAGTGAGTTCATGCTCTCATTAATTAATTAACAAAAAATAATTCACAAAGCATCTCAGACGCTCTCAAAGGTTTTAATGAGTGATTAAATGTTTTAATGCTCGTTTATTTTGCTCCTAATTGGTGCTGCCTCTGGTGAATTTAGCAACAGGAATGCACTGGGAGGAAAAGTTTGTGGTTAATTTTTGCTTCTGTTTTCAGGTTGCTTGTGAACCAAAAAGTGTAGAAATTTTTCTTACATAAGGAACCTAAAACAAAGAAGCAGTAGATTTTATTACATTTTGGAGAAATCAAATGGTTTTTATGTCAAGCTGTCTTTATATTTGAACTGTCCCCAACATATTGAGTTTGTCAAAGGAGCTGAGGGTAGTTGTAAATAGCAGCATAAATCCTGGCTTCACACATAGTTTCCATTTGTACAGAAAAAGACATGGTTTAAAATTAAGCCTGGACTTTTCCAGAAGGCTTAGAATGAGAATGGATGTGGTAGTGTCTGTTTAGTTTTATACCAAAAGGATTCTTGATTTTTACACTTGATTGGAATCACTTTGTCCTGAGTTAGACTAAAAGCTCCCCTAATCCAGAATGTTTGCTTTGCCAGTGCCCTGGCAAATGCTCAAGGAAAAGCACAAGGATTGGGAAAAATGCTGTGGTGCTTCCCTGTAAAATCCTGTGTGGAGCAGCTCCAGACCAATTTTGTCATTCCCAGTTGCTCATGGACATGGATATGGTGGTCCTTCCTTTCCTTCCTTGCTCCAGGTGTTTTGTAGCCTTTTTTTTCCAGCATGTTTTGTCTTGTGCCATAATTCCTCACTCTACTGCTTCAAACATCTTCATCTGGACCCTCAGAACCCTGACACATCTCAAGACATAAAGAGTGTCTGTGGAATATTCTGCCTATTGTCCAACAATCCTTAGGGAATCAAGTGTTTCCTTCCATCATTCCCACACTTGTACCTATGGGAAACCCTCGGGTAAAGGTGATCCCAAATTAAAATGTGCAGAGAAGTTCACGTGAGTGGTTTGAAAATGTGGCTTTTACAGCTAAGAATCAAAATCTTCATTACCTGTGTATTGAGGAATACTTTTTTTTTTTTTTTGGTCAGGATTTTAATTCTTCTGTTAAAAGTATGGACTTGTCACATGGAGCTGGGTTTGTCCTTGTCAGAGTTGATGGAGGCTGGAATGTTTGTTGGATGAGGTGGCTTAACTGGGAACGGCAGTGCTGGGAATCCACATTAAGTTACAAATAATATTGATTTTTTTTTTTTTAAGTCTTAGTTGAACACAGATTTTCTGTTGCCTCACCATTTTGGAGCCCGTTTTCCTTTTCCCTTCCTGATGTTTTTACAAGTCCAAGTATCTCAGTCAGCTCCAACTGCTCCCCAAAGCATTAGGAATCTCCACATGGAAGTAAAAACAAGTGAAGGTTGATGTCACCATTTTTATGATAATGAGAAATCCTCTGCAGAATAATTCCCTTGGTTTTTTTGCATGACATATTTTTATTTATATGAAAATATCCCATTGTTATTCAGTTAGGAAAAAATCCTGACAGTGACATTAGCCTGGGGCTAAATTTGACCGTATTGGTGGCTTGAAGATTTTGAGTTATTACCATATTAAACCAAAGTTCTGCAGCTGAGTCAAAATTCAGAAGAATTATGCAGCTCAGTTAATATTCCACGGGCAAATCTATGGCATTGCCACAAAGGATTTAAATTTATGGAGCTTAATACAAGGATTAGGAAGTAAAATTTTGTACTGCTGAGGCCCAGTGGTGGTGTCTGTGTTTTGTGTTAAACACAACTTATCTGGATCATTTTTATCTGATCTAAATACAGCTCCAATTTTGCATTGCCTGGGTTTTATAAAACTGACTTTCTTTCCTCTTAGTTTTTCACTTTCCTGAGTCTTACAGGGCATGTCAGGAGTATTTAATAGCAGATTCTGTTTGGAAATGGAGGTGGAGTGCCTAGAACACTGTTGAAGTCAGTATTAATTAAATGCATGTAACCTTAGAGCTGCTTGTAAGGCAAAATTTTGGAGTTGGTTCATTTATTTAGTTTAGGTTTGGGGTTTTTTCTCCTTCAATTTAAATAGCAGAGATGGAAATCCTTTGCAAAATAAGAGCCTTTTTTGAACTTCAGTCATCTCAAAACTTCGAGTTTGGGCTGCTGAGAATTAGAACTTGTGCTGAATTTTCATTTCTTGTGGCATAATTATTCCTGCCTTTTTCCTTGTGGTATCGAAATAATTAATCTCTGCAGGTAGACATCATCAAAAGAGCGTTAGCTCGGAATGATTAACTGTAAATCTGCCTTTGCTCTGCTCTTTGGGGCCACTCGGAAAAATTATTCGTTTTTAACTTTGTAAATAGGCAATAATACAGAAATTTATTTTCCAAATGTTTTATGGAAGAGCTGAATGTTCCTGTCTGCATCTCAGCTTCTAATAGCCATTAATCACGCTGAAGGAAGTTTTTAAGTGTTATAGCTGTAGACCGTGGAAGAACAAGATTTATTGTGTGCCTCTCCTCTCTATTTGTTTAATTGCACTCTTTTGGGGATCTTCCTTGTGTCGTGTCATCATGATTCTTTTCCACTGGATTGAGTTCCCACGGAGATGATTATCCTCAGGCTGTCGCTGACACTCCTGGAATTGTTTCTTTGGAATTTCTTTCTTCTAACGTTTTGTTTGGCGTAAGGTAAAACACTCAGCGTGGTTAAACCCTTCAATGCACAACTTCAGGCCCTTTCCCTAGGACATACCAAAGCTTCCTATGGAGAAACGAAATTCCACTCTTTCAGTGGAGGAATTTTTCCCAATGTCCAAGCTGAGCCTCCCCTGGCCCAGCCTGAGGCTGTTTCCCCTCCTGGCAGGGAGTTGTGCAGAGCCACAAGGTCCCCCCTGAGCCTCCTTTTCTCCAGGCTGAAGTTGCATTTTATTAGGGGAACTGAGTTCCTCCTTGTTGTTCCAACAAGGGAGTGTCTGCAGTCTCTCAGAAATCACTCACAGATTGTGGGAAAATTTATTAGAGCTGGCTAATTGTAAATATCACAGTAAAAATCAGCACAGTGCTGAGATCTCTGTGTAAAATGTTTGTGAGGTTTGGAGTGCTGAGGGCCTCTCCGACATGATTGGAAGTGCATTTTAAGTATGGAATTAAGAGCTCATCCGAATTTTTCTAAAGGCTACGGGAATCTCTAATGTGAGATCCTGAGCAGGCTGGAAATCACAGAATCATGGAATATCCTGAGCTGGGAGGGACTCACCAGGACCATCCAGTCCAACTCCTGGCCCTGCAAGAACACCCCAACAATCCCACCCTGTGCATCCCTGACAGCATTGTCCAAATGCTGCTGGAGCTCTGTCATGAAGGAGTGGAGAGGAATATTTTTTTCCAGTGTTCATTTCTAATATCATTTGTGTTGCAGGAAAGAAAACTTGGATAAAATGGAAACGTGCGTGTCCTGAAGGTCTGCACATCTGCAGTCAGTTATTCAGGGTGTAATACATCAAATGCAAGACTTTAGCTTTTGACTTTTACTGTTAGAGCACGGAATTGGAGTTCTGGTGTTTACTGATGTGTCATTTTTGCAACTGTCTCCTTTGTTATCACTTAATAACGTGCTTTACGGCACTGGAGCCTTTTTATGTTGGCCACTATTTATCTGCACACTGTCAGAATGGGCTGGTGGGAGCTGTGCCAGCAGCTCCAGGGTGTCTGTCATCTCCTGGGCTGCTTGGATGTGACAGCATTTTTACATCATTTAATAGT
>VZSR01000745.1:890123-907691 GCA_013398615.1 Brachypodius melanocephalos
AGCTGATTTCTACCCTCTTACAAGAGGGCTGCTGCTGCAGCACTGGTGGGTGGAACAGAAACAGGGATTGCTGAATTAATATTGATATGTGACCTTTGTTTCATATATTTAAGAATATAAAAAGGCAGAGCCAATTGACTCACCAGGTATTGTCCCACCTGATTAACTCTGACATTAAGGTGACATTAAAATAATGGTAAGCTTTGACATTAAGGTTTTTAACTTTGGTTGCTTGCCACAGCACGCACTCTGTGTCCTGCTGCCTCCAGCCAAGGGCAGGTTGAGGTTGGAAGTGTGGAGATTCCTGCTCTTCCCTGCCTTATCTCCTTTTGTGTCCTGTGCCTTGTACTCTTTTTCCACCCCACTCATTTTGGTGTTTTGCTTGGTGTGGCCTCAGGACTCCTGCTGCATTTATCCTTGGGGTGGCTCAAGGGAAGGGAGAGATGATCTGTATTTAACATTGGAGTGTAGATTTCCACATCTTCTCCACACACACTTCTACACCTTGGTGTGCTCTAAAGACCCTTTATAGCTGTGCTGTGTTTGGGATTAATGAATCACAGAATCACTGGGTTGGAAGGGAATTCCAAGATCATTATATCCAACCCAGCCCTAACACCTCAACTAAACCGTGGCACTCACTGAGTGTCACATCCAGTCGTTTTTTAAACACATCCATAGGGATGGTGACTCCACCACCTCCCTGGGCAGACCATTCCAGAACTTTATCAACCTTTCTGTAACATACTTTTTCCTAATATCCAACCTATATTTCCCTTGGTGCAGCTTAAGACTGTGTCCTCTTGTTCTGTCAGTTGCTGCCAGGAGAAAGAGACCAACCCCACCTGAGCACAGCCACCTTTCAGGAATTTATAGGGAGTGATAAGGGTCACCCTTGAGTCTCCTTTTCTCCAGGCTAAACAACCTCAGCTCTCCCGCAAAGAACTGCTTTGACTTTAAATTCTGCTTCAATTTGATTTGAGCTTGGTGGCATTTTAAGGGAAGGGGCAGCTCCCTGTCCAGCTGAGTGCGTGGGGTCTCTTCAGGGTGAGCACCCAAATTATGCAGGATGAAGGACTGTGACCCCATTTCACCTGCATAGATCTGTTATAATTCCCAGTGTGGGAGCAGATGAGGCAGGAATTATAAATAACTGGTGTTTTTATGGGTTTTTTATCTTGTTATGTGAAGATATAACACAAACCATACAATTTTTGTGATGCTGTCTCTCAGTCAGAGGATTCCAGCTCTGCTCCTGCTCTTGGCTGGGCACATTCCCCACTGGAAGACAAAGCAGTGTCTGCCAGGAGAGGGGCTGGGCAAGGAAAAATCTGACCCGGGATTTAGGTACTGAGCTGCAAAACTCATTTATTTAAACTTCCTGGGCTGCAGTGAGCTCAGGAGCAGCTGCTCTTGCTTGCTTTTCAGCTTTTCTTGTGTCAAACTGCCCCTGATCTATGGAATGAGACCTGGGTTCTGTTGATGAACCACGAACTCTTTGCTGTTTATCTCTTTGCAGCACTGTTGATAAACCTAAGTGGAAGAAGTTATACCTTGAACCTCAAATATTTGCTTGGCTTTTAAGTGATAATTCCTTTAGGAGATATGGATGATACCTGGGTTGACCCAGGAAAGATTTCTATTACATTTATCCTTTACATTTTCATGTATTATATTTATTCTTTACTAAGCTACTCCATAGCTACCATTACCCTACTCCCTAGGTAAAAGGACTATTTTTAGTTTTAACACCATCCTTTTTTTATTATTTTTAATTTGCTTTTAAATTTTTCAATGAGGATGAGATGGAATATTAATGAATGAGGAACAGAGTTGAAGAATTAATTATTCAGAGGCAGTAGCTGGAAAGAGAAGTCGTGCTTTACTGGGCAAGATGTCTGCTCAGCTGACCCCTAAAATAAAGCATTTAATGTCACTGGTAAGAGTAATTATTTTGTCCAGTATAGTTGGAATCTATCCATGAATTTACTGAGGTAAAAAGTTAGGAATTAATTACTTGCTATTAGCTGAATTTGAGTTTCCAAGAAAACCTGTGTTGATTGTTGATTAGATTTGGGGATTTTTGTTGTCGTTGCTACATTGCTTTATATTATATTTTAGTGTTTCTGTGTCTGATCAGCTCTGGTGATTAATTATTTTCCCCTCTCGTATCAGGAAGGCTTGAATAAATTAGCATTTATTATCAGGATGTGAAAGTCATCACGTGGAGGTAAAAAGTACAATCTCATTAATATCTCACAACATGGGCAAGAGAATTTCTCCTCCTTTTTTCCCCCTTCAGTCCATTCCTGCCACACTCACATTTTGAAAGCTTCTTCCACTTCTATACTCAGTATTTTCCATCATCATGCAAAGAAAACCTGTTAAGCAGCAAAAATATGGATTAGAGTTATTTAATTCATGGCTGGACTAGATTTGCAACTGTAGGATTTCTTATGGGGTTCCATGGGGTAATTATGAGCCCACATGGGCACTGAGACACTCCATGACACCAAGGATTTTGTACTAAATCCAGACCTCACTCTTCTACAAGCTCCTTGTTCTTGCACCTCTGATGGATCCCACTGCATGGAAAGGGTTTAGGTCTGTTCTGATTATCCCCAGAATCCTCAGGAATTGTTTCAGCAGGGGCCTCACAGTGTCTGTGGGCTCAGGTGTCCTCATGGAGCTGGGCTTGAGCAGAGAACAGAGACTTGAAAAGCAAAAAAACAATAAATAAAACGTTCTCAAACAACAGTGAAGTTGAGAGGGATGAAAAAAAAAAGACACTGGAGAGCAGGAGGTGCCCCTGGAAGGTTTTCAAGTCTTTATTTGTGAGAGGGACCTCTTCAGTTCCATCAGTCTGGATTCAGGGGGAGAAATCTGCATTTTTCTGAAGAGATGTTGTAATCCCACTGAGTGAGCCAGGGTTGGGAGCACAGGACACTTCCGGAGCATCAAGGGTTAATCAGCTCAGGACAAATCAATTTTATGCTGATTATTGGTAATTAATTAGCACTACCTAGTATGTGCTGGGTTTGGACTTGGTGATCTCAAAGGTCTTCTCCAACCTAGTTAATTCTGTGATTAATTCTGGTTTTGGGTTCCTCTGGGCTTGAGGATGACAAGCTCCTGACAGTTCCTTCCATCTGAATTCCCTTCCAGTTGCTTCCTTTGGCCCTGCAAATCCCAATTCCTCCCAAACACAAAACCTCCTGGAATTTTCTCCCAGAGACACACCAATATAAAACTTGCAGCAGCAGCAACACAAGTGAAAATTCTGGAAGCAGCATCTCCCCATCTTGGTTGTAGTAATCAAAGAGAAAAGCTCATCAAATTGTTCTGGATTCCCTCCAGTGGTCATTAAATTAATAATTACCTTGTTTTGCTGTGGGAAGTCCCAGTCCCAAAAGAAGTCCCAAAAGACATTTGATCCAGGGATCTGCCATGGAATGAACACCAAGTAACCACCCCTGGACTGGGAGAGATTTGCTGCTTCACCTGGAGCTCCCACAAAGCTGCCAAGGAACATTCTGAGGCATTGAAAGACACAGACTTCAGATTTTGGGCTGTTAGGCTGAGTAGAAATGGCTATGTGTGGCTGAATCCACTTTAATAGAAGATTTCAGCAGATGAGGAATTCCTCTCTTACCTGTGTGAGTGGTAAAATCCCACAGAATAATTGGGGTTTTTTCTTGCTGACTTTTAAACCTGACTGCTTAAATACAATTCACATGGAGAGAATCACCCCTAATAACAATCAAACTGCATAAAACTAAAAAAAAAATCATCCTCAGTTGCCACTTTTTCTTGTCATTTTGTTTGTTTGTTTGTTAGATATGGGACATTTAAAACTGCAAATGTTCACAGTTAATTTAGGGAGTTGTTGGTCTCTGGAGCAGCTCAGTCTCAATCTGTCTTTACTTTCTTTGCCTTATTTGTACTAAGATTTGGCTTCTTTAATTCGAACGTGGTGAAAGAGCTTTGCCAGCCTTTGGCCTGTCGAGACTTACGAGCTGTGCTTGTGATTCAGTGGCATCAAGCCTCAGGAAATTATTTGGGATTTAATTTGTTTCTAATTATTCCTTTCCCAGCTGAACAGGCTCTGTCCAGTTTTTGGGACTGCAGCTAAATGCTCTTGTAGGGGATGATGTTTGCATTTCCTGCTGGAATTAGCCCATGATTGACTACAGTTGTGTCTGCTGGCAAAACCAAATGTTCAAACTCTGCTTTCCAGAGAAAACACAGTTTTCATCATTAGGAGAATTGTTTCTCTCTCTACAAATTATTTTGGGCAAGGAAAAAAAAAGTGATTTTATATTTTGAACAGGCAGCATCCAGCCCTGCTGCTAATTAGAGTAAAATCTTTGGTGCAAGATAATTAGTGCTGGGCTGAGATGAATGGGAGTTCCTGGGTACTTTAATTCCAAAAATTAGTTGGTGGACAAGGCATTGGTGTCACTTCAGGAAATAACCAGAGAAATGGTTTAAAAACCAGCTGTGTCTCTATATTCTTGTCATTAATTAAATTAGAAAAGAGCTCCATGACTGAGGCTCTGAACAGCCCCTCTAGCACTGAAAGATGAGCAGATTGTCTCATTTTTTTCCCGGGGATTATTTTTTCGGCAGCAATTTAGGTAAATGCTGCGGCTCAGATGAGCGGAGGGGAAATGCAGATTGACCCTGACAACACCTCTGCAGTTGTCAGGGTGCTCTTTATGGAAGGAGGCAGAGTTGTGGCCAAGTTATTTGCCGTTGGAGGCAGATAGGAATTTTTCTAATTAAATTCCAGCAGAGATGCAAGATGAACAGATAGGCAATCATGAAGTGCTCTGGCGGTGGGAAAGCAAGGTAAAAAACAATGATAAAATCCTCTCGTGGCTGCAGCCACCCTGTTTATTCCAGGCAAACTTTTCATCTGCGTTTTTCCCCCCACTCTTTTCACTCTAACTGCAGCCCTACAGAGGTCACCAGATTCAGGTGAGGTTCAAGGCAACAGATAAAATTCACAACATTGGGGTGTTTTTAACCTGATTTAGTGATTTTGAATTAATAACACAGCAAAGTCAAAATGGACAGCTTTGAAAAGCTATTGATTATCTGCTAGTACCTGATAAGGAGCTATAAAAGGGGTTTTAAGTCTGCTGATGTGATTTTCCCTCTCCTTCCCCTTTTTCAGCATTGTCAATCTCCCACAAGCCATCCCTTGATAAGCAGAGTCCCTTTTTTAAGGAAAATGTCACTGAAAAGTAGCGAAGCATGAAAAAGTTAAAATCACAAAGATGTGGCGTCACAGATAACTAAATTTTATGTATTTGGGAGGACACCAGGATGGCTAATTGGAAAGAATCGTCAGTAAAATTGTCAGGAACTTTAATAGGTGAATACATAAAATAATCTCCCTTAGCAGCCAGGCAAGCTCTTCCCTTGGCTGATGTATTGATCAGGCAGGACAGTCCCTGTTCATCTAAGATTAACCTGTGACTTTAAATATAGATGTTTTTCAGATAAAAGAGAGGTTCACTAGCCTGGTTTGCCCTTCAAAACCAAACAAAACATGATTTTAACTTCCAAAATGTAATGATTGTCTAAAGAACCAGGTGTTTCAAACAACACCGTGGTTCAGAAAATTATAGCAAGGCTGCAGAATGAGGGAATAAAGTCTGAAAGGCACTTTACTTCAGGGGATTTTTACCCAGTTGTGGTTCAGAAGTTGAGTAGCTGTCTGTGGGTAAAAAAAAATTAAATATATATTTATATATATAGTAGTTCTAATCCTTAAAACTGGAGGTTTTAAGGGAAAAAGGATCAAGCTTGCCTGAAAAGTGAGAAGATTTTGGTCAAAAAAAAAAAAAATGAGACAGGAAAAGAAAAATGTCCGTGCAGATCATCTTTGGTTTTGGGTTGAGAGAAGCATATTTTGGGTGTTGCTGGGGCTGGGTTATGGGGTGGCCTGTGGGACATGGGGCTCCCTGGGTGGCACAGGAGGAGCAGCAGCTCTGGGAGCTCCCCAGAGTCCCAGGCTGGGCAGGAAATCTGGCTGCTGCTGAAAACAGGGCCATTTTTATAGCTATTTATCAAGCTGTAAAGTTAAATCTCAAATCTGATTCATTGTCAAGGCAGGAATAACCTGGTTTAAAATGACTGATTTCATGATTTACTGTTTTGTTTTCAAATCTGGGGATGTTTCCTCAACTGCCTGTTATTTCACATCAAGGTTAGGGTGAGAAAATGCTCAGTTCTTCTGGCTTTGCCAGGAGCTGAGAAGGAAAAGGGTCCTGAATTTGCCTGGAAGAAGTAACAGTGGTTCTGAAATTAGAAGGAATTTCCTTTCAGGAAAGAAGAGGAGCTGCTTTGATTCAAACTTTGATCACAGCCACAGCAGCCCAATCCATCCAAGGCTGGAGAGGGATCTCCAGGGGTTTGGTGTGAGCAGCAGGATAGGTCCAGGAGAACAAACCACCTATTTCTGCAGCAAAACTGAGGTTAAAAATCCAATTAATGAATTAATGAAGCGCCAAAAAACCCCAAGTGTTGATTGAGGAGCTCCTGTAAGATTCAATTCTGTTTTCTGTTCCGTAGATCCATGTTTGTTCCAGCACCAAGTGGAAGCTGTTGTCACAAAGGGAACATATGTAGTAGTTTATTTGACTCTTAAATGTCATTTTGAAGCATTTGAAGACTTTAAATGTTGACTTTTAAACAAAATATTCTTGCAGTGATGCTTTGTTAGCCAACTTCACTCCAGAAAAATTCTCATCTGTGTCACATCCCTGGGCCTTGCAGAGAGAATTATTTCAGTGCCTGGGTTGTCCCATGAAAACTCTAGCTGATCATTAGGGGTCAGGAGGGATTATTTCTCTTTCCAGCTTGTTGTCACAACGCAGAGGGTGCAGATTAATTCCTCAATTAATCAAATGTGATCTGCAAAACCTTAATTGATGACTGTGGGCAGGCACACGTTAAAATGAGGTCACCCTTGGAAATGAAGTGAAAGGAAAATCGCCATTCCCAGGACAATCATGTTTGCCTCTGCTCCATCTATTGGTAATGGTTCTGTGGAAAATGTTCCTTGAATCCTAGAGGTCTTTCCTGTGGGGAACAAGGAAATTTCTGGTGAGTAGAACTTCCTCTCCTGAGAGGAGAAAATGGGATTAATCTCCATTTGGATCTGGATCAATACCCTCAGCAGCACATCAGTGCTGGGGAGGCAGGGAAATGATGGGTAAATAATCCCTGCTTTTTGTCCTAGGATTGGAAAAAGAAAGGCATTTAATAAAACACGACATTTCCCTATTTCACCCTAAAAAGGTGTGAGGATGAGCTCAAGGGTGAAGAATGTGAGCATTGCAAGCGGGGTGTGTACACACACACATCACATCTGCACAAACCTATTGAAAATGCACCCAAAATTCAGCTGGGCAAGCCCATTTTTTTCTTTATAACCTTCAATCTAAAAGTGCCACTTCTAATGTTACCATTAAATCGATGCAATAAAATGGATTTAATAATTGTGAGGCAGAATTTGCAGCTGGCTGTGGCCACAAATTCTCTCCCTAAAATTCTTTCTCTGATAGCAAACTTTACTGATGAGAGGGCAGTGGTGGACACAGCTGGAATTAAGTAGTGAGGTAGTTCCAGATGACATTCCCACTCCTAGACTGGAGAAGTGCTCGTTGAGTACCCAAAAGAGAGGAAAATCAGTACAGAAAATGAAAGTGTTCTTCAAGCTGAGAGTGGGAACTGCAGGGGGGTTTTGCTGACCCCAAACGTCCCCCTCCTGTTTCAGCCTTCTGAAATTCCCACTGCTGTGAGACTCTGGGCCTGCCTTGTTCCTGCAGGTGAGGAAATGCCAAATTCTCTGCAGGAAGATGAAACGTGGGAATAAGAGAAAGAACCACCAACATTATTGTAATAAAATCTCAGTGTACAGAGAGTCAGCCAAAGGGCCTGGGTGGAATACTGACCTGTTCATCTTGATATTTTTCTCTTATTTTTGGATTTCAAATTAATTACTCTCTGGGTTTTTTTGTCTAGTTCCATACAGCTGAAATTGAGGAAGATTCCACCACTGGTACTGGTTAAATTTTCCCACCAAATCTTTCTCCTCTTTTACCATTTCCTTGTAAATTCTTGTGCCTTTTGTGGTGTGTTATTCTGTGGCTAAGTTTTCTAAAGGCACAGAGAAGCCATCAGCCTGTTGTCCTTAGAAATATATATATAAATATATATATATAAATATAAATATAAAAAATATAAATATTATATATATATATAGGGAATTGTCCCTCTGTGAGAAATAACATTTATAAGGAAAGAAAATTGGGTTACAATTGCAAGGATATCTTTAATTGCAAAGTAATTACTCTTAGAAATGAAAATAAAAATAATCTGGGAGTCATTACAGTGCTGCTCTGTGGTTGTTCAATATTTTCTGATTTTTGGGGAGATGTAGGTGCCTGTCTTAGGCTTCACAGTTTGCTCCTCTGCACAGAAATCGGGATAATAAGAAACCCGCCATCAAGAATTTGAGGGATAATCAAGGAAATAGACTGCATAGTTGTATGGGAAAAAAAAGCCAAATGTCAAAAAAGAACTGTTTATTGTTCTTTAATGCCAGTCATCACCTTGGAAGGAGGAGAAGCTCTGGCCTGAATTCTGGGTGTGCTGATGCAGGAGGCCCATTGCATAATGCATTTTCATTTAGTCCCCTGCACAGACACTGCTGGGGACACTTCTTATCAAGCATGTCAGATACAGAAAAAGCAATTTAGTAAGCACTGTGATCAGATCCTGATGAAATTCAATTCTTTTTTGGCCCTGCTGTTCCTGGGAGACATCATTGATAAAAATAGTCTCTGTTTTTCCTCCGTGCTCGGGTTCATTATGCTCTCTTGCTGCTCTTTCAAAATGTTATGGGTGGTTTTTTTTCCCCTCAAAGGTGGCTTGTTTTTACAAATGAATGGAAGGAATTGTGTTCTCTGACAGCTTACTCTGTTAACAACCCGAGCTGCCAGGATATTTGAATTTTACAGTTTTCATTTCAAGAAATTGCATAAACATGGGGCATGACAGACACCCAGGGATGCAGCAGCCATGGGTTGCACTGAGCAGCTAAATCAGGTGCTAAAAGCTCTTTGATGATTTAGTGCTGAGTTTAGAAAGAAGGTGAATTGAATAATTAATCCTGTGTCTTAATTTTTCCCATTGGTCACCAAAACAGTGTTTTACCCCCAGAGAAGACAGGAGACAGGTCACAGGTGCCAACAGCATAAATTTCCCATTGTGGCTGTTTAGCTGTGGCTTCTGGACATGAAGGGGAACTGCTGAAAAATAAATAAAGAGAAAAGGTGGTTTAGTTTTTCATTTGCAGATCAGTTCTGGGTCCCAGCACAGGAGGGACCTAGAGCTACTGGAGAGAGTCCAAAGGAGGCACCAGGATGAGCAGAGGGATGGAGCAGCTCTGATGGGAGGAAAGGCTGGGAGAGCTGGGATTGGAGAGGAGAAGCTCTGGGGTGATCCAGTTATGGCCTTCCAATACTTGAAGGAGCTACAAAAATGATGGAGAGAGACTTTTCCAAGGGATGGAGTGCCAGGACAAAGGGGAATGGCTTCAAACTGCCAGGGAGCAGGTTTAGATTGGATATTAGGAGAACATTCCTCCATGTGAGGGTGAGGAGACCTTGGCACAGCTTTACCCAGAGGAGCCGTGGCTGGCCCATGAGGGGTTAAAAAAAGGTGTGGATGTGGCACTTGAGGATGTGGATTAGTGGTGATGGATTGATGGTTGGACTGGATGATCTAAAGCTCTTTTTCAACCTTAGTGATTCTATAATTCTAAGAAGTATAAATTAGGTGAACTAGCTGTAAATCTCTGGGGTTTAGCGATGCAGATTTGGTTTCCTCAAGTTGTTGTGCCCTTTTTTTGGGAAAATGTTTCCAAGCCCAGAGTTCTTGCTATAAAAATCTCTTTTTCGCTCCCGCGACAACTTGATCAAACAATTTTCTGCAGAGAATTTATTCTCTTCCAGCTTCAGAGAGTGTTTTAAATCTGTGCTTGGGGTTTGCTTCCAAAGTCTCCAAAGCATTCAGCTGAGGTCTTGGCCCACAGTTTGGGTTCCTGTGACAACACGAAGGGTCAGAAGATCCCGTTCCCCCCGGATTCCTGTACATCTCTGTGTCACAGCAGCCTTCAAAGAGCAGCACAGGAATTCCTGCAGGCTCCTGTGAGGAGGCTCTGCCTCCCCTGGGTCTGATCAAAGGCAGGAATGTGTAGCTGCCAGTGGGGAGGCAAGAAAAGAGGGAGAACGGTGCCATCCTACAAATGGGGAGTTTGATGTGACACGGTTTGACTAATGACGAGATTTTGGTGGTATCTCCTACGTTTGTAGCGTGATTCCTGCTTTTTTGGATTGGCTTCCTTTGTGGTTGGGTAACTCCACGGAAACATTCCCCACGTTTTGCTGACATGCAAGTGCCCTGTGATGGATTTCTGCTCATTAGTGTTTTGTCACAGCCCTTGTTGTGCCGGCAGAGCAGCTGAGACAGCAGCAAGGAATGATGTTGGAATGGTTCTGCAGCTCTCCCTGCTGTTTTAGTGCCAAGTGTTGGCAAAGTCGCAGGCAGTTCTGCACAGCATGGAGAGAGCTCAGCTCATTTCCCACTCACAGCTCCTATTCCAACCTCAGGAAAGCACAAGGAGAACCAGTGTGACCATAATGATTCAGCAATTCATCAAGAACTTTGTTGGTTTAATAGTGCAGGGCTCCCTGGGACGGGGGTCTGGATGGCACCACGGGGCACTGCGTGTTGCTTTAGTGATGTTTTCCATCTGGAGAAAACCTCCTCAGCCTTGTTTTCCAGAGGCATGAGAGTTCAGCAGCAAATCCCTCAGCTGAGCTGTGAGAATGATGCAGGTGGAAAGTCCTGAGACTTTATTTGAAATCCACTGGCTACAGCTGCCTGTGAAAATCGTAATTTTAAGGGTTCCAAATATTGGTGTGAAATGTCCAGTGGGAACTGCTTGTGCTAATACAGAATCCTGCTCCAGGAGCTCCAGAGCTCTCTGATTTAGTTTTTGGGCTGCCTTAGTGCCTTAAGAACTCAATCTTCAGTGGGACCCATGGATAGAAAATGCCTTGCTGTGTTTGACACGATAACAAATTGACAGCAGAGGTTTTTGTCCCTTCTCTCAGTGAATTTCTTGAGCTCGCCTTGGTGAATCCAAACAAAACTTTGGGAACTCTTGCTTTCCGTGCAGCTCTATCCTTTGCAGTATTTCCCAGTGTTTACCTGTGCCTGTGTGGTGGCCCTGGCCCCTGAGCCCCAGGGATGTCTCTGCTGGGAGCTCAAGAGGTTGTGAATTATCACAGCATCGTCACCAGAGTGAAACCTGGGGCTGGTTCACGGTCTGGTGTCTTCAGTTGTGCAAAAAGCACCTCTCAGGAATACATTGTCTGCTCAGGAAAGAACCTTCCTAGCTGAGGGATGCTGGCTTTCAGTTTCCTAGGCCACAATGCAAAAACTCCCCGATATTATACTACAAAATCTCCCAAAATACACCATAAACCCCCTCATGAATGAAAAAGGCAGCTTTTCTGAGCAGAAAGTTGTGCTATTCCAACTCCCAAAATGTGCAATTTCCTCTCTTCTCCTTCTCATCCTCCCCAAAGGAAGAAGTTTTCCTTAAATATCTACGATTGCCAAATTCAGCTTTGCATCTCAGGTAGATGGAAAAGATAGAAAATGTGATTATTTAATTCTGTGTTATCAGATGTGCAACAATTATTGTTGTATCCTGACTTTAAAAAGAATTCCACACTGTCCACATCCTTCTATTGGAAGCCTGGCATTCTTGGACATCTTAAAACAATGTAAATGAAATATACTAAAAATATTGAAAATTATATTACTTTTATTTTAGAAGTCATGTTTATTTTGGGGTGGATTTTTTAAATTTGTTCTTGAAAGCCCCAAATGCACATTCTACATCTCAGTTGTAAACTCCCTCATAATCATTCCATGGGAATCATGGGATGGTGAAATTAATATTAATTAATTTTAGGCAGGTGCCTAAAAATCCTGTTTGGATTTTTGAATGCAACTGCACTCCTGAATTATTAAGCACCATTTAAATACATTAATTAAAAACATCAGCTGTTTCTTTCATGCACAATGCTCAGCAGCATCCTAAAACCCCCTGGCACAAATGGGGCTCTTAATTTGCCTTGTTCCACCCACAACATCTCTGAAGGCCACGGATTTTTGCAGGACCTGCTGAACATCCCACGTGGAGAAGGTGCTGCTGTGCCTCCATGGTGAACACAAAAGGAGGTGGGGGAAAAAATGAGGTTTTTGCTGCTACCTTATTCTCTCTGAGCTTTTTTTAAAGTGTTTTTCAGCCTTGATCATCTGCAGATTCCCTGGCAGGCTCCCCATCACGGTTGTTTGAAGAAGGAATTACTTTTTTTTTTTTTTTTTTTAATTTATTAACATTTGTGCTAAGGGTTGCAAGGTGGGGTTGGGGTTCTGCATTTTGGCCTACCCAGTTCTGCTACACTGAACACCTGGAAGTCAATTAATCACCACACTAACGAGGAGAAGAAATGACTGCATATCCCACCCTCAGACGGGCAAGATCTTGTTTGTTTTTTAATCACCTGCCCCTGCCAGGGCTTGGGCAGCCTTTTATGTCCCCCTTGGCAGAGGTTGGGATTTGAAGGTGGGTTTTTATTCTGAGTGATCTCCCTGCCCTGCTGTGCCTCCCTGCTGATTTTCCAGGCTCTTTTTCCAGCCAAACCCATCCAGTGCTCCTGCTTTGCCTCCAGCTGGCACCCATGGGCACCTCAGACACTTCACTCCTTCATTAATCTGTTCTCCCTTCCTTTTAATAAGCTTCCATCTCCTCATGAAGCTCCTGAGAAGGGGCCTGGCAGGGCATTTTTAGGTCTCTTGCAAGGATGTTGGATGCCTATGGAAGATTCCTAGCTTGACTCCTCATTTTTAAGGCAATTATTTCTGATTAAAAGCATATGCGCACTTTCTTAAACTTCCTATGTGTGCTTTGATTAATTTATTAACATGCTATTACCCATTTATTAAGGTAATGAATGCCTCATTGTTTTATGATTTCGTAGTTCTAATTTCTAACTTTGAATGAAAAAGATGCTGCGTTGTCTGTGGATTATTAAAGCAAAATGGAAGTACCTTGAGTTTAGCTTCAAGGCACATCAGCCAGTTTAATCCAAAACAGCTTTGAGTGGTAAAAGTTGGGGCTGTTCAGCCTGGAGAAGAGAAGGTTGTGGAGAGACACCACAGGCGCATCCAGGGTCTGAAGGAGCTGCAGGGAAGCTGGAGAGGGAGCCTGCATCAATAACTGGAGTGACAGAGCAAGGGAGAACGGGTTCAGACTGACAGAGGGGAGATTTAGATTGGATATCGGGAAGGAATCATTCCCTGTGAGGGTGGAGAGGGGCTGGGATGGAATGCCCTGGATCCCTGGCAGTGCCCAAGGCCAGGTTGGACTTTGGGGCTTGGAGCAGCCTGGGACAGTGGAAGGTGTCCCCATGGCAGGGGTGGCACTGGATGGGCTTTAAGGTCCCTTCCCACCCAAACCGTTCCATGATTCTGTGATTCTGCCCTTAAACATCTCAGCAGATGGTGCATGATATCTCCTAGCTCTTGAGTAGCTCATTTTAGGTGTGTGCAGTACCTGGAAAAACAACTTACGTAGAAAAAAAATATTAATGGATTTCAGTTTTCATTCACAGCTTCCTTCTAATTCATTTCCTTATTGGACCTGTTTTTATTCAACTGAGTGCTTTGTTTCCTAGGAGTTGGTGTAAATGTGACAGTGTGGGATAAAATATCTTCTGTTCAACCAGAACCTGTTTCATCTCAACTGCAGGGGTTCTAAGTGTTGCTCTCCAGCTTTTCCTTGAACTGGAAAATAAAGCATGATCCTTGCTATTCAAGTTGTTTGTTGAACAAATCTATTTTTAGTCTTGGTTTGGCCTGCAGTATTGTAATCACAGAATCTTGGACTGGGTTGGATTGGAAGGGACCTCAAAGTCCATCCAGTGCCAGCCATGCCATGGGCAGGGACACCTTCCACTGTCCCAGGCTGCTCCAAGCCCCAAAGTCCAACCTGGCCTTGGACACTGCCAGGGATCCAGGGGCAGCCACAGCTGCTCTGGGCATTAATGGTGAGTTTAAACCCAGACTAACAGATGGGATTGGTTTTGTTGTGTTTTTAACTTGAATCTGGGGTTTTCTGAGAGGGCTCCAACTGATCTGCAAATTTAAAAACAGCATTTTAGTCTTGGTCAGTTTTCTGCACAACCCTCTCTCTTCCCATGCAAATTCTATGCCATCCTAAAGCCTTTTAAAAATTCAAGCAGATGTCAAATATATCTTCTTCTCTCTTTCTTTCTGCCTATTTTGAGCTCGTCTTCCTCATTACACTTTTAAGAGTTCAATTTTTCAGAGAGTCCCAAATGGAATTGGGTGATGACAAAGGACCTGGCCAGTGGGATGGGGACAGGGACGAAAGCCATGGGCAGGGGTAGAGTGAGGAGCTTCCCAGCCCCAATTTGGGAAGCCAGGAGCATCCAGCCTCACTTTTTAATGTGCCTGTCCCTGACATGTCTGTACCTGAAATGACTTTGGTGTGGAAAAGGCTGGCAGAGCCTCTGGATTTAAGAAACCTGATGGAAATGCCTGGGTGGGGACACACCTTGGGGTGTGGTGGCAGGGGACCGTGGGGCTGCAGGGGGGATCAATAAACTGCTTTTCCTCCATCTTTGCCTTCTTCTCCTCCTCCTGGCTCATCCCTTTTCCCTCTAAACTTCCCCTCAGCTCTCACAGCTCCCTTCCAGCTCTCAGCAGGATGATTTCTGACAGCTCTGCCAAAACTCGGCCGAGCGTGGACTTGTCTCATTCCTATTCCCACGCTAAATTTCAAGTCCCCTCTTGCAGAACACAGAGCTTTCAAAAGGAAAGGCTGCCAGGACGAGATGTATGTGGAGAAAAAATACAGGATGTCTTTTCACAGAGCTCATTAATGGTTTTTGTCGTGCAGGGAAACATTCCAAGGGGAGGGGAAAGCCTGGTGTGCACACATCCATGTGTGGTACATTTGTGGTTGGTTGAGCAGCCAAGGTCACTGAAAGTGTGGGAGCTGGGAATGGCAGCTCTGGAGCTGCCACTGGAGGCTGGATGGACAGAGATGGAAGCTGGCACCAGTTTTGGGGTGACCTCATTGTGACCTTGCAGTGCCTGAAGGAGCTCCAGGAAACATGGAGAGAGACTCTGTACAAGGGATGGAGTGACAGGACACAGGGAATGGCTTCCCAGTGCCAGAGGGCAGGGCTGGATGGGAGATTGGGAAGGAATTGTTCCCTGGGAGGGTGGGCAGGCCCTGGCACAGGGTGCCCAGAGCAGCTGTGGCTGCCCCTGGATCCCTGGCAGTGTCCAAGGCCAGGTTGGACTTTGGGGCTTGGAGCAGCCTGGGACAGTGGAAGGTGTCCCTGCCATGGCAGGGGTGGCACTGGGTGGGCTTTAAGATCCCTTTTCTTCCAAACCCATCCTGTGATTCCTTTCCTCTGGGATCTATCCTAAAGCTATATCTCACAGAAAGGTTGCTATAGAAATGTTGATGTTCCTTGGTTAATTTGGATTTGAAGCGGCCATGAGCTGTAAATATTATTCCCATCCTGAAGCGTTTTTCTCCTCTAATACCCTTCCCAGTGAGATGTTGCTGTGCTGAACCTCCAGATCTCCCTGCTGGCTTTCTAATTGCTGTGTTTCCAATGTGATTTCTCATTTCAGGCCCGCGTGAATCCCATCAGTGTCACTCCACCCATCCAAGCCATAGATCAGGACCGAAACATCCAGCCTCCCTCCGAGCGGCCCGGCATCCTCTATTCCATCCTAGTTGGTTGGTGTCTGCTACTTTTCCTATCCCTCCCTTCTGGCATGGCCAGCCAGGAAAAAAGATTGCCTGGGAGAGTGGAACCCTGATAAAAATTCCTCTTGTGGGTCAGTGGGATGTTTGGAATTGTTCTTCTACCTGTTGGTGTTTAATTGCCACGTGGGAGTTCATTTCACGTGGCTAGTTATTATTATTCAGATTAAATCCAGTCTGGTTTAGTGAATGGGACAGCACAGTGAGGGAAAGGAGAGCTCTGCTGGGATGTGTTTTCCACTGACAGACACAAAAAAAGGCTTAAAAAGGTCAATTAGAGCAGATTTCATCCCAAAAATCACGTGGAACAGGGCAGCTCCAGGGATCTTTCCGCATCCACCTCCAATTTTACTGCCTGTGAGTTTTCCTTTGTAATTTAAAGTTTGTTCAGTTGTTTAAAATGCTCTCTCTTGGTTTTCCTGCTGCTCCCCTGTGTTTGGCATTTGTTTCTGAGCTTGTAGAGTGTGCCCATGGAAGGGCCTGAGGGTGATCAGCAGTTGGATGGCTCCACCGGCAAAACCCAAAATCCAAAATCCACAGGGACCTTTCTGTGCGATTTGGAAATGTGGAATCACATCTTTTCCCTGCCTTCCCCTGTGTTAAACTCCATGGTTTTCCCACCCAAGGAGAGGTGGAAGTGAGAATTTTGAGGAGCACATTGTGGAGGTTTAGCTCTGCAAATGGACTTCCTCGTAAAGGTCATAAATCGATTTATATATATATAAATAAAATATGTATTATTTATATGTTACTAGTAATATTCCTGTTGTTATCAAGTACTTTTGGAGTCCCAGTTGAGAGGAATATTTGTGAGTTTGGAGAGTAAGGAAATAATAATATTAAAGACATAACTTCATAATGTCCTTAAGCTCTATATACACACAAGGCAATATTTTATCCTTCCAATAACAGAATGAGGCTTTGTTCCTTTGGTGATTAATGACTAAAATAAACACGTTGCTGAACTAAACCTTTCATAGTGGTTCAACCCTCGATGTCTTTTTTGCAGGTACTCCAGAGGATTATCCCCAGTATTTCCACATGAATCTCACAACGGCTGAACTGACTCTCCTCAAGCCAATAAATAGGGATTTACACCAGAAGTTTGACTTGGTAATTAAGGTAATTTGGGCTGAATTTTTTTTTTCAGCATTTTTTATATTCTTTGGGAAACAAAAAGCTCTGGAGAAAACGTGGGGTGGGCCTGCTTGTCTCTTCTGCAGTTTCCTCTTCCTTTTTACCCTGTCAGGCATCATTTTAGCACCATCAGAGGGAAGAAGGGTGTGAAGCATTTGTGGAAAGGGAAAGAACCCTGGCAGAGTTCTAACATTTCATGTTACACTGTGTGAACAAACTCAGCATCACTTGTCTCCTCACTTTTTATGAGCCTCGTTGTCCTGAGAATGCGGCTGGTTTCTATTTCACGTGTTCAGTTCACAGCCCATCCCAGCAGATCATAGGGATACAGATAAAAATTGTGTGAGTGAGGAATGTTCACAGAATCCCAGCATGGCTCAGGCTGGGGTAGCAGTGAATAATTCATATTTGAGTAGTGAATATTCACAGGATCCCAGGATGGCTCAGGCTGAAGGGAGCTCTTAGGG
>VZSR01000745.1:935060-957411 GCA_013398615.1 Brachypodius melanocephalos
GCTTTAAGGTCCCTTCCAACCCAATTCCAAGTCCAGCTCTCTTGTCCTGCATTAAAACCTCCATCTCTATTAAAGGACTTCTCCTGTGTGCAGCATATTTCTGTTTTCATCTTCCTCTATTCCCTGCTGTGTAAAATCCACCAGGACAGTTTAAACATTCATAAACTGAGTATTTAAACTTCTGAAATCCTATGTTGCCTTTTCCAGGCCACAAAAAGCTCCCAATCAGGCATCTTAGTTTGGGTTTTGTGGAGTTCTAGCAGTGCCTCAAGGTATTGCCTTGTTTCCATCTATGGTATGGAATATCACCAGGCCTCAAATATTGAACAGTGTTTTCCTGTGAATTTTTCAAACTGATGTTTCTTTTCCTGAGTCTTATCAATCCAATCAGTGTTTGGGCTGGTGCAGATTAAGAAATTATGGCTCTCTCTTAGTAAATTTGGTAGTTCTGCATACAGCAGGAGGGTTACAAAATCCTGCAGAGAGGCAGCAAAATTTTTCAAGTGTTGCCAAATTATCAAATCTGAAGGTCTGCAAAACATTAGGGTCAGTAACAATGAAAATGTAGCTGCTTTTAATTTGCCCATTAGACTTTGGAAACATAAAATTCATCTTCTTCTTGTCCATTAAATTTTCTTATGCTGATGATGGAGGGCTTTATTTCTTTCTTATCCCCTTATTTATTTTCTAACCCACCTGGTTGGTCTTGACTGGTGTTTTAATTGACAACATTTGAGATTATTGCAATATTAAATGATCTCCACTGCATTAATTTGTAAATAAACCTCAGAGTTTATTGCATGCCTGGGAGGTGTTTATGGCTTCATGTTCTGTGAGCCATTATTAATTAAAATATGCAAATGCTGTCCTTTTTCTGGGAGCCTGCAGAACAAATAGGGCAGTTAGCAGGGTCCAGTTATGTGCTGAACAAGGAGCTAACATGGAATTGTTGTGTACAATTTATAGAATCACTCTATGCCATTGATCTGGAAAAAAATCAGGAACAGGTTGCTCCTCTCCCTTGCCTTCGGTGGTTTTCTTCTGTACATAAGGACTTTGTGTTCTTTGCTTTTAAAGAAAGCAGCAGTTTTTAAAAGCAATTATTGACTTTTACTCCTTTGGGTTTTTTGTGTGTGTTTTGTTTTGTTTTGGTTTGGTTTTTGGGTTTTTTGGGGGGGTTTTTTTTGTTTTTTTTTTTTAAGCCCGTTGATTGAAGGTGGATTTTCTGTGGGGATAAGTAGAAAATGAAATCAGCAACAGTCAGCTGAAAATGAAATCAGCCAGTCTTTGATTTTCTGGCTTTCTGAGAGCCCCCTGACTTGTTATGAGAGAATGCAGACCATAATGACACCCTTGAGACAACGTAATGTGAAGGGAGGGCAGGATGCCCTGCAAGGAAGGTAAAGGGAGGACAAAGGGCTAAAGGCAGGAGCAGCCATGGGATCCTGGTGATTTAGGATCGAGGACAGCCCTCAGAGACACCAGCTCCTCACATTGTCTGCCTCCAGCGTTTGTAACATTTTGTGTTCTTGGCTCAGATCCTGACTGTTCATACCCCCAGACCGAGGAGATCCAAATTCCACCCACACCTCCCGTCACTCAGTGCCACCCCTGGAATTCATAAACGACTTTCCCGATTTTCCCTGTCTGAAACTGATGCTGTGGATGGGAATGTCGAGCTGTACAGAACTGAGTCACTGTTAGCACTACCCACTACTGCCTGGCCTTCATTTTGATGATGGGTTTAATTCTTGCTCAATCCCACCCTCCATTTGGAGTCTGTGCTGTCAGAACTCCTTTGGGAACGTGTCCCATCCAGCAGTGGGAAAAGCCTTCACCACGGCTCGGCTGCTTTATTGATCCGCAGCTCCTGCCCTGTGCAGGAGACTCGTCCTGTTGGAAAATCAGATTAAATTGCTTCAGCATCCTTTTGTTCTGGAGAAATTTAGGTCTGTGTTATCCATCTGCATATTGGCATTGAGGGGAACTTATAAATATTTTGGATATTTGTGGGTTTCTGGGAACTGCACTCCACCTGCCTAGTGCGTGATTTCCTGGCTCATTCTTCCGTGAAGGATAGACCTTGGGTTTGCCTTCCAGCATTTTTGTTCCCTGGAAGTGCTCAAAAAAACAAATCTCTTGGTTTGAGATTGCTCCAGCCCCTCTATACACCAGGATGGATTTCACCAGGCTGGGATTCCAGCAGCTGGTTCAAAGATGCTCTGTTTATGAACATCTTCTCTGCCTGACTCTTGCCCAGCTCTCAGCTGAAGTTTTGCCCCAATTAATTTAGTTTGGAGCTGGGACAGTTTTACCTCTTTGACCTCAATATCACCCCTTCTGCTTTTCAAACCACTCCTGAAGTTCCTTCTGTAACTTAAACATTTCTTTGTTTTCCTTTGTGTTCTCTCCTGTTTCTATTCCCGTTTTGCCTTGACTTTTTCTGACTCTCCCCATCCAGTTTTTCCTGCTCTTTCTTTGTGCTCATCCCTTCCATCTGACTTAGCCCCTGTTTTTTATTTGTTGTTTTCTTACTGCATTCCCTGCTCTGCCTGCACATTTAAATGGTTTGTGCTTCTGCTATTGATTTTGGGAGGTGTTTGAGTTCTGTTTTTTTGTTATTTTTCTTGGGTTTTTATCTCAAAAACTGGTTTTTAGGTGGTCATCTCAAAGCTACACAGCCCTTGATACTGGTCCACAGCAACAATTTGACAGGAGCAAGGTGGGGGTTGGCTTTTTCTCTTCTACGAAAAGAGAAATGGCCTCAGGTGGCACCAGGAGAGACATCAAAAATAGCTTATTCAACTTTTGAAGGATTTTTTTTTCCACCTAATAGGTGGAAGGTCCTCATTTTGGTGCCGTTAATGTCTGTTCTTAAAGGTCTTAACCTGATCTTCCCACCCCACCCCCTGCCAAAAAAAGCAAATTATTGTGGACGGTGGGTGCTGCAGTTGGAACTCACTGGAGCATCAGCCAAAGACTGGGATTCTAACAAAATAATAGAAAGAGGGATCTCGATAAGAAGTGGAAATAAAGAATGGGAAGAAAGTAAACCAAAAGTTCAGTCCAATCAGTGTGGAGCCACAGAGAAACAGAAGTAAATTATTAGAGCCTGAATTTCATACTCATGTTGCTGGATGTAGCTGTAATTTGATAATCAGATAATTACTAATAATTAACAGTAATGCTTTTCCTGCATTCAGGATATTGTCATTTCTGTGCAGCACAGGAATTCTGATGTGCTCCAGCTTTAACTTGAGCAGCCCATCAATAACCAGAGCTGCCTTAGAAACAGGGATTGGTGTCATCCCCGTGGAAACTTTCCTAAAACTTAATTCCCCAGTTTCTACATGGAAAAGGAGAGAAGAAACCTTTGCCACTGACTGGATTTTATCCTCTCTTTTCCTTCCCTAAAGGCTTTCGATAGAGAGGGTGACCCCATCAAATACCTCATTCAGAACGGAGATCCTCAACAAGTTTTTAATCTCTCTCAAAGGTAAGTGGGAAACCCTCGGAAAACAGGCTTGGAACTCATCAGTGCAGGGAATGGGGGAGCTGAGAGGAAAGGGTTTGTGCTCTTCAGCTGCTCCTTGGAGGGGCTGTCAGCCATTAACCAGAGCTCTGTGAGCCAAATTCCACTCTGGGGTTTGTCACTGGCCACTGTTTATTTATTTTAAACACTTCAGGTAAGGGAAACTCGCTGAGGTGGAAAGACTCTATTTAAAAGAGTGGCCAGGGATTAATTAAAACCCTTTTACCTGTCAGCTCCTGACTAATGACAGGGACAATTTTTGCTTTAATTTCCTGACTTGTTGTGGTTCAGCCTGTAGTGAAAAGCCTTTGGAGAGTTGTTTAAGAGCTGTATTTTCCTTAAATTGAATTCCAGCTTAAATAGAGTGAAAAAGAGAGGGTTTGTTATGACATCTAAGCACCAGATTGGTCTGTGCCTGGCCTACCACCCTTTATTTCACCTATTTTTAGCTATTAATTTACCTGTTATTAATTATTATTTGCAATCTAAAGTATTCTTTTCCTTGCAGGACATAAATACGTTTTGATAATTCAATAAATAGCTAAAGTGCAGCAGGAGCAAGTCAGGGTGCTGTGTCCAGTGGAGCTCTAGCTTTTGTAGTCTTGCTAGGCTGATGTTTTAATCCAGGGTTATTCCTGTATCCAAGTGGAGAGCGTTAGGAATTGGCTCCTGGTTTTTTTTGGCTTTCACCCACAGAAAGCCCGAAAGCTCCTACAAAGAGGAGCTCAGCAAGGTGGTGGAGCTCAGGTGTTCTCCCAGCTGCCCTGCTAACCTGCCCTGGTTTTGTTTTGCTCCCAGCTCTGGCCTGCTGGCCTTGGGGAAGCCCCTGGACAGAGAGAGCACTGACCGCTACATCCTCATCGTCACGGCCTCGGACGGCAGACCCGACGGGGTGAGTGTCCTGCAGGGCTGGGCACCACTGCCCCCCTCCACGTGCTCTCACTGTGTGCTTTTCATGGATCCTCACCAAACCCGTCATGGCCAAAGGGATTTTGCTGCTGCTTTGTGTTGTTCTTTAACAGCTGAGGGTTTGTGTATTCGCAGACGTTCATCTTCTCTTTCTCCTCTGTGCTGTTCCATATCTGCTCCTCTTCTTCCCTTCTCCCAGGTGTGGAAGCTGTCAAATTAGTGATTCATGCTTTATCCAGCCCTTTTCCATGCCTGACTGTCCATCTCTCTGGAAAAATCCCACTTCTCTTTCAGAAATAACAGTTGTTTTATCAGGAGCTACCTCCAAGTCTTCCATGCTTGCACCGATCCATGACCCCACCACCAACCCCACCAACTGCTCACACTTGTGTTCAATATAATAAAATGGTGATTTTTTTTTTTTCAATTTTCATATTATAAAATGGTGGACTAGCTAAGGATATGTGTTTATTGATCAAGCACAGGCAGTGGAATTATTTTTTCCTGAAAGTTTGCAGCTGGATTGTGCAAGGTACCTGGGAATGCAGCGGCTCTGCCATGGAATGATAGCACAGGTGGGGCAGAAATCTCTGTACATCTGACCTTGTGTATAAGGGCAGATCTAAAATAATATCTCTAATAATTAATAAATAACAAGAATGCATGATCTGAGCCATTCTAGAAGGGTTTGAGATTGGAACAGGGACATCTCTGACACATTGCCACAGAGTGATCATGAAAATTCTGGGATTTGGACCTGTGCTCATCATGGCAGAAGAAAATCTCATCTTTTTTTTCTATCTCATGCTCTTTTTAGCTTCTTTACCTTACAACCTTTGCCTTCCTGCTCAGGATTTACTCAGAATTTCCACTCACACCCTAAAATATCAAGGAAGCCTTTATACAATTTAGTGGCAACATGGAGTGATTATAGCAGAGTCTCCACCTTTTCCATGAAAAATCTGGTTACAGTTTTTGTGATAATTCTTATTAGAACTTGTGAGTTTGTTCTTCCTGAACTGTTCTCATAGCTGTGAGTTCAGTGGTTTTGATCTCAAACTTCCAGAGAAATCTGAAGATGTAAATTAAAGACTTTCAAGTTGGTTCAGGGCTGTGTTGTGCTCCAGAACTGTCTGGGGTGTAAAAAAAGGGGGACTAAAAAGCTCCTTCCTCTTCCTTTCATCTAGAGAGAGAGATTCATTTGCTCTGCCCAGGGATTAAGTGGCCAGCAGTTTAATTCTAATATTCTGAAGCTGATAGTTGGGGTTTTGAAAGGAAATCCTGTTAATCATAGCACAGTGCTTAGCAGAAAACAGTTTTATGTGAGCTGAGCTGCGGTGTTTGAAGCTCAGCTCTGGAAAAACCACCCAAAATAAACCATGGAGGGCTCCTTTAGAGTTGTCCCTGGACTGTGCTGTTGAACACCTCTTGAGGTTCTTGTTACTTGCTGTAACAACAAAATCCACTGTAAGGAATCCACCCCCTGCTATCCCATTATCTCCTCCCTCAATCCCATTGGCAGAGAGGTTTGGAGTCCCCATCCCTGGGGTTGCCCAAGGAAGTCCTGGATGTAACACTCAGTGCTCTGGCATGAGGGTCAGTCACAGAGCAGATCTGAGAATCCTGGAGATCTTTTCCAGCCTTGTTGATTCCATGACTCTGTGTGATTTCATACCTGATATTTTCCCCCTGGAATTTTGCAGCTTCAGGTGTGCGTGCATCGTTCTCAGGGTGAAATGTGGGGACACTCTGTACCCTGAGCGAGTTCCCTCTGCCTGATTTGTGTTTCTTTGTCACTGTCCCTTACCTGCCTGGAGCTCCTTTCTACAGTTCATGTTTTCTGTCAGTGATGGGGCTCCTTTCTTCCTAGGACTCAGTTGACCAAATCTGGTGCCAGCAGCTGGACAGGGTTAAGAGTTGGGCTTGCCAGGATTACAAAAAAGTCTGGATAAGCTCCTTGGCTTTCACTTTACAAACAAATGGATGAAACAAGGCAGCTCAACCAGACCATTAAATCTCAGGTCTTTTCCATGCCAGGAAACAGTGGGTGTGACTGTTTTGCCAGGTTTCCTTGTGTCTTTGCACAATTCCCTTGATTTGCAGCTCTTCTGGATGTGCTCCCTGCTGTTTGACAGGCTTCTGCTGGAGGAGGGTCAGGACTCACCCAAAGTTCCTGGCTGGGACTGTGCCAAACCCTTCTGAGGAAACAGATCCTCGATCCAAGCAGTCAGTGCCATTTCATGGAGGAATTTTGCTTTTTAACTAGTTTTTATCAGGAAGCAACAGCATCTTTTTAGGGGGAAAAAAAAAGATTTCTACAATTACAAAACCACTGCTCCCCAAGCTCATTCACCTGCTGCTTGTCATCCAGCTCTGCTTTTTGTGAATAGTTCCATTAGTGCCTACAGAAAACCGGTGATGTCACCAGATACCTTCTTGCAGTTTGCCTAAAATCCCCAAATTAATTCCCCAGGCAGGTACAATGTCATTTAAATCCCATTAACATATTTTAGCTGGTAACACATCCAACCTGATCCCTTTCCACCCAACATGAAACCAGCTATTAGAGTCAAATCTACTTAAAGTTAGCTCTTGGATTTTGTTTCCTGTATTTTTTTTTAATTTGAAAGGCATGCGGAGGAAAAAGACTTTACTAGTGTGTTGGGGGGGTTGTTGCTATTGTGGGGGTTTTATTTCATTGAGATGTGGTGGCTTGACCCTGCTCTGTCCTCCTCAGCTGGACAGGGAGGAGGAATACAAGGAAAGACTCAGGAGTTGAGATAAGGATGGGGAGAGATCCCTCACCAAATATTGTCATGGGCAAAACAACTTGGGGAAATCCATTGATTTTATTACCAGCAAAATCAGGGCAGGGTAATGGGAAGTAAAACAAATCTTAAGAGCATCGTCCCACCACCCCTCCCTCCTTCCTGGGCTCTCACTCCTCCTCTCCAGTGGCACAGGGAGACCGGAATGGGTGTTTGTGTTGTTTGTGCTGCTGTTTCTTTTCAGGGAGAGGAGTGGGAGTCCTTCCCCTGCTCCAGCATGGGGTCCATCCCACGGGAGACGGTTCTACAGGAGCTGCTCCAGTGTGAGTCCATCCCATGGGCTGCAGCTCTTTGTGAACCCCTCCCACGGGGATTCACTTCCATGGGGTCAATCCATCAGGAAAAGGCTGCTCCCGTGTGGGTCCACCACAGGTCTCAAGTGCTGTCAGCAAACCTGCTCCAGCGTGGGCTTCCCACCTCTCTCAGCATCCTCATGCTCTGGTGTGGGCTCCTGCAGGAGCTGCAGGGGCACAGCTCCCTCCCCGTGGGCTTCCCCACAGGATCTCAGCTCTGGAGCCTGGAGCAGCTCCTGCCCCTCTTCCTGCCCTGGATCAAACTGGATGCACAACTCTGCTGTTGTTTGAAGGTCATGGCAAGAAGCAACATTTGAGAAGTTGTGGGAACCACAGGGAATTGAGGGGATCTAAAGAAGCCTCATCTCCTTCCCTGGGAGGATGGGGAGGCCCTGGGATTGTCCAAGGCCAGGTTGGACTTTGGGTCTTGGAGCAGCCTGGGACAGTGGAAGGTGTCCCTGACATGGCAGGGGTGGCACTGGGTGGGCTTTGAGGTCCCTTCCAACCCAAACCATTCCATGATCCTGTGATTTCAGTGCTTTGTGTTAAATCCTGGAAGTCAGACTTGGGGATTTTTGGCCATCTTAGAAGATCATCCATAATTCAGAGCCTCTGTCTCCCATGACTTTTGAATTCATTCCCTTTCTTAGAGCAAACAGGTAGTCCTGAATCAAGGTAATTAAAACAAAGATTTACTTCTTCAGTAGCATACAGAGAATTCATTAACTGCTGTAAATTTTCTGTCACTCCTTGGAACTGTAACACTCTCTGTTACTCCTGTCTCTAGTCCACATGAGTTCCATTATCCAACAAGAAGGAAGCTAGAGGGAATATTCCTAATTATATGAAAGAGAATATATACACAGATCCATAATTCGATCTTTGTCCTTGAAAGAACTTCTCAAATTATTTTCTTTCCAAGCTATAATTAGAGACACTGCCTATTGCTGTTTTCCTGACAAGTTCTGTATTTTGTATAAGAAATCCTTACAGATTACAGCTGATCTGTGAATTCCACTTTGCACAAGGGGAGTTTCTCCAGACAGATTTCCTCCTCTTGCAGAGAATGCTTTTCTTCCTGCAGCAGCTCTTTTATTACAGCCAGCTTTAGGAGCCTCCCAGATTTTCAGTGGCTTAGCATGGATAATATTCTCTATAAAGGCTTTGATTTCGTGTGGTAAAAGGGTAAAAGGTGAATCAAAGAATTCTCTTAAAGAAATAGATTGATCCTAGTTTTCAATCCAAGATTTGGAGCAGGCTGTAATTCCTAAATAAGGGATACAAATAAACAAGTTCCCATTAAGAGGAAGTTGAGGGGGGACCTTGTGGGTCTGCACAACTCCCTGCCAGGAGGGGACAGCCAGGGGGGGTCGGGCTGTGCTGCCAGGGCACAGGGACAGGACAAGGGGAAACGGCCTCAAGCTGGGCCAGGGGAGGCTCAGCTTGGCCAGCAGCAGGAATTTCTGCATGGAAAGGGTGCTGAGGCCTTGGCAGGGGCTGCCCAGGGAGCTTTGGAGTGCCCATGGCTGGAGGTATTCAAAGCCATGTGGATGTGGCACTTGGGGACATTGGTCAGGGTGGCCTTGGCAGTGCTGGGGAAAGGTTGGATTTGCTGGTCTCAGAGGGCTTTTCGAACCTAAACAATTTTATCTGTTTGTCAAGGATGTTCCTTCAACGTCCATGATTTTCTCTTCCTTTTCACACAAAGTACTCATATTTTCTGTTGTGTTTTGCAGTCTATGAGGTTTTCCTTTTGGGAGCTTTCCCTTTGGGCTTTATTTTGGTGTTTTGATGGTTTTTTTCTCGTCTCCAGGCTTATTGGGATTTTTTCTCATTAATGTAATTATTGACAAGCTCCAGAATTACCCTTCCCTTCACCTCAGGGTCTTCTCTCCAAGATTTCTTTGCAGTCCAGCTGGCAATTTCATCTTTGTAGCTTGGAGAGGTGGAGAGGGTTGGGAGACACTTCTTTTAGACTTCTCATGGAAAGAAAGAAGGTCTGAAAATAGAATCACTGAATTGTTATTCTATCACCACTCAAATATAGTTTTCTAGAGATGAATATCAATAAATCATGATATGGAGATCAGCAGCATTACTCACAATTTCTTTTTTGATCAAATAAAGGCTTTGCCTCCAATTGTATTATTTGCAAACTAATTATCTCTCAACATGACAGGTTTGTCTTAGAGTTTGTCCACATTAATAAACTTGCTCGACATCAGAGCCAAGAATGTTTCCTCTCCAAGGCATAGAATGCCCTCATCAATTCCCAACTTCAATTTAAATGACGTGGTACAAATAAAACGAGAACAAAGTGGAATTTCCTTTTGATTTATCATCCGTAACATTTATCAGGGCCTGGCATCCTTAGGATTTGTGCAGGCGATGTAAATTTTACAATTATTGCTTAGGGAAGAATTATCTATGTAAGAACTATTTGAGGGCCCCTAAGAAAGATATAAACTGCTGCTGTGGCTCTTTTATTTGTGTTCATTATAAAAAAGAAGAAAGCAGGGTTTCTCCAGTAATGAATAGGAAATGCCTGATATGAGGCTGAGATGGTTTTTTTCCCTGATTGAATTTCCAGGAATAGCTTTAGGATTCCTTCCCAAACCCTGCTTGATGATTCTGTTGTGGAAAAGCCTCATTTTTAAGCAGCCAAAGCAGTTTTCAAACCTTCCTATGTTGGATTTGCATGAGGAACATCCCTGGAAAACCGGTTGTGAATTAGGTGTCTCTCATTATTTTAGGGAACCACTTCTTTAAAGAATTTTAGTGGTTTCTAAATATTCATGAGGACCCTTTTGTGTTGTTTCTGTGGCTCTTTTAGCATGCTCGACAACTTTTCATAATTCTTTGAGAAATTTTTGGATTCGCTTTCCAGGAAAGATGGAGAGAGACTCTTTCCAAGGACCTGGACACAGGGAATGGCTTCCCACTGCCAGAGGGCAGGGATAGAGGGGATATTGGGAAGGAATTGTTCCCTGGGAGGTCACATAAAAATCATGGAATCACAGTTCATGTTGGAGAGGACCTTAAATCCCGTTCAGTCCCACCCCTGCCATGGGCAGGGAAACCTTCCACTGTCCCAGGCTGCTCCAAGACCCAAAGTCCAACCTGGCCTTGGACACTGCCAGGGATCCAGGGGCAGCCACAGCTGCTCTGGGCCTCCCCACCCTTCCATTCTGATCCAATGTCAGGCTGAAAGAGATTCTGGTTTATCCCTGAACACGGGCAATGATTATTTAGCCAGTGGGATTTTAGTGTCTGGTGACTTTTTCGTGATTCCCAGCGGAGATGATGATGTTGTTCCCAATCCCGCTCTGTGCTGCAGTTCTGGAGAAGCCCTTCTAATTCATTCTGGTTGTCAAATGAGGGCTTTTTTCAGAACAGCACATCAGTCTGAACCTGGGAGCTTCAACAAATCTTTGGAGCCATCTAATGGGGATCTAAAAACTTTGGTTTTGGTGAATAATCTTTGATCGCGGCACTTTCTGATGTTGATGAGAGAAGTGCTGCTCTCAAAGACACACAGGTGAGTCCCACTTTGTGGTAAATATGGGCAATGGTGAGATAACAGTGAGATGACAAATGTTTGCTGTGAATTTGGGTGAAATGGGGAGAATTTGAAGTACTCCCATTTCCTTTCTCAGTTTCAGAGCCTGTTACTGATCTTAAGGAACAGAACCCAGGGGGTTGCTGCTAACACAGAGTCTGCTTTGAATGCTCCTCGTGATTTCACCCACTTTTGGTTGTTTACTAAATTGTGATTAATAAAAAAGGAAGATTATTTGAAATATTCATGTTATTACAGTGAATTCTGAATTCATTCATTCATCTGATAATTTTCTAAACTGTGACACATACAAAAACAGGGGTTACTTGCAATGTTGGTCTTCTTACAGAACCTTATTTTAACACACTTGCAAGTTTAGGGAGAGGAGCATTTGATAAAATTTTCCAAACTAATTCTACTATTTGGCATCTCAATAATGTGTTTTGTTCCCTTGGAAAATATTATTTCTTTGCAAAAATCTCGCCTTTTAAATTCAGAAGTGAAAATTTGAATATGACAAGTGAAGCACTGGCCTGGGTGTGTTGGCTGACAGGGAGGGAGCTTAACATGAGTGAAAAGTGTCCAGGAATGTGAAAAATACTGAAAAACCTTAGGAAAGAATTGGGGAAAAAAATCTAAATGTTTCTTTTCCTCCCTCTCTGTCTTTCTCCTTATAAAATCCTCTCAAAGAGAACAAATGCTGCAGATGATCAACCACAGCCCGTGAAAATTATCCGGAATGAAAACAAACCTTTTCCAAATGGGAATTCCTGCCTTAAGCCATTGTTGTTTAACACCATGTTGCCTCAGTTTATTAAATGTGAGGGTGTTTATTTCCCTGAATTTCATGGAGCTGAGCTACCTTTGGGAGAGCTGATTTACATGCAGTGTGCATCTCAGCAGAGCAAACGCTCTGGAGTGGCTTTGGCGTGGACAAGGCGGCAGAAAGCGCATTTTCCTTTTAGAAAAGGAATGTGGGAATGGCAGATTCAGGAACAATTAGCAAATAACTGGGGCTCAGCAAACAGCAGCTGCCAGGCTTGGAGCACCTTGTGCTGGCTCAGTTCAAAATCCTCTGGATTTTGGGGGTTTTTAAGTGGTAAGGAGTTATTTTATGCAGATGTTGGGAGCTCTTGGGACACTGAAACCACACCAGCAGGGTCTGGAGCTGGGGAGAGCCTGATTCCAACACCAGTGGAGCACCAGAAGGTACAGGCCTCCATTCAGACTTTTTGGTTGGGGTTTTCCGTTTTTTTTTGTTTTGTTTTGTTTGTTTGTTTTTTTTAAGGGAAGATGGTTGCAGGTTTCTCTGTGAAGCCTGCGAGGCGCCACTTTCAAACAGGCTTGTTCCTCCTAAATCAAGGGATTCCTTCTGGGGTCACACCTCCATGGTCTAATTGCTGTGACTGTCTTGTCATATACATTTCATGGAACCATGGAATTTTTATGGTTGGAAACGACCTCCAAGGTCATGGAGCCCAATCTGTGACCAGGTACCACCTTGTAACTAAACCATGACTGCAAAATGCCATTTCCTCTCACTTTTTAAGCACTTCCAGAAATGGGGAGTCCAAACCTCCCTGGGGAGCCCCTGCCAAGGCCTCAGCACCCTTTCCATGCAGAAATTCCTGCTGCTGTCCAAGCTGAGCCTCCCCTGGCCCAGCTTGAGGCCGTTTCCCCTTGTCCTGTCCCTGTGCCCTGGCAGCACAGCCCGACCCCCCCTGGCTGTCCCCTCCTGGCAGGGAGTTGTGCAGAGCCACAGGGTCCCCCCTGAGCCTCCTTTTCTCCAGGCTCAGCCCCTTTCCCAGCTCCCTCAGCCTCTCCTGGGGCTCCAGCCCCTTCCCCAGCTCCCTTCCCTTCCCTGGACACGCTCCAGCCCCTCCAGGGCTCTCTGGCCGGGAGGGCTCATATTTTCCTCAGAGGAGTTTGATGAAAAGTCTCAGAAGGCACAAGAAAGATTTAAGACACTGAGTTGGATGAATTGATTTAAAATTCAATATGTTGAACATAATAATTTATCAAATACAACAATGTGGGGTTTTGGTCTGGAGCTCTCAGTCTATGGGAACAGAGAAAAGGGAGGTGACTCAAGCCAACACCTCTCCACCTCTTTGATTGGGAGAGAAAATTTCTATAGGTAGCACACACACATTTTGTTCTTTTATATTAAATTTATAATTTAACATTTTATATTAAATACAGTTAATTCTGCTGCTCCCACCTCCTGGGATGTAAAAATTGGATTGCAAAACAAAACATCATCGTGGGGTGGGGGAAGGATGATGCAGGAGGATGATGCAGGATGATTGTGCCACTTCATCAGCTTAGTTAATCACCACTGTGGCATATTTTGATTGATAAATCACTAGTTTCCTTTTCACATTCTGGCAAATTTTGATGTTTCCAGGTTTCTCCCTCCCCTCACAACAGAAACTCCTTAAATACTTAAAATATTGTATAAAGAAGAAAAGATATCTGATATTTATCACGCATCTCTAATAGATGAGTCAGTCTTGAGCTTGTTTTGTCTTCTAAAGATTCAAAATAAACTCTTGAAATGCTTCCATTTTCACAAAAACATGTTTAAAAATTGACAATCTGCTTACCTGTGATTCTGCCTAATCAGTAACAGTAGGGTTGTCACCTGGGAAGCTGTGAAATAAAGAGAATTGCTTCAAAATGTTCTTTTTCTGCCTAGACTTCGACTGCTACTGTCAATATAGTGGTGACAGATGTCAATGACAACGGACCAGTTTTTGACATGTTTCTCCCCAAAAACCTCTCTGTGCAGGAAGAGGAAGCCAATGCTTTTGTTGGTCAAGTGAGGGTAAGTCATTCAAATTGTTTATTTTATTACCCAAGCTGCCCAGACAAAGAGGAAAGAGCACAAAATAATTGTGCCTTAGACAAAAACCCATCCAAATATCTTCAGTTGAAATGTAAACTCTCCATTTGTGGTTACAAAGTCGTGTTTTGTGGTTTTGGAACATTGGAATTTTTTCTTCTCTGTGCTAAATACTGAAAACGCTTTGTCACTGAAAAATAGCGCAAAAAAAAAGAGCTTGTTTTTAAGAAATTCCACTGTAAAAACTCACTGGTAAAAGATTTACAGGGTTAAAACTGTGTTGCCACATTTTGAAATGGTGTGTTTCGAGACAGAAGTCGAACATGTTGAGCAAGTCACACCCCTGTGTAGGGAATTGTCACACCCAGAGGAAATTGTAAGGCCACTAAGGGGAAAATCCTTAAACCCTTGAGTGGAATGATTGCTGACCTGGCATAAAAATAGGAGATAGTGTCAATTTGAGGGCTCAAAGCTGTAACACGTGGGGGTCTTTTGGAGGAGGATTCAGCCTCTTGAAGAAAACATCACTTTTTGTTGGTAGTGTTTGCTTTTCCTGACACAAGGGAAAGAAGAAAATATTAATTAGAGGGTTTTCCAATCCAGAAGCGGATTATAATGCCTCTTATCTGCTGCGCTAAGGTTGGATACAGCAGGAGCTGTAGGTAAGAGAGGAACTGGGAAGCATTCTTCAGGAATTTAGGTGGAAAAGATGCTCATTTTCTTTTCCAGCAGCAACAATATCAAGAGAAAATGAGAGCTCCTTAAGTTGAAGCTTCAAGAAAAACAGGATATTTTGAGTACCATGGGAACCCAAATACCCATAATAATCATGTTCCTTCCCATCCTTATAGTATTCAATAAGAAATCAGAGCTGGTCTTGAACAAAGTCAGGATCCCTCAGTGCAATTAAGCCAGTTTTGACAAATCGTTAAATTATTGCTCTGCTTTTTGTCATTGCCTTCCTGTGTGGTTGTTTTTCATTTTGCATCCTAAAAGGCACAGGTGGAACATTTCCAATCAGTCCCAAATATCCTTCAAATCCATTTAGTGCTTTGCTGAGGGCCCTCAAGGCTCAATCATCTTCTCAAACCTGAGCTTGCCTCTATTTTTAGCTGTGACAGAACTGTAAAATGCAACAAGTTATTGCCACAAGAAGCTCTCTGGCTTCTAAATTAGCACAGTTTCTGAGTTGTGTGGAAATGAAAATATTTATTGAGGCCTTGGGATGGTTTATTCCTACTTGGAGTGACAGAAACTGCCTCTGTCATTTCCTGTCCTGTTTATCCCTGGATGGAGAAAGTTTTTTTCTTTATAGCCCAAATACTGGGTGTATTTCTCCTGTCTCATGTTCACAACTGCAAATTGATACAGGGATATCCATTGGAAATGCCATTTTGTACTATAGAAAAGAGAAATTGGGGCATTTGGAATTTTTTTTCCTGGTTCCAGTGAGGTTATTGAGATAATGGTGATGAGAGTTTGGGTGCTGCTGTGTTGTTTGAGGATATTCCTTAAAAACTGAAACAGCTTTTGGTGTGTTGTGCTTCACTGTAGATAAAACCACAGGGAGAGCTGTTAATGGGGATAAATTTTGTATGGAAGCTTTAATGTGGATGAAATGTACATAAAAAGCTATTTTAGGTAGGAATAGCCTGGTAAAAGAAGAAATCCTTACAGTGCTGTGTGTTTTCCCCACCAAGAATTAACCCACTGATTAACAAAGCTGCTTTTCAGGAAACTTTTTACTCATTTCAAACAGAAACTTAAAATCCACCAGAGCAAGCAGTCACACAGAAGGTTTTGAATAAAAAGACAGATTTTGTGGTGTCCCTTTCCCTTTTGCATGCCACCTTCCCATCTTACTTGGGGGAAAAAGAAAATTAGCAAGAGATTTTTAACTTAAAACCTAAGATCTGACCCTGCTGCTCATGGGGGCAGAGAACCTGGTGAGGAAGGACATGGGAAAGGTGCTCGCCCACTTTGATCCCTCGGGGTTTTGGACTCAGGAGGTTTGGTCTCAGGATTGGGTGCCTGGGCTCATTGTCAGAATTCCAGAGTGGTTTGGGTTGAGAGGGATCTTAAATCTCATCCCATTCCAGCCCTGCCATGGGCAGGGATGATTTCCACCATCCCAGCTTGCTCCAAGGCCTGTCCAGGCTGGCCCTGGACACTTCCAGGAATAGGGATTCTGAGCAATTTGGAGCATAAATCAACCTGAACAGTCCCAGGAATAACTCCTGCCACAGACAAGACATTTCCATGCTCTGCTTTGTTTTCAGTGGGAAAGCTGGACTTTCAAATGGATTCCTATAAGGACTTTGATAATATTTGGGGGGTGGTTTCCTAAGAAGAAGTAGCAGGAGGGAAGTGAGGGGTTTCCTGTGGGAGAGGGAGGGTTTGGAGTGTTTATTCCATGCAGTCAAGGCAGTATCCACCCTTGGAAGTGCTCTCCCTCTCCAGCAGCTCTGCTGCCAGCTGGAGCTGCTGGAGGCACTGGCACTGGAGTGCTGCCTGTGGGCATTCCAGGAGCCTCCTGAAGGTTAAAAGAACAAAAGCCAGACAGGATAAAGCTGCCAGCAGAGCAGATGTGTTTCCAATCCTTTTATTTCACACTGTGTTCTCTAAATTGGGCCATTCAGAGGTGGATTGGATTCCCTGCTGCTCCTTCCCCTCTGATCCTGGGGATCCCCCAGCAAGGCAGGAGCACAGTTGCTGTGTGGAAGCCTCCACAAAGAGCCCCCAGGAATCCAGAAGCTCCAGCTGGAAACTCAACAGTGAAATTCAGGCACTTTCTTGTAGTCTAGACCAGCTGGAGATGGGGCACCAGGACGATCTGCGTTGTACACTGCACTTTAATCTGCCCCAGGGCCATGGGAGGTGAAAAAGATGGAATGACACTTAGGAAAGCAGTCAATATATTGATCTGCAGGCATGTTCACACCTTAGGACAGGGGAAGACAGTCCCCAGCAGTTTGTTGCAGACACTAAAAAAGCAGCCTGGGGTTAATTAAAAAGCTGTTGAGCTGATTGGACCCCGGAGAAGAAAGATATCCCTGGACTGAAGTTTTTATTCACATGGGGTGTTATTTATATCCAGATTCTTTCACCCAACCCCATAATTCATTTACTGTTGGATATTTTGGTGTCATTGATCAGCACTGTTTGAAAAATCCAGCATGAACATGTTGCTTTCAAGGAGAGATAGCGACAGGGAAAGAAATGAGATGGAAAATGGGGATAAAGAATTATGTGCTCAAGTATCACTGGCCTTTGGATCTTCCCTAGAATGGAAACAGGATAAATCAATTCCAGTAACGAGAGCAGTTTGCAGGCTTTGTGATACATCTGTCACCTGCTTGGGTTTAAGTTACAGAAGAAATGCTTTAAGAAAGTTGTTTTTAGGCTGGATCTATTCTTCCTACTGGAAAACATGGGAAGGTTTGGAGGAATTATTTTGGTTGCACTGTACTAGCCCTCCTGAATGCTGATGAAATGCGATTATTTCCCAACAGAGCTTTCTGTTCATGGGTATCAGTGAATCCTTATAGGCTCTTATTTTTATTTAATAAATTCATAAGGTGATAAACCCTGGATTTAAAGCCCGATTTAAATTTCACGGCTGTTGGGTAAAGCTTGTTTCATTGGACTAAATGAGCTCTGGAGATCTCCCACAAGCAGCTCATCCTGTCTTTCTACAAGCAGGAAAACTCCTTAAAATGCTGGTGAAGAATTATTGCCCGTGCTCATGGAATGGCTGGGATGAGATGAGCTTTAAGGTCCTTTCCATCCCAAAGCATCTGTGATTCTTTTGTTTTATTACATTACAGTATCTTGTGGAAAAATCTGGAAAGGGATCTGAGTTTTCCTAAATCCCCACTGCCTTGTTTTGAGTGTGAAGGGTGTGATTTCCCAAAACATGCGCTGCAGATTGCACCTTGTCTGTGTTAAAAATACAGGCTCCTGAAATTAAATTCCTGAATTTCCTGGACTTTAAGACAACTTGGAGGAAAAATAGAGGTGGAGGAAAAAGGAGAGAACCAGGAAAAAAGGGAGATGTATTGGCAAGAGAGGACAATCCAGGAGGAAAAATAATTAAATTAGAGGTGGAGGAGATAGGACAAGACTAGGAAAAAAATGGGATTTAGTGGCAGGAGAGGACAATCCAGGAGGGAAAGGACTTAAGGTTTTGAGGAAGAGTAAAAGCACAGGTTCTGAAGTAAATCTCAAATACCCTGAGTGAGTCCAGGACTCCTGCTCACTGCATGAGTCTAACATTTGGATTCACCTCACAGGTGTAAAACCAACAGGAGCGACTGGGATTTGAGAGTCAGAATCCATTTTAAAAATCTAATTGGACCCCAAAATCAGAGAATCAGAATGTGGCAGGTGAACTCCAACTAGTGAAAATTCAGACTTCATTTTTTATAAGTGGTTGGATGATCTCAAGATCATTGGGAGAGAACTTTGGTGATATTATTTCCTTCGGTTTATCAAGAAATTTGTCCCAGGAAGGATAGAAAAGACTTAATTCAGACTTTCAGCACTGTCTCTCTCAAGATACTCAGGGAGATGCTGGTCACAGAAAGGATTTCGTGCGCTTCTAGGTGGATTTTCACATTTGTTAATATACAAATTCCTCTCACAACAAGATTGATATGTGGAGTCCAAAGCTGTGGCATCAGGAGAAAGAGATGGGGTCATAGATTTGAGCTATTTATTTCCATTCCAGACCATCAGTGCTAGACAGAATTACCCCTTCCTTTTGGCACCAGGGAATTCCTGGAGGATATTTGGCAGCAGGAGCTGCAGCCACAGTTCCTCATAGTTTTCCACTGTTCCTTGAACTTGAGTTCCTGGAGGATATCCACAAAACCTGCAGGAATTTTCCCAAAGGATGTGTGCGCACTTGCGTCTCAAAGAAGTAGAATTTGCCTTTAAATTGCAAGGCAGACAAAATTAGAGAATCCTAAATGGGTTTGGGTTGGAAGGGACCTTAAAGCCCATCCAGTGCCACCCTCTGCCACGGCAGGGACACCTTCCATTGTCCCAGGCTGCTCCAAGCCCCAAAGTCCAACCTGGCCTTGGACACTGCCAGGGATCCAGGGGCAGCCACAGCTGCTCTGGGCACCCTGTGCCAGGGCCTGCCCACCCTGCCAGGGAACAATTCCTGTCCAATATCCCATCCAGCCCTGCCCTCTGGCAGTGGGAAGCCATTCCCTGTGTCCTGTCCCTCCATCCCTTGTCCCAAGTCTCTCTCCATCTCTCCTGTATCTCCTTCAGGCACTGCAAGGCCACAATGAAGTCACCCCAAAGCTTCTCTTCCCCAGGCTGAACATTCCCAATTCTCCCAGCCTTTTCTCCCAGCAGAGCTGCTCCACCCCTCTAAGAAAATTTAAAAAGAGAGAGGCTGTGTAAAAGCAGGCAAGAAGCAACAAAAGAGAGGAAAAGCATTTTTTTTCAGGGTAGAAGGAAAGTCCAAACTTTTATGGATGACTGATGTTCCCTCCTTAAAGTACTTACAAATGTTTGGTTTGTGACCATGAGGTCAGGCACATTTCAGATATTTGTGGCCTCTGACTGCATCTGGGAGATGTTAATTTTGTCCTGTGGGCACAAATTGTAATCTCCCTGCAAAACAAGTACAAAATCCAATCTAACACTCCCACCCACATTTGATTTGCTGTTTGACACAAATGAAGGGCTTGGGAATACTTCCAACCCAGAGTAATAAACCCATTAAACCCTCAGTAATAAACCTATTAAACCCCTAGTAATAAAAAAGTCATGTTATCTGCCGTGAGAACAATAATTCTCACCAACAGCATCATTTGGATCCTCCAGCGCAATTCCTACCTTGAGCTGTGGGGTTTGCTGGAATACTGGGGGAGTTGTCCAAAATCAGGAGTTTGGTTGGCTTGGGTAGGGATTGTGGGGAACCTTTGCTCCTGAGAAAGGGAAATTTAAACTGAAAAAAATCTATTTTTGTGGCAGAGTGGTCCCTAAGAAATGTTTCAGCCTTCAGGAAAGAGGGATACCCACCGTGCTTGTCTCTGATTTGGAGAAAAGAAGGAATAACAACCATGTTTTGCTGTTTTCCAGCTCCAACATTCCAGGCACAAATCCTCAATTAACCTGCCCAAATCCTGTCACCATCATGAGCGAGAGTTGAGTAAATAATAGGAGGTTTCTTTTGCAAAGGGTGATAATGATATAATGAATATTGTCGACATTCAAGCCCTTGTCATTACATTTCAGAGATAATGATGCTTCAGAGGTGTCTTAGTCATTCCCATCCCTCAGGACTGTGTTTTCCTGCTGTTTGAGATGGAGGGAGATAATTTGTTAGTCTGGAATATTGTTGGTTTATATTCCTGAGCATTTCCTCGTAATGTGGAAGCAGAGCTGGTAACACGAATCTGAATTTACCACATCAGGTAAAGACTGTCACCTCATAGGTGATGGCATCTCTAATAAATGTGGGATGTATTTTCTGGGAAATAAAGCAGTGAGTCATTTATATTCCCAAGTTTTCAGATTTGTTTTATCATTCAGTACTTCATGAATCAGAGATGGAAATAAGAGTCATCCTGGAGATCTGAGGAGTCACCAGAATAACAGCAGTACTTGCTCTGTCCCTTTAGATGGACGCATTTTTCCTGATTCTGGATAAACACCAGGAGATGTACCCTGGGCTCATCCCACAGTGTGGAGGGAGGGGATGCTCCCCCTCTATTCTGCTCAGGTGAGAGCCCACCTGGAATTCTGTGCACAGTTCTGGTGTCTCCAACATAAGAAAGACATGGAGCTGCTGGAGCAGGTCCAGATGAGGCCATGAAGATGCTGAGGGCACTGGAGCATCTCCGCTGTGGAGCCAGGCTGGGAGAGCTGGGGATGCTCAGCCTGGAGAGGAGAAGGGTGTGTGGAGACCTCAGAGCTCCTTCCAGGGCCTGAAGGGATCCAGGGAAGCTGGAGAGGGAATCTGCAACAGGAACTGGAGTGACAGGACAAGGAGGAATGGGTTCAGACTGCCAAAGGACAGGGCTGGATGGGAGATTGGGAAGGAATTGTTCCCTGGCAGGGTGGGCAGGCCCTGGCACAGGGTGCCCAGAGCAGCTGTGGCTGCCCCTGGATCCCTGGCAGTGCCCAAGGCCAGGTTGGACTTTGGGGCTTGGAGCAGCCTGGGACAGTGGAAGGTGTCCCTGCCATGGCAGGGGTGGCACTGGATGGGCTTTAAGGTCCTTCCAACCCAAACCCATCCTGGGATTTTTATGACATGGGCAAGGTAATGACACTATGGCCCTGTCTCAGAATCTCTTCTATTCCTCCTTTTATTTTCCCTCTTTTTGTTAGTTCTCTCCTCTTGTTGGGGTATTTTTTTAATTGTGCTTTGGGTTTTTTTGGTCTCACTTTCCATGGTGTCTATATCCCCAGTGGCCTTTGAGGGCTGTGTTGCCTCCAGCAATCACTGCTGCTGTTTCTGCTTCCTCATGTCAGGTAGGGGCAACCTCTGCAAGGCTGTGAAGAGCCTTCTGCCTGTAAATACATCTGTAACACCTTTTAAAGTCTGCTGTCATCTGGTGGCCCTTTACCTACCAAAACATCAGAACTCTCACCATATTTTTTGTGCAAATCACTGGGGATGAGTTGTGGTGGAAAGCCTTGAATGGGCATAGGAATGTGCTCTCACCTCTTTTTAGTCCTGCCATTTTTTCCTTGGCTTTGGGACTTTCTTTAGGGTTCAGATTATATAGGAGTGAACTGTTTCCTTGCTTCTGTCTGTGTCTGTACCTCTTCACTCACAGAATTCAGCCCAGTGTTGGTAATGACCAAATGGGATTGTTTTTATTGGGATGTCACTGGTTCCTGTTGTCAGAGTCAAGGTAAATTCAAGCAGGGCTGGTTTTTTGAAGCAGAACTTTCTGAAAGCTCCCCATTTCCCACAGCTCTTGTTCCCCCACTTCCTGGCAAGTCTCGTACTTGTTGATGCCAGATCTGGGGGTGAAACTGGGGTTAAAGTTGTCCATTTTGGTACAAAGCGGTGACTGCAAAGACGGACAGAGACTGTCTACACAAATAGCAAGTCCTTGTCCAAGGAACTTCTTCCCACAGGCTTCGAGAGGCTCTGGGAAATCATTTCCATGTGGGAACAGTTGTGCACCCTTGAGACAGGATTCCTTTAGGAAACAGATTAAATTCTTTTTCTTTCTTATCCATAAAGAGAACATTATCTCTTTGCAAGTTTAGAGTGATAAAAGTATTAATTCTTCACCAGTGTTATGGTGGTATAATCCCAATTACATAATTGGATTTAATAACGATGCTTTGCTTGCTACTCTTTGTGGAAATAACTGTTTAATATCTTTATCAATGATCTGGGTGAGAGGA
>VZSR01000745.1:959818-993798 GCA_013398615.1 Brachypodius melanocephalos
AAGGTGTCCCTGTCCATGGCAGGGGTGGCACTGGGTGGGCTTAAACCTACAAACCCACACCATTCTGGGATTCTGTGATCCTGGCAGTGGCCAACAGCAGCTTCTCAGAAAGGTGAACTAAGACCAGATTCAGTTTCCACTGCCATTTTCCAGAGCACTGCGCTCATTTCCCATGGCTTGAACCTTCAGTGAATTTCACTCCTCGTGTCTGTCCACACTGAGTACAATTACACCAACACGACTAAACTCAAGATGTTTGTCACAGTTTGCCCTTTAAATCTCAGAGGGATATTCTGTGGGAATGGATTTTGTTTGACATCCCTGTGTCCCCTGCAGGCCAAGGACATGGACCTGGGTGCTGATGTGAACTATCGGATCCGCACGGAGGAAGCCCGGCAGTATTTTGCCCTGAACAAGCACACGGGAGAGCTGTCACTGAGGAAATCCTTGGATTATGAATCCTTCTCTGACACAGAAGCAACCTTCACCTTCCTTGTGGAAGCCTTTGACAGCAAGGGCACGATGCCCCCTGGGCTGGCCACTGTCACCGTCAGAGTCAAGGTAAAGGGGTCACTCCCTAGCCAACAGCATCCTCTCAGTCATTCCAGAATATTCCATCACCATGCAGTTAGGAAACACCAGGGCTCTCCGCTCTCCTGCATCTCACCTGTCCGAGCCTTGTTCTGCCAGCAGTTTGTTCAGTTGAACACATATTTCATAACAGTTGTAATTATTTTTCTGTGTGCAATTAGGTAGCTACATCCTGGATTTATGAAATCAAGGAACACCTGACACGAATGCAAACATTTTGTCCTTTAGAATCCCTGAAAAGGCTGAAATAAACCCCTCATGGAATTGTTTGCAAAAGTAACACAACCACTTCTCAGCCTACAAATTGTAATTTTAAGGCCCACTGGGGTGTATTGAGTGCTGGTGTGGCACAGCGCATCCTGGATTCCAGATTCTGCTGCTGGAAAATCCAGCTCTGCAGAGGAACAACCTGATTTAGTGTCTTGCACCATGAACTGCAGCAAGTTACAGCCTCATCTCAGGGTTTCAGGAGCCTCCCCAAGAATACTGGGGTGCTGGTGTCTGTTTGGGAATGATCCACAAATGAAAAGTGTTTGTAGCTGGGACAGCAGCGCTTCCCCATCTTCATTTGCCTGTGTCCAAGAGGAGAGAAGAGCTCAGGAGACACCTAAGGAGGTGCCTTAATCCTACCTTTGGCATTCCCAAAGGTGCAGCTCTGTCAGTCATTCCGTCCTTTTGAGTAGTTGCTTGAGTTTTGTGAACTGTGGGAGAGAAAGAAGACTTTAACTGCTCAGATTTTAGCAAAGGAGCAAAAGCTGTAGCAGGACCAAAAGCAAAGCTCCCAAAGGTTCAGTTTGAATGTGTCTGTGAAAAGTATTTGGCAGTCTGGGGCTCAGCCTGGTCTCTGAATTGCTGAAAGAGTCGTTTGGGTGGGTTTGTTGGGGTTTTTTTAAGGTTTTCAGGTAGGATTGTGTTCAGAGAAAAGCTGTTTTCTGTTTGATTGTGTGGTTGATTGTATTAATTAATGCCACGGAAAATTACAGTTCAGCTCGGTGGCCTCAGTGTACCAGCAGCTCCCAAAGGGGGTGCTGTGGGAATAGGGAATTTAAGGAGGGGATTAATAGGATCAAAAAATCAGTTCTTGCTCTCCTGGAAATACTTCCCGTGCATGAGCAGCAAAATAGGAGCATGGTGATGCTTTGGAGAGGCTGGAAAAACAGGCTGGAGCCAGAAGTAACAATTTTGTAATAAAAAGATGTTTGGCTGGGGGGAGAACAGGGCCTGGAAGGGAGGAAAAGTAGGGGATACTTTAAGAGAGAAAGAAATTAAGTCCAGTTTAAGGTGAGTGTTTTCATACTCAGTGACAGCTGAGTTTTGCAGCAGATCAGGGGACATAATCAAATATTATTTAAGTGCTGAAGTGGAGATGGTGCTTAGGTTGTAGCCTGGAGTGAGAGGTAGGATAGAGGAATTTCGAGTGGCACTTGAGAGAACGGAGGAGGACTTGTGGAAAAACCAGATTTATTATCTCAATATGCTGGGCAGATGTCAATAGTGGGTTTTATGTCAGGTGGCAGATATTTTGAACATTGGGGACAAGAGGTGTGTGGATGGTTTAATTTGAGCTTGAAGATGAACTTTCCAGATAGAAAATTCACAGGGATGGGGGGAGAGGGTGGAGGGTGAAGGCAGAACCCTGTGCTGTCCCTGTTTGAGGTGGGAAGGATCCTCAAGACACCTCGGAAGGCTGATCCAAGAGTCAGAGCAGCAGGAGCAGGGTGCAGAGTCTTGAAACCAGGTGAGAACAAGAACAGGTGATCCTTTCCCTCCCACTCAGCATCTTCTGCTCCTGCTGCAGGAACCGGATGTGCTTCTTCTGTGTAGTTTCTGAGCTTTACCTTTATTTAGAGGCTGGGCTTTGAGTAATCACTTTAATACAGGTTTGAGGGCCCAAACCCTAACTCTAAACTTGGCTTAAACCAAGTGCAGACACCCCACAGTCCCCAACATAAGACAAAATTGATCTAGGGGGAAGCAGTGCTGGGGCCAAGCTCACGTCACCACCACAGATCCAGCCCCTCCAACCCTCAGGACTTTATTTGTGTTATTACAGAGGTCTCCAGCCCTCCGGGGCTCCCATTTGTCATTTCTCCCAGCCCTGCTCTTCACTGCAAGCACTGTAATTTTTCCTGGGTAATGGAATTCTGTTAAGCAGCCGTGGATGCCTGATGGTGCCGTCCATCATTTTGTGCGATACCCAGCGGAACGAGCACACCCCGAGCCCCTCGCTCCCTGTGGCTGCAGGAGGGGGATGCACACTGGGCTGTTCTTTGGACCCCCAGCCCTTGGCATGACAAGTTACAAATAGTTCATATTAACCTGCCCTCAGCTGGGTCGAGGCACAGATTGCATGAGCAGGGCTTTCACTGCAGGAGGAATAACTTCATCTGCACCCTCACGTGGGGATGAAACAAGTTATTGGCCTCTGCTGCAGCCAAAAGGCTCCTTGCATTGTAAGGGTGTCCTAGGACTCCTTTGGCAGAGAAAGACAAAGGTGAATCAATGAATTCATAGAAGCATTTAATTGGAAATGACCTCTGAGATCACTGAGTGAAACCATTAACCCTGCACCACCAAGCTGTGTCCTCTCGTGCCACATCCACACATCTTCTGAGCGCTTCCAGGGATTGTAACCCCACCTCTGCCCCTTCCAATATCTGGCCACCCTCTGGGTGAAGAAATCTTTCCTAATATCCAACCTGAAACTGCCCTGGCACAGCTTCAGGTTGTTTCCTTCTGTCCTGTCGTTGTTCCCTGGGAGAAGAATCCAATCCCAACCTGACTCCAACCCCTTTTGGGGAGTCATAGAACGATAATTGCTGCATCCATTCAGGTATTCCTAAGGAGGAATCGTCTAAGTGGCACTGATTTCTTCCCACCACCTCAAACAGTCCAAGGTTTTTCTCTTTCACTTGTTCTCAGATTCCTTCGACTGCTTTCTTAACTTTTCCCCTGAAGCTGCAAGGAGCCACGGGGTGTCTGGGAGGGCTGAGTTTGTTTTGTTTCTTCTTGTACCCACACACATCCCTTCACAATCCAGATCATTCCCAAAACTGGAAAAAGCAAAATCCTTGCAGTTTGAATTATTAGGATTTAGCATTTGGAAGCAACTACTGCAGTAATAGGTTTGTTAACAGAAACAGTTGCTCTTAAGTGAGTAATGTGTTCCTAAACACAAATACTGAGAATTTCTGTATCATGGGGCCTGTAAGCCCTCTGGATGTTTTATGCTGTGTCCTCCTCTTCTTATTACCAGCATTATTCTTGCATTATTTTGCCTCTTTCTTGTTTGTAGAAGTGCTTTTCTCCTCTTTCTGAGTTGGGGGTTGGTTTGTTTTGGAGTTTTTCAAGGATATTGTGTAGTGGAACAAAGCCATTGTCTCAGGTGAAGGATTCAAAGTGAGAGAGCAACAAGAATAAATAAAAAGAGAAGGCTTCAGTTCTAACAATGCCAAAAAAATTGAGGATGAGGGGGCAGTGAGGTGATTGAGAACCTGCTGATCACAGGGGTCGTGATGAGTGCCACAGGGTGTGCTTGGTGGCTGTCACTGGGGGTGTCCCCAGGGCTCAATACTGGGCCCAAGATTGTTTAAATTGTTCATTAATGATTGGGGAGGAACAACCCTGTGCACCAGCACAGGCTGGGGGATCAGCTCTGTGGGGAAGGACCTGGGGGACCCCGAGCTGTCCCTGAGGCAGCAGAGTGTCCTGGGGCTCCTGGGGGACCCCGAGCTGTCCCTGAGGCAGCAGAGTGTCCTGGGGCCAAGGAGGCCAATGGGATCCCCGGGGGCAACAGGAAAAGCCAAACAATTAACTAATTAACTTTTTTCTTTCCCATTTAAAGAACACAGCATGATCACAAAACTTACAGGAAGGCTAAAAAAAATCAGCTGGATTGCCTCCAAAATATTTCTCATTTCTGGTGACACTAATGGAATAACAGGCCTGGGGTTGGGCTACTGTGCTGGTAAACAGATTTATTTCCTTCCTTCCATCTCAAGTGATCAGTTCAATCATCTGCCAGTCATTTATTGCCTCGTGTATTCCATCATGAGTATTATCCTTTAATTTATAGGATGAGCTACTTTAGGGCCTGCTGAGCACTAAATGGGAAAGAGATGCAGTTGTGCCATGTGAGCCAGGCCCTGTCCTGTGCAGCTTCTGACAAAACCCTGTGTAAAGCAGCTCTGCACCCACCCACAGATAAAATTCAAGGTGTCACTTTGGCCATATCAGCATCATCACGAGGGTTTGAATTTTGTGTCATTAAGGTGTGTTCATTATGAGAGGCCGAGGGAATACATAAGGATGGGAGGGGACTTGAAGTTCTTGATACTCCAGTGTCTGGTGAAATCAGATGTTTCATGGAATCACAGAGTGGTTTGGGTTGGAAGGACCTTAAAACTCATCCAGTTCCACTCCCTGCAGGGACAACTTCCACTGTCCCAGGCTGCTCCCAACACCACCCAACCTGGCCTTGGAAATTCCAGGGATCCAGGGGCAGCCACAGCTGCTCTGGGCACCCTGTGCCAGGGCCTGCCCACCCTGCCAGGGAACAATTCCTGTCCAATATCCCATCTATCCCTGCCCTCTGTAATTTTGAAGCCATTCCCTGTGTTCTGTCCCTCCAGGCCCTTATAAATTATCTCTCTACAAGGTCTTCAACCCAGTCGTTGCTATCAAAGAGAATTTAGTGCTGGACAGATGCAGAGATGGAATTTTCAGGTTTTCAGAACAGAGAGACTTTGGACAACAAATATTTGGAGCAAGTCCTGGGCTTTGTTCTGAGCAGAGACCAAAGCCCCAGAGGTGTTTTGCTTGTAAACAGGTAAATAATTGAAGATTACATCTGGTGGCTTCTTAAAACATCTCTAACCCTTGCACAGAAGTGGATGCAGCACATGAGTCCAATCCCCAAGCACAGGTTCAGGAATGGGGCAGTAAACCTCCCCCAAAGTGGATGTAAGAAGTCATGAAATCACTTTTTAAATCTGAGGCATAATCCCACAAGTGCAGCCAAACTGCAGCATCTTAAAACCTTCCCCAGTTCACTGCTCCAGCCACATAAATCCAGGCTGCCATTAACTCAAATCCTGGCTTCTCTTAATGATCAGACAGGCTCCAAAATAGGGAAATGGGAAATCTGGGTAATGGATTCTCCATATTTCTCACTTTCAAATACCTGGGCTGCCCATTTTGACAGTAAGGTAATAACAGCCACGTATTTACAGGTAACTACAAACCAGCCTTTGTGTCACTGCTTATCTGGCTTCAGATTTACTCTATTTTTATACAGATTTATTTACAATACAAAGCAAAAGGCAAAAGCAGAACACCCCCAAAGCTGTCTCCCTACCACAGATATTCTTTGTCTACCACTTTTTGTTGGTTTTGTTCCTCCTTGCTCCCATGGGGCAGCACAGAAGCACTGCAGGATCCTGACATTCCTCCCCTGCACAAAGATCAAGGATAAAGTACAAAGGAAACACAGCTTGGGAGAGATGGTTTAACTTGGGAGAGATGGTTTTAATTTTTGCACATTTGAGGTGCAAATGTACATTCTCAAAACACACATTTGCACCTTCAAAAGCAAGTTAAGAGCTACGAAGGGATTTCTTGGTGCCAGCTGGTTAACTCAGCTGGCACTCTGGACACGTGCATGATCCCACTGCCCCACCACATTCCTTATCCTCTGAGCAGGACACAGCTCATTCCCAAGACTTACACAAGGCTGATATTTAGGAAAAAAGATTGGCAGGCGACAAACACTGCCCTGTCTGCAAGGAGGATGAAAGTGCTGATCAAAAATGTTGGGAAGTGAGAGTGCCATCTGGGAATGCCAAAGAGGAGAAACAAAGCAGAAGGGGAGGGAGGGCACTAAGGGGGAAATCAATATGTAATTTAAAACTCATTAAGCCAGTCACTGGCTGTAATGCACTGATACTAACCCAGGTGCTCCCAGACTGGTGGGGACAGGCCAAACACAGCTAGAGCAGGAGAAAAATCCCTGTGGTGCAGCATTCCCAGCATAAAATAACCTTGGGAATGTCACTGTACACAGGGACGTTCTTGGTTTTTTGGTTTATGGGGACACCAAGGGACCATTAATCCTTGTGCCCCACTAAGTTAAAAATGTCAATATTTAATACCTGGGTGTTAAACCCCTTCTTCCTCCTCCTTCACTGCACTGGGAAAAGCACTCCTTGGATTTGAATCTCTGCCTCCAGATTGCCACAGAATCATGGAATGGTTGGTGTTGGAAGGGACATTAAAGCCCATCTCCTTCCACCCCTGCCATGGGCAGGGACACCTTCCACTGCACCAAGTGACAGCTCCCAGTTAACAACACACAACATTAAATGAGTAACAGACTGGTCTGATTTGAATATACCACAAACCTAAAGACTTTCTAAAGCAGAATAAAATTTAATTGGAAAAAGTGTTTTGGTAGATATCTCGTTTCATAAAAGGAAAAATAAAAAACTGAGTTTATTTATAATCTCCACACAAAGAGATGTGCAACTCTGGATGACTCTGCAAAATATTTGAGATATGTTCAGGTGTATACACAAATATATACATGTATTTATGTGTCCTTGCCTATCTGAGGCACAAGAATTTGTGCAAATGCCCTTTTGTCTTGCAAAGGACACTTTATTTCCCCTTAATTTATTGAATATTAGAGATAATAAACACCATCAAGCCAGAGCAGCTCATTCCTTTTGGAAAATGAGCCGAGCCTCCTGCCACAGGAGCAAGTGGTGTGGAATTCTCTGCTCTGTCCTTTTGTGGGGCTGTGTTTTCCTGCAGAATTCCCTTCAGCTGAGCAGACTCACATCCATTTTTTGGCGAATCTTTGGCACCTTCCCCCCTCATTTTGGGCAGGGGTAATGGAATCGGGAGAGCCTGGGAATGACAATCCCTAAGGAGGGAGGGAAAGACTCCACAAAAACATTTGTGAATGCCTCTGGAATTTTTTTGGGACTCCAGGACTAAGCTGTGGATTCTTTTTTTTGCAGGATATGAACGATTACTCTCCTGTGTTCAGCCAGAAGCTCTACAGGGGAATGGTGGCTCCTGATGCAGTCAAGGGCACCGTTATCACCACGGTCTCAGCTGAGGATCAGGATCCCCCGGTGAGGAAAATCTTCTGTTAATTGTGCCCAAGAGGGAGGGAACTCGAACCTTCCAAAATGCCCCCACTCTCCCATCGACTCGGAGCTTCACAGAGGAGGAATTCCTACTTCTGTTTCGTGTTTCAGCCTGGATGTGCTGTTCAGGCTGCATTTCCAAGGCTGCCTCCCAGAGCTGGAAAATCAATGCTACAGCTCCTGTCTGTCAGGGAGGGTTTAGGAAAGCTCTTTATCCTGCTTCAGAGGATGAGAGGAACAGGCAGGAAGGGGAGCTGGGCCTGTCTGTGGGGTAGTTCAAGAGGAAAGGAACCGCAGTTTTGTGAGGTTTGTCGCTGTTTGATGTCACAGTCACCGTGCGCTTCCCAGCTGAGCCATCCCAGATTGATGTGGTGATGCCTTGGGAAGGCTGACCTGGAATAGGGACAGGACAGAGCCAGAGAATAAAGCAGGTATTTATTGAAAGGCCTCCAGGATTTGTTTTGTGTAGGACAAGAGCCTGACCAGGGCTACACCCAAGGTAGACAAAGAATGGTCACAAAATGGTAAGACCAGTGACAAGGTCTGATATTTTTGTAACTTTTGGTCCATTTGTATGTTGGAGTTTAATTGTCCAATTCCAACTCCAGGTTGTCAGGTCCCATCCTTCTTGTTCCTCCCTTCAGCCACCCTTGGTTGTGCTTTTGGAGTTGAAAGTTGCCCTTGGTCCTCAGCAGGAAAAGGATTTGTTTTGTCTCCCTGCTCTGTGAAGAGAACTTACTAACACTTAATATGAGGCTCAGCTCTACACCCCTGGGCAGCACAGAATCTGAAAAACATGAAAGCTCAAACTTGAGGCATCAGTGGCACTGCAGAGCTCACCAGCTGCACATTCCATGGGCAATATTTGAACCCAGGGCACTTGGTTTGGGGATAAAGTTTATTTTTGTCCCTGGTTTTTCCTGTTGCTCCCCTGGTGAAGCCCTTGAGTGACAGAACTGGGCACACACCCCTGACTCATTGCCTGTTCTGAGGTTTGATGTCAATTTTTGTCATCAGTGCCTGATGAACATCAGTGACCAGATGCTCCTCTGAGGACAGGAAAAGCCAGAGCTGTTCTACCAGCCAGGTTTAATTTTTAATTGCCAGCATTTGGTATAAGAAGGAGAATAATCCTTGGGGGGAAGAGTTCACGAGGAATGTGCCATGCACATTAAAAGCTGATGAAGTGCTTGGGCCCAAATCAGGTACAGCTTAGCTAAATGTGGTGTGATTGGGGTTTGGGCAGCTTTTATTTAACATTAAATAAACGTTGTTGCCTTACAATGAGGTATTTTGGGTCTTATTGCCCATTCTAAATAAAAGCTCCATTTTATAATGGCTGTGTCTAAGTTTCAAAGACTAAGAGATCACTGAGGGGAAACAAAACAGTTCTGATTAAGTACATTTATAACCCTTAGCCCTGTGCAATCAGCATTTCTAGTGCAAAGTTATTTCATTTTTCATTTGACAACCCCAAACCCTACTGAACATTTTGTAACATTTTTGTCACTATCACATGAACACCTGTTGATGTTTATGAAGATTTAAAAATGAAGTTACCCCGAAGCCTCTAATAAATGCAAGGGCCATAAAAGTCAGCCAGCTATGGAGGAAAGCTTTTAAAGGAGATTTTGAAAGGGGTTTTTTATTTTAATATAATGGCTGGTAGTTTTGTTCCTCATCTTTATTATTTTAAAAGTAAAACTACCAGGCATAAATGGCTGTGTTTCTTTTTCTGCCTGAACCAGCCTGTGTTGCTGGAAAATCTCTATTTATTTGAAGCTGCCTTTGACATTAAATGGTGTCACAAAGCATTTGATATGAATTCAGTGGAAATTTGGTTTAAAAGCACACAACCTTTTCTCTGCTCAGCAAGGGGACCTTGCTCTAAACTTGCCTTAGGGGATGGAATATCCTTAGTTATCATCAGTATTTTACTTGTGTGGTTTGAGGGTTTTAAACCTGTTGAAATCTTATTTGCAGGGTAGTAATACATTTATTTTATTGGTTCCGGGAAAGAAATATATATCTATTAAAAATAATAATTGTAGCTTTAAAATATGCCTGTTTATAAGAGCCCAACTTATTTGAAGCCTCCAAGCTTAACTTTTCCTGTTGTTATTTTGCCACTAATGTATGTAATTCCCATACCCAGAATAGGAGCCCAGCCAGATTTTTCCATCATCTGCAATAAAAGCTTTTCAGACCTAATCAGCTCCTCAGAGACAATCATTGTTTTCAGCAAATCCCAAGGTTGTTAAATTAATATGGATGCTGCGAGGATCCAGCTGGAAAGGTCCAGCACCTGTGTGGGATTTCTCAGCAGAAAAGGGAAATTTGAATTTTTCCAGGAGCAGAAGAGCAGGCTTGGGGGAAGGAGGAGGTGGGAATGGTGTCAGTGGAGGTGGGCTCTCCATTTCAACAAACAAATATTAATTTATGTGAAACATGGGAGGGTGAAAGACACCTGGGACATCATTTTCTGTGTGCATTTCCTAAATTATGTAGGAATTTATAGCATATAGGGTTAAAAGTGAGCTTTTACTATTAATCCAACAGAACTTCGTTTATTTGAGATGGAGATGAAAGTGTCTCTTGGTTTTATTTTAAATAAAATCCTCCCATCAAACCTTCACACACTGAGTTATTTACAACTCTGTGTATCTTCCACATAGGAATGTGCATCCATATGGACAAATCTGAGGGTGAAAATGTGGGATTTTCCTAATTTAACTGGTGCCTAAAACCTTAGGCCATATTTAGAATGTACTGTTGATAGGAGGGTGGGTTTTGCTGCAAAAACCCCACAGATTTCTGATTATTATGAAGAGTTGCTCATTTAAAATGGAAATAATTTGTGCCAGAGTCAGGCACTTCCTTGGAGATACTTTATAATGTTTTTATTTTAACCTGTTGACTTCAAAGCGGTCAAAACCTCTTGGCCTGAAGGCATCAGAGACCTCTGATAGTTATTCTTCAGGTCCTTGGTGAAATGCCAATTAAAACATAAAACCCAGAGCTTTTCTCTAAAGGCCACAGCAGGATTTGCTGGGCTGTTTTGAGTAAATGTCACTTTAAATTCTTACCAGTTGCTCCTTTCTTTTCTAGTTTTAATTCTCTTTTTATTTGCAGCGACTGAGAATGTAAATTATGTTTTAATAGCTACTTCTGAGTGTGTTATAAACTTGAAAAACCCTTTTGGTCATTGAAATCTGAGAAGTTTTGCTTGAAAATTTTGTTTTCATGAAATCTGGTAAATCAACATTTTGTCCTTTGGTTGTTTGGAACAATCTACAGTCGTTTGTTTCTACATTTTTCAAGTAGTAACATTTTATATAAATACATAAATAACTTTTCAAATTACTCGGTGTATCTTGAAGTTGTTCACCCTGCCTTTCCCAGAGGAGCTTCTGCATAATTCCACGTATAAGCAGGAAATATTAAGCAAAAAAAAAAAACCAAACAACAAAACCAGGCCAGAGGGAATGATGTGGATAAAGTAGAGCCATGGCTGCCAAGAAAAACCTTGGGAAGAGCTACAATTCTTTCTAAATAACTGGTAAACCTTACAAGAATAAACCCCCTTGATTTTAAGCACATTGCAACTGGAATTGTTGAGGCAGCCAAGCCCTTTTTCCATGTGAACAATCCCTTTAATTGTGAGTCCTCCCTCACACATCAGCTTGAGCTTCCTTTCCAGAGGTGGTGTCCAGCTGCAGCTTAAGGAATTTTCCATTTACTGGGGTTTTTCAGTCCCTTGGAGTGGGTAGGTTTAGGCTGTTGGATGCTGTGACCAGGACAACTGGTGACCCCCGTGCAGGGAAGCTCTGCCTCCAAAACAGCCCTGGAATTCCAGGTGAGCAGGAGCACCCAAAGAGCCTTGGCTGGATTTGTGCTCCCAGAGGAATTCCTACAATAGGAACAGAAATGGGACAAAACTAACAGAGAGAGAGCTGTGGGAGGTGTCCCTGCCCGTGGGAGGGGTTGGAATGAGAGGATCTTCAAGGTCACTGTCCCAGGCTGTTCCAAGCCCCAAAGTCCAACCTGGCCTTGGACACTGCCAGGGATCCAGGGGCAGCCACAGCTGCTCTGGGCACCCTGTGCCAGGGCCTGCCCACCCTGCCAGGGAACAATTCCTGCCCAATATCCCATCCAGCCCTGCCCTCTGGCACTGGGAAGCCATTCCCTGTGTCACTCCATCCCTTGTAGAGAATCTCTCTCCTTTCTTGTCAGCTCCTTCAGGCCCTGGAAGGCCACAATGAGGTGTCCAGGCTGAACAATCCCAGCTCTCCCAGCCTTTCCTCCCAGCAGAGCTGCTCCATCCCTCTGCTCATCCTGGTGCCTCCCCTGGACTCTCTCCAGCAGCTCCATGACCTTCTTTTGCTGGAGGCACCAAAACTGTGCCCAGAGTTGCAGGTGGGATCTCACCTGAGCAGAGTGAAAGGTGACAAGCACCTCTGTGAAAATATTTCCTCTCAAGTCCTGCTTTCCTCTAGTTAGCACAAACATGTTCAGATTTGAGTCCTCTAAGATATTTCCCAATCTTTTCAGGGAAAAATTCCAAAGCCTGGACAAAGGCAGTACCTGGCTCAGTCACCTCCATTTCTGGATGTGGCTGGCACAATCTCCAGTCTCCCAGCCAACACCTACTGCCAGCCATCTCTTTTTTGGTCATTTAGATCATCCTTTGTAGCTGAAGGAATCATCAGCCTGGATTAGTGTTGGATAAATCCCTTGGATGGAGACAAGGAGTGTTTTCTTCCTGGTGAGCATTTTATGTCTCACTGAAGTGGCCTGGTAATGAGAGATGAAAAAAAAAATGGTTCTGAGTGGTCTCAAAGCTCTTAATCATCCAAAAATGTGGGCAGGAGAGCACCAGGAGCTGTTTGATAAATGCTCAGTTTATTTATCAGAGGTGATTCCCAGGACTGATATAAAAAGAAGTGTTTGTTTTTCCTGTATATCCCATTTTTGATATGGGTTATCACTGTAAAAGCTGGAATATTTCTGCCATGGGCAATTCCCCTCCATATCCTGCCTTTTTTTTCTTTTTTTCTTTTTTTTTTTTTTTAATTGGAAATGTTAATAGGAACAGATGCAGAACACTAATTTTAATGAGCAGCCAGCTTCCAGAGCTCCAGAACATCCCATTTAATGCTTTATCCATTCTCCTAACACCTCCTGAGGCTTTTCTTCAGTGGAGCCCTTGTGTCAAATTGGGACTAATTGTCCTTATTGTCATCATGCACTCACTAAAAGTAAGAGGCTATGAGATATTTAATTAAAGATTTCACTGCATCTTAATTAGAGGTAAAACCATTTTCAGGTGGGCCAGACCTTGATCTTTTAAAAGCTCTTCCTGTGGTATTTCAGTGGCTGTGATATGGGACATGTGATGCAAATTCCAGGAGTTCTTCCAGTAATTTTATCTCGAGGCTTTAAAAGTTAATGGGGTTATTTTGTGTTCAGCTTGTGAGAGTTAAAAATTCAGAATTTCTAGCTTTAGCAATGCAGAATTTCAGGCCCTCTTGTGGAGTTACCCACTAAAGAGAAAAATGTTTCAAATTTTAGGGTTTATATGGATAAAATTAGGGTGAATTTACATGAGAGCACCATTCACAGCCCTGAGCTGGTGTAAAACCCACCAAGTTCATCCACCTGCTCTGGATTGTCCCATCTTCGAGTAAGTTACCAAAACGTGTAAATTTGGGGGGTTTAGCACCACTTTCTAATTTTTTTCATGGAACTAGCTTTACAAAACTTTCCTTATTGAACTCCTTATTATACAAATGATTCAGATTTGAGCTGAAATCTGTATATGGAGATAATATATGGAGAGAGACCTTGGGAAATAATTCTGTGTTTGTGGTACTGCCCTTCCATACTGGTCCTTAGGGGTGAAATCCAGGCACACCTGAGATCTTCACCTGTTGACTTCCAGTGAAAGTGAAACCCATTTTCCCCCATTCTTTCCTGGGCTAAGAAATTCTAGGGGTTTTTGTCTGTTACCAGTTTGAATCCTAGAGTGGTTTGGCTTGGAAGAGACCTTAAAGCACTTTTTGTGCCACCCCTGCCATGGGCAGGGACACCTTCCACTGTCCCAGGCTGCTCCAAGCCCCAAAGTCCAACCTGGCCTTGGACACTGCCAGGGATCCAGGGGCAGCCCCAGCTGCTCTGGGCACCCTGTGCCAGGGCCTGCCCACCCTGCCAGGGAACAATTCCTGCCCAATCTCCCATCCAGCCCTGCCCTCTGGCACTGGGAAGCCATTCCCTGTGTCCTCTCCCTCCATCCCTTGTCCCCAGTCCCTCTCCAGCTCTCCTGGAACCCCTTTAGGCACTGGGAGAAGCCCTGAGCTCTCCCTGGAGCCTTCTCTTCTCCAAGCTGGACATTCCCAATTGTCTCTTCCTGTCTTCCTAGCAGAGGTGTTCCAGCCTTCCTCCCCTGGAGAGTGGAAGTACCAGTTCCTGGCTTCCTCTTGAGTTGCTTGCAGAAACACGCATGAAAACCCAAAAAATCATGGTGTTCACCTCTTCCCTGTTTTCCCTGGCTTTATTCCATCACAATTTTCCTGCTGGGAGTTATCTGGACAGTGCACATGTGTGTCATGCAAGGCCCCTTTTCCAAGGGCAGCCTCACCAATATTGGGGACACGTTTGCAGCTGTCACCTGTGTCAGAAATAAATGGCATTTCCCCCAGGCTAATGGAATCTTACAGAACCATGCAGCCATGGAAGAAATAATTGGAGCTGGATTAACCTTTTTTAAGTTTCATGTTAGTCCTGAATCTCAGGGAAACTTTGGTTGGAGAGAATAAATGTGATTCCTGCCAAGCACAATCCCTGCTCTGTTGTTTATTTGGGAATATCATCAGCTAGATTCAAGTTTTGCTGCAGACATAATAATGCATCTAAATTAATTTAGAACAGAGGCGAAAGATGATTAATATTTCAGATAATTAAAACTCACTTCTAAACAGATTTTCCTGGGAAATCTCTCTGGAGATTTTCCTAAATTACATCAGTGCCAAAATACCATGAATAAAAAATAAATCCCGATTTTGTTATTTTTCTGAAGTGACAGGAGCAAAGTGTACTTGATAATCACATCAGGAACAACAATAACCTGATGAGATTTTTTGTTTATTTAATCACAAATTACCTGGTGTGAGGAGCTTTAATGATGATGAGGACTCTTAGTCTTCCAAGCAAGTTTAAGGCCATTACTCCGAGCCCAAATAGGCTGGATTGCAGCAGGTAATTTGCTCTTAATGATAACATTGAAGAAAAATGACTGAAGCAGGGAATGCCAGGGGGAAAGTTGATAATGAACTCTGCTATGCCATGATCCCAGAAATTTCTCACTTTTTCTAGCACTTGCCCTCTTTAGCAGACGTGAAGTGCTTTTAACTATGAACACAGTCATTTATTAATTTGCTAACCACTCCAACACGCCTGGCAGACCCAGCTGGGATGACTAAAGCTGCTGATGGCCTCATAAACCCTGCCTGGGCTGGAATTCCTTGGAGAGCTCTAAGAGGCAACACTCAAATGACTTGAGTTGGATCAGCAAGATATTGATAGCATTTAGTGAGCTCAAATCACTTTTGTAGCCATTTCCATTGCTGTTTACAAAAGGAAATTTTCTGTTTCTGTGTCGTTTGTGGCTGGCATGGGACACAAAATATATTCTCAATCCCAACAAAGCACATTATGGAATACAGGTGAAAATCAGCAATCCACCATTAATGATGTCTTGGTTGTTTAAACACAGTGTAAAGGTCAAAGCCTGATCTGAGCTCCAGACTCAGAAGCTTTCAGAAAATTAAATCATGCTGTTGCTAGGACAGAAGTGTTTCTCTGAATCTACTCCCAAATATATTTAGTAAATAATGTAGTTGGAATTTTGTCAAATATCCCGAATCTCTGCGTATCCAGATTTGTGTTGCTGGAAGATCATTATTCAGACATTAGTGTGCAAAGAGGATCAGAGGGAATCTGTCCTAGACCCCCTAGCGTGGATGAAGAGGCAGATGAGACATCCTACAAGTAGCTGGGAGAATCCTTCCCATTGCCAACCCTGATTCTCATGAGGGATTTCAACCTATCAGGTATCTGGAGCCCCAGGAGAGGCTGAGGGAGCTGGGAAAGGGGCTGAGCCTGGAGAAAAGGAGGCTCAGGGTGGACCCTGTGGCTCTGCACAACTCCCTGCCAGGAGGGGACAGCCAGGGGGGGTCGGGCTGTGCTGCCAGGGCACAGGGACAGGACAAGGGGAAACGGCCTCAAGCTGGGCCAGGGGAGGCTCAGCTTGGCCAGCAGCAGGAATTTCTGCATGGAAAGGGTGCTGAGGCCTTGGCAGGGGCTGCCCAGGGAGGTTTGGAGTGCCCATGGCTGGAGGTGTCCAAGGAAGGGCTGGAGTTGGCAGTTGGGGACATGGGGCAGTGCTGGCCTTGGGAGCACTGTGCTAATGATTGGTAATGACCCCTGAGCTGTTTTCAAAAATGGGATCACTGGAAAAAAATGGATACCCTAAGAAACCACATCCTTCCAATAATTTTTTTTAGGCAGGTGGTGTTAAAAGTGTTAAATGGGTAAGTAGCCTTCAATTAGAAGATGCTGAGATACTGATGGGAAAAATTCCCCTTTTCAACCCTCTGGCAGTGCTGCTTCTGATCCCCTTTCTGCTTTGGTGTTTCCTGACTTTAAATGAGTTTTATACCAAGTCAAGATATTTTCGAAAGGTATTTTAACCAGCCTTAAGCCATGCCCATGTAATATTTAAAAATTTCAGTTTTTATAAAACATTTTTGGGTTATGTAGGTGGGGGTTCAGCCCTTTTCTTTCCAAACCTCTGGTGATTTTCCTTCCTTCTTTCTCCTTCTCATGGAAGGTATTTGGGGGGAATTGAATGAGTTGCTCAGGTTTGAGGAAGACAAACAGCAAATTTTGCTTGTGACGGCCCAACCAATGTTGCATTTTAATCCTTCAGGAGCTGTGTAAAAACCCCTAAAAGTTCCCAATTTGCTTCTTTTTGCCTTGCAGGGCACCCCAGCGAGTCGGGTCCGCTACAAGGTGGATGTTGTCCAGTTCCCCTACAGCGCCAGCATTTTTGATGTGGAGGAGAACTCTGGGCGTGTCATCACACGAGTGAACCTCAATGAAGAGCCCAGCACGGTGTTTAAGGTACAGGAAATGTTCCCTGCATTTGCTGGGATTCCTTTTGCCATCATGGTTCTCCTTTGTTTTTTTTAATTTTTTTTTTTTTTGTGTTGCATAAAGAGATCCCAGAATCACTCCCAGATCAAATCCAACCTTGCACTGGATTTCCATGCAAAATTTCAGTTCTGTCTGTTCCTTTGTTTCCTTCTTTTTCTCCTGGTGTGTGTTTTTGTGCCATTGTGATTTCAGGAATGTCTTGAATGGATGTGGTTGCACCTGTTGGGAGGGTGGGGAAAACAGGGAGGCAGCTTGGGGAACTCTCATTTTTCCCAAGTTTACTTTCAACAGGGCTTTTGGGGAGAATACGGGGAGAACTTTGTAAGAAGAGCAAGATACCTTGTAAATAAAGTTACTGCACAGCTGGGTAGTTCAGGAGTTCCTGTTCACAAGAGTTTTAATGTAAAAACATTGATTTTAAGGAAACATAAATTCCCATTTTGTTATCACTGGTCCTAAAGAGTCTGGAGTGAATTAATGTGGATCAAGGTATGATTTTAACCTAAATGAGTAGAACATCTGCCCTTTAGGATCCATGAAGGGAGGGGGTAGTAAAAAATGAAAGTAGAAGTGGGTCATTAAGGAAAAAAATTAATATCCACAATATCTTGGGGTTTATGTCATTTCCCTACTTGGAAACCTCCTTACAGTCATTAAAGTGATTTTTTTTCTTCTTTCAGTTATTTATTTCTGAAATAAGGGTTAAAGAGAGGTTTATTTGCACACTTTCCATGATGAGGAATAAAGCTGCCCACTGTTTTCCACTCCTGACTGTCCCATCAAGGGCTACTTGAGCTGGAACCATCCCTGGTTTAGGACAGTGCTAATTTAAGTCCTTTTAAGTTACTAATTAATATAATAACACCCCAGGGAAAAGAGGATTTTTTTTTTCTTGGTTAACATCATCAAGTGCAACTTTTTTGTTTCTGCACTTGTTTTTACTTCTTAGCACTTATTTTGTGGGGCTGTTTCCCAAAACTGGGATCTGTCCCACACTTCTTGACATTAGGGCAGTAAATGAGACATTCAGCAATTAATTACTTTTCAGAAAATATGGATGCTTAGGAAAAAATCACAGAGAAGACTCCAGAAATCAGTGATGGGAACACTTGGAGTTGGTATTTTCTTTGAGACCACTGGGCTTGTGTCTGCTGCTGAATCCTCTGGGAATTTTTCCAGTCACTATTTAACATCCAGATAATTTCTACAATTATATCTTGCACTGGTGACTTTCCTGGTATACTGGCTGGGGGAAAAAAAAGAATGTTATTTTGGAATAGCTTGGACTGGCAGAAATGTGTTGAAAATGCCCTGCTAGAATGAGGTGCAGACCTGCCTCACGTAGCAATCTCTAGAAATAAGGAAAAATTAGGGGGAAAACTGGAAAAATGCCCATTGCTCCTTCTCTAGTGGGCTGGAGTTACATCCTTTTGCAAACAGATTACATGTGAAAGCTACAAATAAATGAACCAGCATAAAATCACAGATTAAATCAACAAATAGACAAAAGAAAAGATTTTTAAAAGTCAGAATATTTAGAACAGGCCTCACTTAAGAGAAGGTAATTTGGTGTTGTCCATGTTTGAGCTTAGAGCATCTCTTTTCTGCAGAGGACTTTTTGGAGGTAGGTGGGAAATAATGTTATTTTTTTTGTTCTAACATGAGTCCTAACGTGAGCCCTTGGTTCTAGATGTTAATGTCAGCAACAGATAATTCTCACCCAGGGCTTTTCCTGTTTGTTTTACTGGGAGAATCCCAGAATCCCAGTGAGGTTGGAAAAGCCCTCCAGGATCACCAAGTCCAACCTGTGACCAATCCTCTCCAGAGCACGGAGTGCCACATCCAGCGGTTTCTTGGACACTTCCAGAGATGGGGACTGCAGAGCTCCCTGAGCAGCCCATCCCAATGTTTAACAACCCTTTCCAGGAAGAAACTCCTCCAATTTCCCATGTTTCTGTAAATTTCCCAGCAGAGGTTCAACCAGAGAATGGCTGTCACCTTTTCCCTCCAGGTTTTGTTCTCGCAAAACGTGTGACTTGCAGCACGAGAAAATCACGTCTGGGTTTTTTTAGACCCTACAAATACCAGAATTGCTGGAAATGGGGATGAAAAACGCTCTTTTGTGTCATCAGGGCCTGATTTTCTGTGTTGTTTGTAGCTGGTGGTCATTGCCTACGATGATGGGGACCCAGTGAAGTTCAACACCACCACGGTGGAAATTGCAGTGCTGCAGCCCTCGGTCATCCCACGCTTCACACAGGATGAATACAGGTAAGGGGTTCATTCTTTCACCCTAAAACTGGTATTTTTATAGTCAAAATAAAGTCCTGATTGAAGGCTAGTCTGAAGCAGAGCTACAAAAGTACTCTGTTGTGGAATTTTACTGTCTAAGCAGGTTGTCACCAGCTGGAAAGATCTGGGCTGACATTGATGGTGAGGGAAGGTTTGCTTGAAATTTTCACCTCAGAAGTTGCTGAAAATATCAATCATTTGGATAAAAAAATTTCATGCCCTGGACTTGGGACTGGGGTCACCAGGGCTCTAGATGAAGTTTCCTGGAGTGTGTTTTGACCCTCTACACCATTTGTGTGAGGCAAGAGAGAACTCAGGCTCGACCTCCTCAATGTTATAAGTGCAGGTGATGGTTATTATGGTTATTATGGTTATTATCACCACAGAGACATGATTTCATAAATTTACCCTCTGACAATTCAATATCATCAACCTCAGTGTCTTAAAATTGGTCAAAAGCAAAACAAAAAGCGGGGCACAGACCGATTAGTTTAGTAAATTTTGTAACAGAGGATGTGTTTGTGAATTTTATGATGTGTAAAAATAGGAAGTGATAAGATCAGGGCAAGCAGCTTCAAGATATCAAGAAGCTGCAATTGTTCTCTCTATACCACTGGAGTGACATGATCAGCAGCAGAATGTAGTGCGGTTTGTACAGATATTTCCAAATCCAAGGACAGCAGGGAATCAGAAAGCAGAAAGTGAACATAAATTGTCTTCAGTAAGCCCTAAAGGATGAGCTTGCTTAGCTAGTTTAGACAAAAATTTGTTATCTGCACTCTGTATGTGCTCATGATTGGAGTATTAGCTTATTTCTCACTTAAAGAAGTGAAAAATAGCAAAAACATGCCTCTCTTCTCACTTTGTGTTTAACTTGGAACAAATGTGAAATCTGAAGGACCAGGGCAAAATGACAAACTTTGCATCTGATAATAATCCTTTGCTGAACGATTTTTCTGGAGAGATAAATTGTTCCTGTTGCTCCTTACAGTTCCTTTGGTATCTCCAGAGGTGTGCAGTGTTTGCTGCATTACTTTGGGTAATGTAGCAGATAAAAACACGTCCATTTGTGACTGGAATTCCAGATCAGGGCAGGCTGGTGTCTGCTGGAGCAAACTTGCTGTGGAGCAAGTCCAGAGAGGGCCGAGAATTTGCTGAGGGCACTGGAGCATCTTCCCTCTGGAGCCAGGCTGGGAGAGCTGGGGATGCTCAGCCTGGAGAGGAGAAGGGTGTGTGGAGACCTCAGAGCTCCTTCCAGGGCATGAAGGGATCCAGGGAAGTTGGAGAGGGAATCTGCAACGGGAACTGGAGTGACAGGACAAGGGGAATGGGTTCAAACTGCCAGAGGGCAGGGCTGGATGGGATATTGGGCAGGAATTGTTCCCTGGCAGGGTGGGCAGGCCCTGGCACAGGGTGCCCAGAGCAGCTGTGGCTGCCCCTGGATCCCTGGCAGTGTCCAAGGCCAGGCTGGACTTTGGGGCTTGGAGCAGCCTGGGACAGTGGAAGGTGTCCCTGCCCATGGCACTGGGTGGGCTTTGAGTTCCTTTCCAACCCAAACCACTCTGGGATTCCTGAGCCTGCCTTGAGCTCCACTTTTATCCCAGGGGCTGGGAATGTTTTTTCACTCCAGTGAAGAACTCTTGCAGTAAAAAGTGTCCCATAGCCCATAATACCTTTTGATGTCAACACCTGAATAACCCAGGTTATCTTTGTGTCTCTGTGAACTCTTCAGGATAATCTGGACAGCCTGGTTTCCCTTCCCAAAGCACAGTTCCATTCCTGGGAAATTCTTTCCACAGTGTTAAGAAGCTCTTAAAATCTTTTGGGAATGGCAAAGGCAGTTATTTATTTTCCTCAATGTCAAAAATGAAATTAAAACAATCCCAGAAGTTTCTGATACAGCTCTGAGGCTCTCAAATATTCAGGAGAAGGACTAGTGCTGATTCCTAAGGTTTTCAGGGATTGTCACACTCTGCAAGCTGTGCTTTGTGTTTGGTTTGGTGACAGTGATGCAAGCTGGATCTGGCAGGTGTCACAGGACCTCATTTTCCAGTGACACAGGACACCTTTAGGGTGAAAGGCAGCACAGAGCAATCTGCCCCTTGCAAAACAAAAAAACTGCTGGATGTGGGTGCTTGAATTTCAGACGGATTGAGAATCAGTGGCTTTAGAGTGGATTAGTATTGATCTTTGCTTGTCTAATTATCATAATCTGGGTGATTCCAGCGCTGTTCTCGAGCTGGTTTACAAACTTCCTTCCTGTGTATTTAGGGAAAGGTCACAGTTGAACAGTTTTACAGAATACAGCTGCAGCCTGTGCTACAAAATCAAAAATAAATACAAAATAGAGAGAGAGAGCAGATGGCGTGGGCAGAGAGGGAGATCAAAGTGCCACTCTGCCCTGAGCTGAGCTGCAGAGCCTGGCAGCTCTGCCAGAGGAACACCAGCACTGCTTGGAGCCCCCTTCACACCCAGGGAGACTTTGATGGATCATTATCCGTGTCTCAGAGTGACTTCCAGAGGAGACACAAGTCAAGTAGATGAAGGCAGATTGGTATTTATTCACTGGCTCCCCCTCTGTGTTATTGCAACGTTTGGGGCGCATTAATTGGTCTCTTTTCCCCCCACCTCCTTTGTTTGGGTTGTAAATTATTCTGGAGACTTCTAAACGCTGCTGTGCTCTCCATATCAAACAGCAAAGGGCAGCTGAGGGCTCTGAGATCCAGAAAATATAGAATGCAGCAGTTGATTTATGATAAGTGAGGGATAAAGTATAGTTCCCTCCTAAAGACTGAGAGAGATCCCCCCTAAAGTCCATCAGAGGGGATCTTGTGCATCCTTGGCTCCTCTGGAGGGGACTGGTAAGAGGATTTGGGATGTTTCTCACCCCAGCATTCACTCCCTCTTAGAAGCAGAGCAGCAGCATGGCAATCTTCTCACTCTCTTCAACTGCCTGGAAAAAGGCTGGAGCCAGAGGGGGTCGGGCTGTGCTGCCAGGGCACAGGGACAGGACAAGGGGAAACGGCCTCAAGCTGGGCCAGGGGAGGCTCAGCTTGGCCAGCAGCAGGAATTTCTGCATGGAAAGGGTGCTGAGGCCTTGGCAGGGGCTGCCCAGGGCAAGGATGGAGTCCCCATCTTTGGAAGAGCTCAAAACAGGTGTGGATGTGGCACTTGGGAAAGGAGAGCTGTTTGCCAAGATTGTTTTGAGGAGAAGCTTTCCTGAGAACTTTTCCCTTGGGAAAAAAGTTAGCAGCTGCCAGCAGGCTAAAGTCTCTCAGACCCAGAAATACCAGACCTAGAGAACAGGGTGCTGCTGGGTTCTCAGTTGGACATGATAGCTTTTGAGGGATTTTCCAACCCTGATGGCCCTGTGGTCAGCCCTGTATGGTCCCAGTGCTCCAGCTGGATCTTCCCTGTGGAGCCCAGGAGCTGAACTGCGTTTGCAGTGTGGGTCCTTGTCTGTCCTTACCATGGATGTTCAGGATGACTCGGAGAGAGCTGATGGCAGCAGTGCCTGACAAAGTGTTTTCCAAGCCAGGCATTGTTCCACAAAAACACAATATGGAGAAAAGAGGTAAAAATCTCAAAGAATCAAAGTGCTGGAGCATGTGGACATTGAAGTGGAGATGGCTGGGCTACCTCGGGGCCCAGCTGACCTTTGGTGCCAGGGAAGGACACAGCTGATGCTGCTTTTGTCACCACATCTCCCTCAGGGTGGTGGCTGTCAGTCGGATTCCACAGGTTTTCTACAGAACTGATGGAAGACACGGACACTTCCAGTGTCCCCTGCCCATGGTGTGACAGCCTGGAGAGCCTGGAGAGTGGGGACAGGGAGACTTTCTACATCCCTGCCCCAAACAGGCTGAGAAAATCCACACAACTTGTTAAAGTTTTTAATGCTGGCTTTAATCTCATCCTGCTTTGTGCCAGCAAAATGATCTCTGGATAAAGAATTCCATGGAATTCCAGAGTGGTTTGGGTTGAGAGGGACCCTAAAGTTCATCTCATCCCACCCCTGCCATGGGAAGGGACACCTTCCACTATCCCAGGTTGCTCCAAGCCCTGCCCAGCATTCCTTGGATACTTCCAGCCACAGCTCCTCTGGACAACCAAAAAAAAAAAAAAAAAAAAATTAAAACCTAATAAACCAAATAAATCAAATTTTTTTGAGAAAATCAAATCTGCCATACAGAGCTCCTTTCCCAAGCTTTTCTTTCTTTTGTCCTGAATTCACCCAGATCACCTCTGGATCAAGGATTTAATCCAGAAGTTTCCATTACTTCACAACAACTTATGGCAGCACTTTCGCTTCTTAATTAACAGATATTAATTAGTAGCGCTATGAAACAGTGGAGACCAGATGTAACTGGAACCTCAGATGAATATAAAGAGATATTTTTAGCAAGCCTGTCCTCTTTATGAGCACGTCCTCAATTTAAAACAGTGAAAGTTGAAAGGGATTTGGGGTCTTTTTGGTGTTGTGTTAATTAATAAATTCCACACCCTCTGCAAGGGGAAGGTCATTGCTCGTAGCCAAGTGCTGCTGGAGCAGGGAATGGAATGGGAACCAGGAGCAGCATCATTGCTTCCTAATTAATGCCTGTGGGCACATTAACCAGGTGTTCAGCCATTCCAGAACAGGAGAAATGAGGAATTTTGCAAACTTACAGCTTCTGTTAGTGTTGCATTACAGCTCCCCGACCTGTTGGAAGAGATGTGTCCAGTTGTCCAGCAATCCGAAGTTTTATGGGGAAATACGAGAAGCTGTGCATTCCAGGCTATATAACTCGATGTAAATGTAGCGTGGAATTTTATTTAGTTTTATTTCTCTCCCAGCACCAGCACTGCTGTGGAAATGTGTTCTGCCTAAAAAAGGGAGAGCTGGGGACACGTGGAGCTCGCTCTCCCTCGGTGGAAGACACGTTGTAATGTTTTCCACCCAATTAAATCCTTCAGTGTTGGAGTCAAACACCATCCAAGCAAAAGGATTTCACACAAGAAAACCATGGAGCTGTGTCAGGAGTCAATTATTCCAAGAGATTTTCCCCAGTTCCCTGGTTTCCTGCTGTTCACTCAGTTTTCCTCTTTAGGAAATGGGGAATGGGGAGCCCTGCGCAGTGACAGTGAGGGAAGGGGGTGGCTGGAATCTCTGTAATTTTGTGCTTCCTTCAGAAAGGTGGAAAAAGCCTCCACAATGCTCTGGGTTGGAGCTCAGGAATTAGAAAGAGTGATCCTTTCCACCTTGGGATGTTCCATGGTTCTCAATATCTGTGGATGGCTGAGGCCTTGAAGACTCAGAGAATTCCGGAATGCTTTCAGCTGGAAAGGATTTTAAATTCCATCCAGTGCCACCCCTGCCATGGGCAGGGACACCTTCCACTGTGCCAGGCTGCTCCAAGCCCTGTCCAACCTGGCCTTGGACATTGCCAGGATATCAATTCCACCTTAGAAGATCAGGCTGTTCCTGAGCTGCATTTCTTTAAATCTCTCTTTACTGAAGTTTCCCTTTTCCTATCCTAGCAGAGCTCCCTGGGATTTTCCCCTGTTAGGGATCATTTTTCCCCTCAGGAATCATTTTCCCTTTCTTGTCAGAGTCCACAGGGGGCAATTTTTGTCCCTCAAAAGTGTTTTGTCCCTCAAAACGTTTTGTTTCATGCTGGTAGATTTAGAGCATCCACTTGGATCATCCTTTTCCCAGCATATCCAGGTCCTACCTGCTTTTCCCACCTTTAATGGAATGGAATTTACATTTTATTAAGGGAAGGCCAAAGGCAATCCTGTAGTTGCAGCATTTTTGAGATGTGGGGCTAAAAGCAGTCAATGTTTTCCTCACACTTAAGCTGGAGCTTCCAACATATATTTGGAATTTGCATCTCACATCAGAAAAGACCTCGAAGATCATCAGGTCCAACCTCAACCAGCACCACCCTGCTCACCACTGACCATGACCCCAAGTGCCACATTCCTTGGACACCTCCAGCCATGGGCACTCCAAACCTCCCTGGGCAGCCCCTGCCAAGGCCTCAGCACCCTTTCCATGCAGAAATTCCTGCTGCTGGCCAAGCTGAGCCTCCCCTGGCCCAGCTTGAGTCCGTTTCCCCTTGTCCTGTCCCTGTGCCCTGGCAGCACAGCCCGACCCCCCCTGGCTGTCCCCTCCTGGCAGGGAGTTGTGCAGAGCCACAGGGTCCCCCCTGAGCCTCCTTTTCTCCAGGCTGAGCCCCTTTCCCAGCTCCCTCAGCCTCTCCTGGGGCTCCAGCCCCTTCCCCAGCTCCCTTCCCTGCCCTGGAATTGCTTTGAAATGTTTGAAACCTCTTCAATGAAATGGTTCCTCTGAACTCACCCCCTTCTCAAATCCATGATTTCTGATTCCTTTCCAAGACCCCCATGCCCAGGATCCGCATCCATCCCATCCCTGGATGTGAGAAGGTCCCTTGCAATAAATGATAATCCACCTGCATCCCACAAATCTTAGAGATAAACCACAGTTAATACCCACTTTAATCCCCATCCCACCTCAGACTTATCCAGAATTTTAATCTTCCCTCCTCCACACAACCACCCTTTGACCATGACAACTTTAATCTATTCCCAGATCCCTGTTTCACCAATTTCCGTGGTATTTTTTTTTCCATGACCATCACAACAAAGTGGTTTTTCGGCCCTTTGATTCACTTTAACTTTTCCACAGGAATAATTAATGGTATCTTGGGAATTAATTATTCCTGGGAAGAATAATTAATGGTATCCAGGATGGGATGGAGACCAGGAGATACTTCACTGATTTCTTTGAGTATGAAACCACAGAATGGGTTTGTCCCTCAGAAAATAAACAAAGCAACCACAAAGAACAGAATTAAAATAAAGACATTATTTGTCCACAAAAATACTGAAATACAAATTTAAAAAATAAATCTCTGCATTTGCTGTATCTTAATTATCTGTGTCTTGATTAGAGTGGGAAAGGGGCAGCATGTCTCAAATACATTGCAGAGCACAACTGCTGGAGGTGTCCAAGTGAAATTTTAACTTTTCCTCTCTACTTTGCTACTTCTTCTTTTTCCCTGCACTAAACACATCACTCCCAGCCCGTTTTCAATTTGCCTGGTAGCCAATATGCTTTAAATTCACCATGAAACTTGTCTATCTCCAAAAGCATGAACGCGAGATCTAATAAAAAATTAAATTTCAAGCCAGCAAACCCAATAATAATTTGGAAAATTGGTTTAGAGCTGAAGCTTAATAGCGGGATGTGAATGGACTCCACATGAGCCACCTGAGTTGCCTCTACTTGGTGGGCTTTATATTTTATATCTGTTTATACAGAATATTATAATACAAAATATTTTTATGTATTTATATTTTATTTTATGGAGGCCCATAAAAACCCCTCAGAAATTAAATTTTGGTATTGTTTAATTACATTGTTCACCTCAACAATGATTAACATTGAGGGTATTTTTATTCTTAGGGTGCTGAGAGGGCCAGAGCAGCTGTGGCTGCCCCTGGATCCTTGGAAGTGTCCAAGGCCAGGTTGGACTTTGGGGCTTGGAGCAGCCTGGGACAGTGGAAGGTGTCCCTGCCCATGGCAGGGGTGTCACTGGGTGGGATTTGAGATCCCTTCCAACCCAAACCAGTCTGGAATTCCATCATCCCCATGGCAGCTCTTTTAATCCTTTCACCAGCACATGAAAACTACCGTGGCTTCCTGTGTTTGTCAAAAAAAAGATAGACCTGGACACATTTTAGAGCAATAAACCATCATTTTATCAAGTATTATACACGTTTTAGAGCAATAATCCATCAATTAATCAAGTTTTTGCTTTCCTAGTAACTACCTGACCAGCTTGTTCCAGGCAATGATTTTTTTTTTTTTCTGGAAAAGAATATTTTTGTCTTAATTAGATATAGTTATCAAGCAGTTTATCTTGAGAGTTTTACATATTCCTTCCTGGACTTAATATCCCACCTTTCTGTCTCAATTCCCAAATTGGCTGGAGGCACCCTGACCTTCCCATGGTATTTATGTCCAAAACAATTGACAAGGGATTCTGGACACTGCTCCAGTGATCCTCCCTTAACCTATTGTATTTTCACCCAAATGTCAGCTTTTGCTCTCCTGATCTCTCTGTGTTCACGTTATCCCTCCAATCTTCCCAAATTAAACCTGAGGTCGTGGAGACAGGAATATTCCTGTCAGGATTCTGCAGAAGGTCAAAAAAAGGAGGGGAAATTCCCACTGTGCACAACCTAGGGTACAGTCACACACTTGGATTGGTCAGACTGATGGGATAAATTCCAAGGATAACACATTGCTGGTTGCCAATGGGGTTTAATATGAAAATGATGGATGATTTCAGTTCCATATCCACACCCCCAGAGTGATTTATTCCTACATTTCATTAATGTGGTATTGGGAGCTCTGACTCTCAGCCTTTCCAAGCACAGATTCCCTGCCAGGATCTGGCTCCCTGTGATTTCCTCTTCCTCAGGAAATAGCTCACCAGAATATTTCATTGAAAAATCATTCCTAAAATTCTAGTTTCCTTTTCATTTGATATAAAGAAGTAAAGGATTTTAATGACATGCAATCAGCACTGTTAACACGAGGAAAAGTAGAGGGAAAAGGATCCTTCTCCTGTGATCACCTGGTAACTCACTCTCTAATTTTTCTGAGGCAAATCCTGCTTTAGTACCTGCTCTATAAATAATTTAACTTTATAACCACATTTGCTAATTTTTTATTACAAACCAAATAAAATGCCAGCAGAAAGTCACCTTAAACCAGTGATTCTAAAGTGAAAATCACACACATTTTCCCAAATCCAAGCTGCCACTGATGTGAGATGCAAATTCTGGTTCTGTGGAGTCAGCATTGGGCTGGGAGGCAGAGACCCACCAACTCCACCCAGGTCACAGTGACAGAAACTCCTTTTCGCTCCCACGGGGGATTTCTGATCTTTTTCTGAGTGGCTTGGGCTGGATTCTCCTGCTTTCCTCTTCCCACAAAAATTCCAGCTTTTATCATCCAGTGATGCAAAATTACAGCATAAAACCACTTTTGCCTGTGCCCTAAGACACCTTCAAATAATATGTCGGGGGAAAAAAGCACCATTTTCCATCTTAGCCACTCAAAAATACGGAATTTGTTCCCTTAGAAAGGTTATTAGAGCTGGAAGCAGATAAAAAGCGGGATATAGGAAGTTGGATGCTCATCTTGTTGTTGCTTTGCTTCTCCACAATCCAGAGGAATGCTCTGAAGGGATGAGCTGGGTGTTCTACTCCAGAAGATTGCCGTGCTCCTGTTGTTCCCAATCCCTGGAATTAAAGGGAGGGAATGAAATCAGTGCAATTACCATGAGGGGAGCCTGTTCTGCCCCTTCCTTCCAGTGCAAACTCAAGACCTCTCACTGATTATTATTGATTTGTCAATCCATTGAGTTCGGCACTGGCAGAGGGAGCTATAAGGTCATTCCCAGAATGCAGAAATATCCTGGAATTGTGCTGGGAATGAAATGTAGGGCTTTTATTCCACTCCCACCCCTTTAGAAGACAAAGAAAACAATGTCATCTATAATGCAGCATAAAAAGGGCATTTTCCTCTCTGACCTCATCAAAAGAACTCCAGCTTTAAATGCTTCCACCTTTGGCAGCTTTTTTCACCTGTCTCTCCCTGTCTTTTTGGCAGCTTTTTAATCCCTAAGATTAACATTTGCATTGGTAAAATGCACATTAAAAAGCTTTTAATAGCAATGGGTTTAGAGCTTAATAAATTAAGGAGCAACAAGGAATTTTATTCCAAGCACTGACAGAGATCTGTGGGAGCAGAGGGATCTGAGTAAAAGGGGATTTTTCCATCAGTGAAAAAAAGAGATCACTGCTATGATCCAAAACTTAATTCCATATATTCATTATCTCTAAATGTTTCTAGGAAGTTCAAAGCAATATTAATTCCAAAGGAAATGTTCGTAAGGCAGAGTTCAAGGGAAGATTGGCCGCTTCTTGATGGGAAAGATTTGGGTTGAATAGTTGGGATTGTGTCCTGGGGTTCCAACTTTCACGTAATCATGGAATATCCTGAGTTGTAAGGACACACAGGGATCATTGATCCAAGCTCCTGGCCCTGCACAGACATCCCACTTCTCAGATCCAAGAATCATTGCATCTTTACATTGCCACCTCTCGTCAATCGGACTCCTCAGCAGGTTTTGCGTTCTCAAAAGTCAAACATTTTCCTTTTCAATACAATTTCCCCTAATAACAGATCCTTTGGCAGCCCAATAGACAGAGGAGATACAAACCTGAGGGATGAGTTTCAGTACTCTGCTGCTCAGGAATGTAACACAAATCCTTCTGTCCCACTCTGCAGACCTCCCCCGGTGAGCGAAAGTGCCCCGAAGGGAACCGTGGTCGCCGTGGTCACCGCGGCCGCCCTCAACCAGACGGTCGTGTACTCCATTGTGGCAGGGAATGAAGAGGGTAAGTGCAATAATAATAATAATATCAATATTAATGTTTCAGTCTTGTGGTTATGGGGAACCTGGTGGGCGCACCAGAGATCTGCAAGAAATCTGTGGTGTAGTAGAGCTGCTGTGGTGAATTGCAGGATTAGAAGGGTGGGAAAAAGAACTCTCAGCTCATCGAGGTGAAATCCTACCTCATCTGGACAAGAAGGAGGGAATTCCAGGGCTGGAAGGGACAGACAAGAAACCTGGAGAGGGACTTTGTATAAAGAACAGGATAAGGAGGAATGGCTTCCAGCTGGAATGGAGAAGTTTAAATGGGATATTGAGACGGAGTTGTTCCCTGGGAGGGTGGAGGTGCCCAAAGAAGCTGTGGCTGTCCCTGGATCCCTGGAAGTGTCCAAGGTCAAGTTGGACAAGATTTGGAGACCCTGGGACAGTGGAAGGTGTCCCCATCCAGTAGGCATTGGATGGGCTTCAAGGTCCCTTCCTACACAAACCATTCTACAATTCCATAACTACCGTTGTCAGGCCTTAGGTGATAAGATAAAGATCAGATTAATTGGCAAAATTGCAAGAAAATTATTCTCACTGATGTAACAATTCCCATGGATGTCACGTAGTGTGAGTCCATGGCACTTGGAACTGAAAACATAAATAGCTTTGATGGAGTTGTACTTGCTTAAAATCTGCTTTAAGTGATTATAGACTCAGCCATGCTGTAACAAATATTGGATTAGAGCCTGGTATCCGGACAAAACATCCTGCTGGGATACTCTCTGTGATCCACCTGGACATCCAATAACACAGAATTACTGGGAGGGGTGTAAAGAATTCCCCATCCCATCCTCCTTTTTGAGAGTGGGCTCTTTGTCTTGTCCCATCTTTCCATTTGTACTCGAGTCCTGTGCATAGAGTTGCACTCTCGGATCCTTTGGGTCCCTTCCAGCTCAGGATATTCCATGATTCTGTGATGCTGGGTTGGCTATCCCACTAGCAGGGTGGATCCAGCCGCTCTGCTCCTTAAAAGTATCTCCAAAGATGAGCTACATGAAGTTTTCCAAGCCTTAGGGAGGGAGGGAAGGAGGCAGGGAGGAAATAACTTGCTTGGCAGTGTCAGAACTGTGTCATTCCCAAAATAAAACCTTCAGGCATTAAAAATTCCATGTTTATGCATCTCATAAAATTTCTGTATTTTTGCTGGCTTCCAGATGTGTTTGCCATTAACAACAGAACGGGAGTGATCTCCGTGAAAAAGCCTCTGGACTATGAAAGTGTCCAAAGCTACGAGCTCCGAGTGCAGGCAGACTCCCTGCAGGTGGTGAGATCCAACCTGAGGGTCCCCTCCAAAAGTAAGTGTCAAAATCCCTTTCTTTTCCATCTTTTTTACACAGGTATAGCTGGTGTTTGCTGAGAATGCTGAAAGTGCTCTCCAGTGACCTTGCTGTGTTTTAGGGGAGTAGTGGGGATGATGAAATTACAGCCTATGATGCATTTTTGGATCTCTCAGCCTGACTTGACCAGAGCAGCTGTGGCTGCCCCTGGATCCCTGGAAGTGTCCAAGGCCAGGTTGGACTTTGGGGCTTGGAGCAGCCTGGGACAGTGGAAGGAACTGGATGGGCTTTGAGGTCCCTTCCAACCCAAACCATCCTGGGATTCTGTGATTTCACATTCCTAGAGATGTAAATACAACTACAGAACCCCATGATGGCTTTTCCTGTATTTAAGAGGAATTAATTGACTGAGTGACAAGACGGAGATTGGTCACGGGTCATACTCCATGTTGTTTGAGGTCTTTTCCAACCTGGATGATTCTACAAGAAGACCTTGCTAGACATGGTTTTTATCTTGCTGCCAGGAGATTTGAAAACAAAAGCACTCTTCCATTGATTACTTCCATGTTTTATCCAGTCAGGTAGAACTGTTTGTCACCTTTGTCACCCCAGGGCTGGTACAAAGGCACTGTCCTGGCTCTGCTCTGGGTTTTGGGGTAAGGTAACCGTCCTGCCTCCTTCCCTTTTTTGGTTTTCTAACCCCAAAAACCCCTTTGGGAATAAAGTGGAAATGGGAGTTTTACGACTAAAATTCTGCAGCTGCTTCACAGTAATTGGGAATGATGATTCCACTACGTTAAATATGAGCATGAATTCTGTGTCCCTGTGGTGTTGATGTAACAGTAAAGCAGCCTTATGCTTTTAGTTGCAAAAGTTGGAGCTGGTGGTGCTTTACAAGTTGGCTGCTCTGGCAGTTCCCAAATCCAGGAGTTGTGACAGATGGACTCAATGCAAGCAGAGCCTGGAGAGCTGATCCTGCTGCCTCACAGCTCTAGGGGAGCTTGGGAAAAACTTCCAATTTCTTTGGGCAGCAAAGCAATGCAATTTAGAGAGGTTGCATAAAACCTGAGCTCCCACTCAGGTCATTATTTGTTAGAAAAAGAGGTTTTATATGGATTTAAATCAGACCTTGGGTCCGTGCTGCTCCAAACACGTTGCTGTTTGCTTCTTTTTGCACTCTCTCGAGCAGTGGCAGCACATGATGATCTTCTTCAGGCTTTATGGGCTCATTTAGATCTAAATGCCACTGAAAAATATTCAGTGCTGATTCCTGCTTGGTTCTGCCAAACCTGGGAATGTGAAATGGAGCCCAGCTGCAGTTTAGCACGGCTCACCTGCCAAAGCACAAAACCTGCTCCACGCTCTTGTAAGGCAGGAGTAAAGCAAAGTGCTCCTAAACCCTGGCAAATGACAATTCTCCCTCCCATCTGGATTCAGATGAACTTTGGAAAGGTTCTTTGAAATCTGCTGTTGCCTCCTGCAGAATGGCTTTTGGAGACACGGGGATTTATGTCAGAATTATCCATGCCTGAAGAGCAGCTGGATCCGTGGCTGGGTTGGAATGTTGCAGGAGGCAAGTGCAGTGCTGCTGGTGAAAGCACAGAGTAAAACTCACCTGGGAACACTCAAAGCGTCCTTGATGCTGTCCCAGGGTCCAAAAATCATGGCTTTAGTCCAGCTTCGTTCCTGCAGCCTGGCAAGGAGCTACAGGCTCACACAGATCTATCACATTTTTAGATGGGGAGACTGGAAAAGAGCTTTCAACAAGGATGTTTGGAAAAAAAACTTCTGGGAATGAAATGCTGGTACACACCAGTGACCCAGGAGTTTTTGTTGGGCGTGTTTTCTGCGTTACTTATTCATGGTCTACTCGTTTTAGGTGTTTCAGAGTGTCTCAGCTTTGCTTTAGAGCAGCTTTCAGGGTGTTTTCACTCCCCTTAAGCAAACCAGAGAAGCTGAAAGATCCAAACATCTTGGCAGTGATGATTTAGCAGGCTCCTACAAGCTGAGGACGTAGAAGCAGCTGCAATTCTGTATTTTCTGTGCACTGCAGCTCATCTCCAGGGGGCTGGAGAAAAGGAGGAAAAAAGGAACCTTGCAGGAGAGTGAGGTACCACTGAAATCAATTTTCTTGACTCTTTTTGGCCACCTTGGCAGCCTGTGCTGCTTTGTCCAGGGAAATACGCTTTTTGTTCTTTCATCTGGCCAGCCCTTTAGGCAGCACAGCCCATAAGTAATAAGATTTTATACTTGGATTCTGGGAGGTCTCACAAGAATTACAACCAAGGAGGAAATCTTGCTTTCAGCTCCTGGAATCCATGAATCAAAAAGGTAACCGGAGCTGGATTCCAAACTTAGAACACCAAATATGGGAGGTTTTACTACCTGGGGGTATAAATTTCGCCTCTGGAAGGTGAGTGTGAATACTGACAGCCTGTGATGATCACTGTCCTCACAAAGGGGGTTCAAGCCACACCCAGTGTTTATAAAAGAGTTTAAAATTTGGACTATGAAGGAAAAGGAGCCTAATGACAAAGCCCAAACCAGACTCTCTAAGAGTGCACTTCACTGGTGGCTTTTTCCATCAGATTGGGGGCTGGGTGTGCAGGAGTGGTGGATTTGAGAGCAGCTGAACCCCTGTGCAGGGAATATTCCTGAATCAAGCGGAGGGACTGGGAAAAATCCCCATGGGAAAGGGTCTGGCATGACCTTCCCACGTGGCACAGCTGCTGCTGAGGGATTTTAGTGAGAATTGCACTGTGAGGGTAAGGCAACTCCTGTAGCTGGTGGAGAGCCCTTTCCTGCAGCCAGCTGTGGAATTGGATCCAAAGGTGGGATAGGGAGGAACTCCCAGATGCCACATTCCACACCATCTGCTGGAATGAAGGACTGTGTTCAGAAATCAGGCAGGAAGCTGAAATGCAGGTAGATACTCAATG
>VZSR01000745.1:993898-1006343 GCA_013398615.1 Brachypodius melanocephalos
CTGGTTTCCCTTTTCATTCCCTCTTTTAGGTAATACAGCCAAGGTCTTTATTGAGGTGAAGGATGAAAATGACCATGCACCTGTGTTTACCAAAAAAATGTACATTGGAGGGGTGTCTGAGGATGCCAGAATGTTTTCTTCTGTGCTTAAAGTAAAGGTAAGGCTGAAGTTTTTGTAATACCCTTCACTTAAAGAGGCAAAATTTGTACTCACTGGTTTGAATTTTCACAGCAAATTTTGAAATTTGCATCTTCTAAAGCTGCTTGATGGCTGATGCTGACACAAGGATGATTTTGAGTTAAAACCCTGGTTTTGTTTGCACTCGATTTTGGGTTCTTGTATCTCATGCTAGTTTGTAGCTCTCATTTTAGATCTGTTAATATTTAAATTTTTTGTTTGTGTTCAATGCCAGTTTTCACCTGAAGTTTTTGAGGTTTTTTTGGCAGCACCTTTTTTAGCTTTTGAAGGGGAAATCCAGCATTGCAGGATTGCATGGGCAGGAAAGTGGGTGTAACATTAAACATCCATAGGGTTTTGTTTTGTTTTGTTTTAAAAAGAATGGAAATTAATGGAAATATAATATACAGACTACAACTAGCATCAGCTATTAATAGCCAAGAGTAAAGGCTCTTTGTTTTGAATAAAACAAACAAATGATGTGTTTAGAGCACCAGGAATGATAAAATGGTCAGAGCTTTATAAAGTTGTCCTTAGCTGAGGGTTTTTGTTGTTGGTTTCATTAGAGTCCTTCCCAAAATAAGCCCAGAAATGGCAGAGGAGTGGGGAATTGGGAAGCTTCTATTTCATCAGAATTAGGAATTCAAAAAATGGTGGCAAATAAAAGAATCATGTCAAATCCATGAACTTTAGAACTGCTAAAGAATGATGGAATTATTAAGGTTGAGAAAGACCTTTAAGACCATCAAGCTCAGCCATCCACCAGCATGACCAATAATGTCCCAAAGGCACCACTTCAACACGTTTTGGGACACTTCCAGAAATGGTGACTCCACCACTGACCTGGTCAATGCTTAACCACCCTTTCTATGAAGAAATTCCTCCAATTATTCAATCCAAACCTCCTCTGGAACAACTCAAGGCCATTTCCTCTCCTCCTGTCCCTTAACTGATCCCCACCTGGCTCCATCCTCCTTCCAGGGAATTGTAGAGAGCAGGTAACAGGACAAAGGCACTGGAGTGGGTAAAACAATCTGGAAGGCAAAGTAGATTAGGGAAAGGAATGTTTTGTTCCATCTGAAAGCAAATGAAACATAAGCCAGAAATGTCAAATCACGTTTGGAGTCATCCCAGGAAGTGTGAACAGGCTGTGAAATCCTTCCTGGTTTCCCAAGAGGATTTCTTAGGCACAGGTATTTATTTGTGTGTCAGTCAGAGGGATAAGAAATGGGTTGATAAATGCTAAGGAAAATTTGGGGGTGACAAGGGGAATCTGCTTTTGCCCTTTAGAAACATTTGACTCAAAACAGATGATCAGTCCACAAAGGAGGACCAAAAGAAATGTCAATTTTATGTCTTTAATCTCTTTCTGTTCCAATCCTCCCTGGGTTTGCTGGCAAAAAATGAAAGGAGGCTGAAGCCAGGAGTTGGTATTATTGGATGGCATTAAACGTAATTGTGTGTTTAGTGAAAGTAAAATTGGAAATAATTAAGAAGTGCTCTTGTTGCAGAGGATCAGGCTGGAATTTATTGTTGTAGCACCGAGTATTTGCAACAGTCAGTGCTCGTTACCTTTTTTTCTTGGCCTTTAGAAAGCTAAAGTAATTGCTCTGTTAGTTAAACACAATCCCCATTCCAGCCTGGTTTAAGAATAATTAATGAAATGAATGTCTGTTCTTGAGGAGTAGAATGAAATGAGCAGCTTTCCAAGTTGAAACTTAGGAGAACATTAATAAAGTACACGCAGAGCTTGCACTGTGGAAATTATTCAGGTTTGGATTCCGGGGGAAATTCAGGTTCTTAGGAGGAGTTGTTAATGCATATGCTTTCATCTTCTGCATTCATTAACAGTTGCTCACTTTCTTTCACATCATCTGAGTGATTTTGAGAAGTGATTTATTTTCTCAGTGTCTTCTCATTATTGCTGGCACTGACAACAGCCTTGATGAGCCTCAAACGTGAGATATTGGAATCAGAGGATCCCGGGATAGTTTGGGAGGGAGGGGACATTAAAACTCATCCAGTGCCACCCCCTGCCATGGGCAGGGACACCTTCCACTGTCCCAGGCTGCTCCAAGCCCCAAAGTCCAACCTGGCCTTGGGCACTGCCAGGGATCCAGGGGCAGCCACAGCTGCTCTGGGCACCCTGTGCCAGGGCCTGCCCACCCTGCCAGGGAACAATTCCTGCCCAATCTCCCATCCAGCCCTGCCCTCTGGCAGTGGAACCCATTCCCTGTGTCCTGTCCCTCCATCCCTTGTCCCCAGTCCCTCTCCAGCTCTCCTGGAGCCCCTTTAGGCACTGGCAGGGGCTCCAAAATCCTCCCAGAGATTCTCTTGTCCAGGCTGGCCAATCCCAACTCTCTCAGCCTTTCAAATGACCCAATGCAAAACTACAGCTTTCAAAAACAACCCAAAAATCCCACAATCAGTTCTTCTTTTACAGGACATAAATTATAGGGATAATTAAGGACTATAGTCTTTAATTATTAAGAGAGGAGTTGATGTGAATCAGTTTTGGATCAATTGATCACAAACACATTGCTGTACATTCAGGTTCTTGCCTTCAGCTGCTTCAGTCATGCTCCACTCTGTCCTTAACAAAATTTCACAAATAATAAAAATAATCAAACACCAAAAATAAATTAAAATTTAAAAAAAAATTAAGGACGGAAGAAAACTAATCCTGAGTCCATAATCTTCTACACACATTGAATTTAGAAACAAATAAACCAATAAAATGTTGGATAAAAAATTCTCTCCTCATCCAAAGAGCTGATATGTACCCATCCCAATCCTATGGAGCTTCTCCCAGCTCTCTAAGGTCATTGGGTTTGCTGCCAGCAACATCCTCTAAAATACATTAATTTGAGTATAAAAGCCTTTTAGAGGAGGATAATGAGCTGCCTTGCTCTAGATTCACAGTAAGATTCCTCTAAGTAGATAAAAAGGAAGCTTAAGCTCAGCAGAATGCCACAAATCATTCTCCAAAAGTTATTTTTAATCGGAATAAATTTGAGAAGTGATAAACCACATGAAATATTCTTTATGGATCTGATTGGATTAAGAGCAGTGGCCTCTGAAAGCTGGGAGGTACTGATGCTCCAAGAAAAAAATAAAAGGGATATATTTTAATAAAATGGCACTTTTTAGCGAAGGATTTGCTCCTTGATTCTTGAAGTCCCCTTCTTTGCAATTCCCTTTTTTCCCTCAGAAATTCCAATGTATTTGAGAGCTCATTTGCTTCATTAAAGACCTTTTTGTGCTTTTCATTAGGAATTTACTAATTAAAACCAGATGTAACATGCACAGCCTCTAATTTATGAATTCTGTGCTTTGAGCTTTGCTTTGTGTTTCCTGGTGCTAGAATTATTTTGCTTTTCACTGGTGTTTTCATGGCACTCCTGTTGTTCCCCCTCAGAATTCCATCCAGGCTTCCTTGTGCCCCAAACACAATATTTTCAATCTTCTCCAGGAAACAAACCCACAAACACAGAATCTTTAGGGAAATTTCCAGCAGGAACTGGCTTTTCCCTACAATGGGATGTTATTAGCTCTTGCTTTTTTAAATATTAACAGTATTAACCTCTGCTTTCCTTCCCTTTTTTATTAAATTACTGAATTATTACAGGTTTAAATGAGGAAATATCAGAGGCCCTAATTCTAGTGAAGAAAGAGAATTGTCTGAATTCTTGCTCAGTTTATAAAGGTGGTTTTGTCCTGAAAATATTTGCAGGGAAGGAATCTTGCCTAAATAATGCCATTGGATCCAAGGCTCTGGAATTGTCTTTATTTGATGGAATTGCTTTGATTTTTACAATATTTTCATTCCAGCCTTTTCCTGTGCTCTTTGCCCCCTTCTGGTCATCTTTTTAAATGGAACTTTATCCTTTATTCCCTTTGAATATCCTTTATTGAATACTGAATATCCTTGGAATATCTAAACAAAAGAGAGCCAAATAAACCAAAGCCATTTTAGGCTGCAGGTTCTCACCCTGAGGACACCCAGGGGAGCAGGAATTCCTCTTTTCTTCATCTCAAAAGCGTCTTAGGGATCCCATCATGAGTTAAAACAATGGATAAAAGAAACAGTTAAAATTCCTGGCTATGGATAGGGAGAGAATACCAGAATTGCTTTTTTCCCCCAGATCTGTTATCCACATAAAATCTCCCTTATTTTTCTATCTATGCCTACAACCTGTAGATTTCTTTTGATATTTCCTTTTCCTTGGGATGGCAAGGGAATCTTGAGAGTGGCAAGTTCTGGATTTCTAGAGATTCCACCTTGGGCACCCAGGACAGCTTTCAGGGCAACATTTGGCTCATCCCTCCTTTGGCTTTTGGACAAAACTGAACTGCTTTGCCAGTCTCAACCTTTTCTTCCTTAAAATGTGATTTATGGATCCCAGCATAGGGAGAAAAGATTCTTGGTAGGAGTAAAAATCTCCTCTGAAAGCTCATTGCAGTGACAACAGCGCAGCCTCCAGCTGCTGGAACATCTGGCCCCCCAAAAAAGCTGTGTGTCGTGCTAAGACAAATATTACAGGAATGCCAAGCAGTTTTCATTCAAAAATCATATTCCTGCTTTTTATGTTGTCTTCTGAACTTTCTACTCAAGGATCTCTTGCTTTTCTATTATTTTCCTCTGGCAGCAATCAGAGAATTCCCTACTCTTGGGGATTTTTTCCCGTGTAATTGAAGATTATTTCAATTACTTTGTTGTCTGGGGGCACTTTGAAGACTGTTGGTCCTACAGGGGCTGGGAATGGGGAGTGTGCTTGGATCATTCCCATTCCATGGAGGAAATCCATGGGTGTGGCCTTTACTCCCTCTCTCTCACACACAGAGTTATTCTATCAAGCACTAACTGCTATTGGCCAAAGAAAAATGACAATAAAATCCATTTTTCCAATTATTTGTTTCAAAACGTGACTTTGGAGACCCCTGTTATTCAACACCTCTTCCCATGTCAAAAGGAATTCCAGTTTCCTTTGGCACCTGGGAGGTTTTGGCCATCATTGGAGGACAAAGTGAGCAATTTCCATTTGCCTTATTTCTTCCTACTTGTGTTCCTCAGAAAATTCCTGGCACTGGGGGTACTGGGCGTGGGCTGGGCAGGGATCAATATCAGTGACGTAGTGATATATAAATTTAAAGCAATATGAATATTAACATGAATATTAATTAATATATGTAAATAACTATTAATATATTATAATATAATGTAATATAATATAATACAATGCAATATAACACAATATAATCTCATGTACTCTAGTGTACTATAGTGTAATACAATGTGGTGTAATACAATATAATATAACACAATATAATATAATGTGCTATAATGTAATATAAATCAATAATTTTTATATTGTATATTTTAAGTATTAAATATAAATAGAAATTAATATCATAAAAATATAATATCAATATGAATATATATTTTTTAAATAAATTTTTTTTAAATCTCTTTTTTATATCAAAAAAGTACAAGTTCTTGAAGCAGCCAGTGGCAAACCAAGATGAGGAGTGGGAGTTCCAAAGGGCGTGAGGCAGATGAGGGTGTAAAAGAGCATGGAAGTGAAGAAATACAGGAAACAAAGGAAAATTGCAATGGCTACCCCAAATTTCCAGGCTGAGGTGTCTGTGGAACACCCAGTGAAACCTCCCCTAAAACAGGCCAGTGGCAGCTGTGCCGTCAGAACTGGAAATCTGCAACAATCTGGAAATTCCTACCGGCAAAAACGGTCTGGTTCTGAAAGCTGCTTTATGTGCCAGCCACTAATTGGGAACATTGAAGCTGCCATCTGCTAGGAAGAGGCAAAAAAAACCCAAAAAACCCTCAGCAGCCCAATCCCAATCCTGCCATTTTCCATGCCCCATTAGCAGCCTCAGGCCTGTGGTTAAGGGTGACCCTGGGAGGGAGGTGGAAAACGTTTCAAATGAACAACAGCATTTCACTCTGAGCAGCAAATCTGGATTTGGCTCAGGCTGATAATGCTAAAAACTGGGATCATCAGTGATTGTGCCACAGCCTCAGGAGTTGCAGTCACTGATGATTTTTATACTCATCCCAAACATGCCACTGGTGATTTCTGGTGGCAGGGTCAGAGTGCTGCTGTCACATTGAGTGGGGTTTATCAGCCTCCCTGGGTGTCCTGCCATGGACCTGTGCTGGTGCAGTCACCTAGAGCCAGAGATTAATTAATTTATGCTCTAAAGGCATCGTTTGTTGAGCCTTCTTACAAAGGAGAGAAAAAGAACGAGTTGGTCACTGAGAGAATGGAATGGTTTGTGTTGGAATGGACCTTAAAGCTCATCCAGTGCCACCCCTGCCATGGGCAAGGACAACTTCCACTGTCCCAGGCTGTCCAAGCCCTGTCCAACCTGGCCTTGGACACTGCCAGGGATCCAGGGACAGCCACAGCTTCTTTTCCAGGGCTTCACCTCCCTCTGAGTAAAAATATTCTCAGTGCTTTTTTCAGGGAGTAGGGAACACCCCAGGATTTGTGTTTCATCCTCCTCCACAGGAGGAGATGGGAAAGAGCTGGAGGCAGCAGCAGCCATGCTGACCCAACTCCCTTTGTGTGGGCACACCTACACTCAATCACAGGACGCTGGAATTTGGCCTGGTAATTCCTGAGATCATCCATATTTATCAGCCCTCAATCACAGCAGGATTTAGGAGACATCTGTATTTCTTGCACAGAACAAAAGGCAGATATGCTGCTGGAATATTAAGATTAAGTGCAGCTCTTTCTCTTCTTTGACAGTCATAATGCAACTCTTGAGATGTCATAGATCTCCTCCTAATGAAGTGTCAAAAATATTTACCTTCAGGACAAATTACAGGAATAGCAAACATCCTTCCTCTGCATTAGAGAAGTTTGGGACGTTCCTGGGAGCAGCTCACAAGCTCTCTCTGCTGGTCCTGCCAAGCTGAATGTCCTTAAGTTTGATCCAAACAGCAGAGAAAGGGGAGAATGCAAACAAGAAAGTTCAAATACTTGAAGCTGGAATCTGATCATTTTTCCAGGCTGTTTGGCACCTGTTTGCTCATGTCTGGGTGGATGTGGAAAGAGCCTGAACTGTGATGGCTGTCGATGGCTCTGGGGTGGCACTGAGCTCTCACAACTGGTGACAATTAACTCAGAGCCTGTCCAGCAGCTGGAGGCACCTGACCTCTGCAGGATTTTACAAGCTGTGAGCTTCAAATGTCAAAAGGCCTCTTTCGCTGGAGTTTAATGCCTTAAAGTCAGCTGCAAGACTTAAACATCTCATTAGGGCTGAGCTCCAGTGTCCTGAGCTCTGTGCAGAAAGCCTGACTTCATTTAATGCCTGTGCCTGCAGCATCAATACCTTAATTTGGATCCAAATTTTGTTTGTTTTCAGTCACACACGTCTCCAGGCGTGAAATGCTGAAGGTGAAATTGATTTCTGGTGTCATCAAAAGCAGTGACTATTAAAAGCCGTAGCTTTTATTGAGGGAGAATTTGCCAATATTAAAAATATGATGTGCATCTGACCCAGCTGAAGCAACCTCATAAATCCATTTTAACAAAGAAATTGGCTTTTTATTGTAAAGGCTTCATGCTCCTCTCCAGGGCACCTCTAGGGAGCCTTTGGATTTCACAGGGCACTCAGTGGGAAACCTGGCTCACTCAGGGATGTCCCCAGAGGAGCTGGATCAGACATTGCTCCTGTGGCTGCTGCTGGGTCCCTCATGTGCCATGTGGGGTTACAGGAATTCTGGTTTTCTTTCCCTCTCCCAGCTCCATTGCCAGCATGCAAAGCTGAGTGTGGATAAACCAGAGGGTTTGGCCAGGCAGGAATTCTCTGGATTGGTCATGGCTTTGTCCTGAGCTGTGCTGTATGAGCTAAATTTACCCTGGAATCCCAGAGTGATTTGGATTAAGAGGGATCTTAAATCCCGTCCCACCCCTGCCATGGCAGGGACACCTTCCACTGTCCCAGGCTGCTCCAAGCCCCAAAGTCCAACCTGGCCTTGGACACTGCCAGGGATCCAGGGGCAGCCACAGCTGCTCTGGGCACCCTGTGCCAGGGCCTGCCCACCCTGCCGGGGAACAATTCCTTCCCAATATCCCATCCATTCCACCCTCTGGCACTTGGAAGCCATTCCCTGTGTCCTGACACTCCAGGCACTGCTGAGGTGCTGCTTTAGGTTTTGTCTTTGCTTCTCACCATCCAAACATCCACCTGGTGTTTCTCTCCAGCCAAGTTTCTCTTAACTTCCTTGAGTTCAGGTTGGATATTTGGAAACTTTTCTTCATGAAAGAGTGGTGGAGCATTGGAAGAGGGGCTGCCCACGGAATAGTGGAGCCACCAGCCCTGGAAGGGTTCAAGGATTGAGTGGAAGTGGCACTGCACAAGGTGGTTTAATGGGCAAGGTGACGATCAAAGGTTGGATTGGGTGGTCTTGGAGGCATTTTCCAACTCTTAAAACTCCATGATTCTATGACATAGCATGTTTTCACATTCATTTCTTCCTTCAGCCATTTATTTATGTGGAAAGACAACAATTTTCTGGACTCTCAACCTGTCAAGCTCCCATCTGTTGGCTCTGGGATGCCATAGGGTTGTATTCCTCCATGCCAGTTGGAAAACTGGAGTGCTCTGGAAAAGCCCACTGATATCTTTATATTTTTGACTGACAGAACAGAGAAAATTTCAGAAAGCTTTTTAACCTTTCCATCTTTTCTAAAATCACTAATAAAGGGGTTTGAGCTCACCCAGGAGGCAGCAATCTCGGTTTTGAAAGACTTAAAAAAAATCTACAGAGCTGGAGAACAAAACCAACATATTTTGTATTTATGCTTTTGGTAGTCGAGCCAGATGAAACTTTGTGAATTTAGAAGTGAGCAAAATATTGAGAGAGGGTGAGAATTTAACCAGTTGTGTGTCCATAACGAGTGACAGCCAGCTCATCTTTTGGGCATCTTTGAATGAAACTTCTCTGCTCTTTCCAGCTAAACCAGCCTGGATATATTCCTTTAAGTGCTGGATGGTTCTGTCTGGGAATCTGGGCTGATAGGAGTTGGAGTAGCATGGAGCATACACAGCTTTGTGTACATAGATTGCTCATCTGGTGCTGGTTTTTCCCTGAAAAATTATCTGAAAATTTAAAAAAAACCCAGAAGGGACGATTTCTACTATATAGAACTTGTTCAGTGCTGGTGAGGAAACAATTAATGGTGATTAATGGCCCCTTATTGAATGCTTAATGACCTTGCACGGATAATTCTCTTCTAGCAGCTGTGGTGTCTCATAAACAGCTCTGTGCTCTGCTCTCTGTGACCAGGGACAGGAGCCCAGGGAACAGCTGGAGCTGGCTCAGGCTGGAGATCAGGGAAAGGTTCTTCCCCCAGAGGGTGCTGGCACTGCCCAGGCTCCCCAGGGAATGGGCACAGTCCCGAGGCTGCCAGAGCTCCAGGAGTGCTTGGACAATGCTCCCAGGGATGCCCAGGGCGGGATTGTCAGGGTGTCTGGGCAGGGACAGGAGCTGGATCCATCATCCCTGTGGGTCCCTCCCAGCTCAGGATGTTCCATGAGTCTATGAACTCTTCATGCTGACACAAACCCTTGTTTTTCATTCTTAAGTCATGGCACCGTATGGATTTTCCATGGATTTTACATGCACCTTTTCAAAGTTAAGGATGCTTTTTATTCCAGCATTAGCTTAAGGCCTCAGGAGCAGCGCCAGTATTTCCATAAAAACCTGCTGATAGATCCTCAAGTGTCCCAAATGCTGAGGCCGTGCCCAAGACTAATGAGTGCTCAGGCATTAATTAGCTCCCACCTGGCTGATCCCTGGAAGGAGCACGGGAAAGCAATGTCAGGATCCTTGGAAACATTTCCCTCTGGATACAGGTTGAACAGGAGCATAAGGAATGGGGCTGGAGAGGTCAGGATGGGGCTACACGGGGTTGTCAGGAGCAGGGAAGGTGGAAAAACAGTACCTGGGGCTGCCTGCTTGATGCCAGCTCTGCATCCTGATCCAGGTGATCAACAGTGCCAGGGCAGCTCTGTGTCCTGAGCTGGGGTGCCCAGCAGGTCCCTGTGCACCACTGCTGGAATGCCACTCAATCCTTCCTTATTTTAATAAAAAGTTATTTGATTGCAGCAAAAATACCTGTGCTCCATCAGAATATCTCTAAGATGAAGGACATTCTTGTGTAAGTCTGTGCACGAGTTGATGAGATGGTTTTTTCTTTGATAATTCCTTTTCAGTGAGAATTTGGCAGTGGAGGTTTCTCAGAATTAAGCAGTTCTTATGTATTGTTGCAGACTTGAAAGTTAACTTATATTTTTATACTTTTATATTTTTTTTCTTTCTTCTGAAGCAATTTAATGCCAACAGAGGAGGAAGAAATTGCTGGAAAAGCAAAACTGAGCGCAGCAAAGTTAAATGAAGCATTTAAAGTAGCAGCCATATCTGTGCTCTGGGATCTAATGTTTTAAATGTCAGAGTGGCAGAAATTGGCTGGGCCAGGATGTAACTTTATTTAAAGGACAAGGTTAATGACTCCTTCCATGCATATTTACCTTGTTTGCCTCTGCTTGTTTCGTTTTCCCCATTAGGCCGATGATAAGGACACTGGGAATTACAGTGCCATGCAGTACAGGCTCATCATTCCCCCCATCAAGGATGGCAAGGAAGGCTTTGTGATCGAGGCTTACACAGGGCTGATCAAAACTGCCATGCTCTTCAAAAACATGAGGAGATCCTATTTCAAGTTCCAGGTCATTGCCACCGACGATTACGGCAAAGGACTGAGCAGCAAAGCAGAAGTGCTCGTAAGTATCAGCCAGGGATTATTATTAGGGAATAATTCCTGAGGAAATTCAAACACTGCAGGAAGTTTAATTCCAGGCAGACCTAGGGAAAAGCCATAAAGTGCTTCTGCTTAATTTTTTTGAAGGCACTGGAATAAAGCTTTTCGTTTCTTAAACCAAAAGATTTTGTGACCTGTTGGAGTGAGTCCAGAGGAGGCTCCAGGATGAGCAGAAGGATGGAGCAGCTCTGCTGGGAGGAAAGGCTGGGAGAGCTGGGATTGTTCAGCCTGGAGAGGAGAAGCTTTGGGGTGACCCAATTGTGACCTTCCAGGACTCAAAGAAGCTACAGGAAACAGGGAGTGAGACTTTGGACAAGGGCCTGTAGCGATGGTACAATGGAGAATGGCTTCAAACTGACAGCTGGCAGGGATGGATGGGATATTGGGAAGGAATTATTCCCTGGGAGGGTGGGCAGGCCCTGGCACAGGGTGCCCAGAGCAGCTGTGGCTGCCCCTGGATCCCTGGCAGTGCCCAAGGCCAGGTTGGACTTTGGGGCTTGGAGCAGCCTGGGACAGTGGAAGGTGTCCCTGCCCATGGCAGGGGTGGCACTGGGTGGGCTTTAAGGTCCCTCCCCACCCAAACCATTCCATGATTCTGTGATTCTGTGTCCCTGCTGGTCATGTCCAAGTTGTCCTGGTTGCTTATGTTAAGGAATAATTTTGGGCTGAGAATGAACTTTTCAGTCCCAGAGAAAGCAGTATTTCAGAACTGGCACCATCTTTAGGCGTCAGGCTCATGGTTTTGTGCTGTTCAGACAACATTGACTTAGTCCAGCCACTGAAACCATCCAAGCTAAATTTCCTTAAAGCCTATAAACTTGATGGATTGGCTCAATATTAGCATAATGTGAAAGGGATGGAGTGCATTATCCACTTCATGGGAACACTGTCAAAGGATACAGATGAGAGCCAGAATCCTTGGTGTGGTGAGTTCTGCAGGAATTCACCAAATAAACATAAACGATGACACCCTCACACTTGACCTTCCAAAATGATGGGGCACTCTTAGGTAATTTATGCACTAATGGGATATTAAAATATAGCCAGAAGGAATGGACATTAACATTAGAAAGTGAAGATATCTCATTAATTTATAGAGGTTTCTTTATGATGTCTGGCTGAGTGATGAGCAGTGCACCCAGTTGCTTGGAGCAAGGCCTGGAAGCTTGGAGGAGCTGGAGATACAATTCCAGACCAACCCCATCCTGCCTGGAGCACTGGCACGTGGACCTGCTGGAATGAGGCCAGGGGAGGCACCAGGATGAGCAGAGGGATGGAGCAGCTCTGCTGGGAGGAAAGGCTGGGAGAGCTGGGATTGTTCAGCCTGGAGAGGAGAAAGTTCGGGGTGACCTCATTGTGACCTTGCAGGGCCTGAAGGAGCTACAGGAAACATGGAGAGAGACTCTTTCCAAGGG
>VZSR01000745.1:1011495-1048304 GCA_013398615.1 Brachypodius melanocephalos
GATATCACGATCCCCAAACTTCCTCATGCGTCTCTCCAGGGTCTCTCCCCTCACTTCAGCCATGCTTTTCTCAGTCAGTTTTATGTTCTGAAAAGAATGAGGCACTTCCCCAGGTAAGAAAGATCTATGCTGAACCCTCTAGCACAATGCAGAAGTGGCCAGGCAGGCTTTTTCCTGAAAATCCAAATGTAGAATCAAGCGTTGATTCTTGGAGTTATTGCTGAGGGTGTGTTTTGGAATATGAACACTGAACCTTCCAACTTAATGGTTTGCATATCTAAAGCTGACTGCCATCATTCTTCAAAGGAACTCTACTTAATGCACAGAAACTGTGCTGCACTTAAAAGAGAAAATGCTGCTGTAAATTATAGATCATAATATACAGCACATGTACATTGTGCATCACATAAGATTTTATGTCTAATCATAGTATATGACACAATAAATTTTATATCTGGGAGCTGGAACACACAGTTCAGGGAAGTGTTTCAGACGTGGATGATTTCCCTGCAGTTGTGGGGTGCTTTTTTTTTTCTCCTCAGACTCTGAATTGGTAAAAAATGAGCTCATCTCTGCTGTAGGGTATAAATCACTCAATCTTGTTACTATTCCCACAGGAGAAGTCGCATTTGGTGCTCACTTTATGATTATTGCCAGATAATTGCTGAATTAAGTCTAATTACAGCTGACTGGACTGTTGGGGTGGTGGCAGTGACCTTGCCCTTGAGCCCTCTCCACAGGTGGCCCTTGATTTCTTGCCCTTTATGAAAAGTTCCTGAGTCACAGATCCAGCTGTGGCTGCTTTGTCCTTTACCCTTCACCCTTTACCTCTCTGACAGAAACATTTTGGGGTCATTTTGCTCCTGTCCCTCCCCTCCACCTCCCTTCCCCTCTTTCTCTGTCACTTCTTCACACTATAATGTTTTATCCCAAATCAAATTGCAAACTTAGAAAAGGACTAGATTAGATAATAACAGAATTGATCAAATTAGTTAAATAGACCCAATCTGATGAAATAAATAGATTAGGGGGATATTTTTCACCAACTGGCTGTTCCATGTCCATCCAGCCTGGCTTTGCTTGGGAAAGTGTCCCAGGGCTTGGTGCAGCATTCACAGAGCCTGTTCCTCCCTCCCTCCTGAGCAATCAGGATGATTAATAACTGCAGGCCACCTTTATTAAGCTGGATAATAGAGAACTAAACTTCTACAGCTCCACCTTTTCTGCTTGCTGCTCACCCTGGCAGGTGGGAAGAGCTGGTTCAGGGAGCTCCTGCTCTCCCTAGCTCCTGGGGCTGTTGTGATAATGGATCTCTCCAAAGCTCTCCAGTGCAGTGGATAAAGCTGTAAACTCTGGGAACTGCTGACAATTGCAGGAAAAGCCCTTTTGTGCTGAGATCTGGAGATTGTCCTCGGGGTCAGAGGAGAGATGTCCTTGGGTATTATTCTTTGGATGAGCGCAATGTTCCTTCTGTGGCTGGGACAAATGAGGCTGAAATAAAAACTTGGAGTGTGTGTAGGGGCTTTGGAGGGCAGGGTTTTACAGGATGAGCACAAAGAGAAGGAAAGCAGCTTCAGCAGTGTATAAGAAAGCAATTTTCCTTTCTGGTGTGGTGTGCAAACCAATCTGCTTGTAGTGGTGCTGGGGTGACAGTGGGACTTGAATCTTAAAGACGTTTTCCAGCCTTATTGATTCCTGATTCCCTGCTTTTATAGGATTAGGATAAGTGGGTATAAAGGCATTGTCTCTGGGTTGTTTTCTAAATATTATTATTAATAATATTATGAAATATTGTATAAGTTATTCTATGCAGAGGGAATTGTCTCTGTGCTGCTCCTCCCTACTGAGCACGTGTGTGATAGAAAAATAACCTTTTTGAAAGACTGTTTTATAAAAAAAGGGTGTTTTAGGCTTGGAATAAACCCTAGACACACCAGGATGAGCAGACCCTTCCCTGAGCTCTGTTTATGCTGATACAACGAATCTGGGAGCTGGGGCTCCAGTGTATCTCCCCAAATCTATCACTGACTGCACCAGAGGGGCTAGAATTGGTTCTCGTCTCTTTGGGAAAGTCCAGCCGAAAATCCAGTGGTTTCATTGTCAATTATTAATCTCAAAAAGGCTCCACATGGCCAGAATTTGGCTGAAGTGGAGCAGAATCGAGGAGTTAATTAAAGCACTTGAAAAGTCTGTAGTAATGTTGATGGCAGGGGCTGGATGCTCTCAGCTTTGTATGGTTGCCAAATTTGTATTTTCAAATACCTAGAATACAAATTTATCATTATTATTGCACCAACTTATTTTTGGGAAATAGAATTTTGGCCAAAAACTATGCAGGATATTGAATCTTCAGCACTGCTCACTCCAAGTCTTTGGTAATTTGAGTTCTGAAAGAAAGAATGTTTGGGGGATTTTTTTTTCCCCATTTCTTAACGTATTTAATGTGCTCCAAAACCACAATATGTTGTTAAATTCCTAAAGAACTTCCTGCTGTGATGCCAGGGTGAACTCCTAAATTTAATCCTGTGCTCTCCAGGCTCTTGTCTGCCTGGAAGGGGATAGAGCAACCTCAGGTGTGGGTATAAACACATGGACATGGCACTGGGAGCAGGCTGAGAATGTGGTGCCTTATCCCAGATTTGGGGGGTTGTTCTGCTGCTTTCAGAGATGTTCTAGGAAGTACCAGTTCAGGAATGTTCTGGAAGCCTCTTTCCAGTACCTACAGGGGGATGTGCAAGAAGGCTAAAGTTGGGATTTTCCCAAAATTGGGAAGTGCCAGGACAAGGGGGAATGACTTCCCACAGCCAGAGGGAAGGAATGGATGGGATATTGGGAAGGATTTATTCCTGGCAGGGTGGGCAGGCCCTGGCACAGGGTGCCCAGAGCAGCTGTGGCTGCCCCTGGATCCCTGGAGGTGTCTGTGGCCAGGTTGGACTTTGGGACAGTGGAAGGTGTCCCTGCCATGGCAGGGGTGGCACTGGATGGGCTTTGAGGTCGCTTCTAACTCAAACCGTTCTGGGAGTTCATGGATCAAAACTCCCCAGCCAAGGGATGGCTCAGCAGACCAACACTCCTGTATTGTTTTGCCTTTCCATTTATTTTGCATCTAAAGGTGAAAAAAAAATCACCTGAGGATTTTCAGGGAACTTCAGGCCTGAGGATCCCTCAATGACAGATCAACTCCTCTTGTTCGGTGTCACTGCTGGGAATTGGGAGAGCTGTGATACTGTGGATGCACTGGGAGACATTTCCCTCACTACTGAGCAGCACCAGTGGACTTGGAGCAGTTGGAAAGGCTCATCACCTGTTCTGCTCCTGCTTCCACCTTTACACACCACTTGAGAGAATGGGAATGACCCTTGTGGGATTAACAAGTGACAGACTAATTTTAATTTGGATTCTGCTGATAAACACAGCAGACCTGCAGATGCTGTTGTTACTTAAAAGTAGGAATCTAAAAAAGATTGGCTTTTGTGAGTACCACTACAAGCAAGTAGCCATTGCTAGAGGAGTTCTAAAACACTACAGTGTTTTCGGCATCACAAGTTCAGCTGAAGGATTTTTCAAACAACTCAACAGGGAACTGCCCTATTTTTAAGTGAATTCTTTAATTTCTGCTTTTCAGTCTTCGGTGTGATTTTATTCTCTGTTTTAACCTAAACATGCAATTTGTGTGTTTCAAAATGAACACTGCTGCCATTCTGCTGGACTTTGAGGGGTTTCCTGCAATGTCAGTATAGCCAATGGCTGCAATGCAGCCATTTCTCAGGAAGTGATATCACAGAATTCCAGACTGGCTTGGGTTTGGAGGGACTTTAAAGTTCATTTTGTTCCACCCAGTGCCATGGGCAGGGATGCCTTCCACTGTCCCAGGCTGCTCCAAGACCCAAAGTCCAACCTGGCCTTGGACACTGCCAGGGATCCAGGGGCAGCCACAGCTGCTCTGGGCACCCTGTGCCAGGGCCTGCCCACCCTGCCAGGGAACAATTCCTGCCCAATATCCCATCCAGCCCTGCTCTCTGGCACTGGGAAGCCATTCCCTGTGTCCTATCCTTCCATCCCTTCTTTAAACGTTCTGTTTGTTCTTCAGTTTTAATAATGTTTTAGACAAAGATATTCTCAAAGGCAATGAATTCCAGCAGGATGCCAGGGATTTCTGAGGAAAGAGAATGTTGTTACTGATTCTGCCAGAAGTGACCCTACATTAGAACTTTCCAACCTGATGCAGCACTTCTGTCTTGGGTGTAATAAGAGTTCTGTACAAGGAAACGAAGACAGGACAAGGGGAAACGGTGTCAGTCTGGGCCAGGGGAGGCTCATCTTGGACAGCAGCAGGAATTTCTGCATGGAAAGTGTGCTCAGGCCTTGGCAGGGGCTGCCCAGGGAGCTTTGGAGTGCCCATGGCTGGAGGTGTCCAAGGAAGGGCTGGAGGTGGCACTCAGTGCTCTGGGCTGGGGACAAGGTGGGCATTGGACACAGAGTGGATTTTGGGATTATGGGATTCCATGAAAAGCATCTCCTCCTGCAGCAAGGGAAGATGATTAAATGCTAATTATGGAGGCAAGTCCTTTACTTATTTGTTCTGCCTGGCACTTTGTGCCAAACACCCTTCTAAGAATGGCTGTGGTTTCTTTTTAGCCATTTACACTCTCATCATGTTTGGTGGATTTTTATAATAATCTCCATATCCCAGATTGGTCCTGTCAGGTTTTCCCTGGGGGAATTCTTGTTGCTGACGTGTGTGTGACAGGTTCTCACCTCGGCTGCCAGTGCAGAGCATGCCAGAAGCAGAGATAAGCAGTTTTCCATATCTCCAAACAACAGGACAGCTTGTTCAGAGGACACCACGAACACTGTGTCAGCCAATCTGTATCCCTATTTTCTCTGCAGTAATTCCATATATTCACTCCTCAGGTATAACCTGGCTTTGACATACTTGAATTTTTCAAGATCTTAGAGAAAAGCTTAAAAGCTTACAACAGGTTTTAAGGGCACACTAAATTTCCACACAAAGAGAAGAGATGTTCCTTGGATAAATGTGAATGAGGAGTCTTGAAAAATCAGGAGCTGGAGGAAATCTTTTGTCAGGGAATAAAACCACAACAACAAAATATAACTTCAGCAATTGCAGAAGATTTTGTGTTAAACAAGTAACACTTTAAAATCACTGGTGTCCCTTTTTGTGGGAGATGTGTCTTCCTCCACACTCTGGTGCATCCTTGATGGGTCAGGCAACACATTCCCTGTAGTTGCCTTGCTTTTGCCTCCCAGCTCAGCTATTGCTTTTTGATTTTCTGATCATATCAATTAGCCCAGGAAATTCAATATTTTCTTGTAAGTTTAGATGGAACTTTTACGCTTCCAAATGCTCTGGTTTATTTCTCCCTCCATTTTTTTTTTGCACAGATTTGGTGGTATTTGCATTTATGGCTTTGTTTATAAAACTCTCTGTGGGCTTTGAGTGAACCTTTCTTGGTCCCGCGTTGGAAACCTCACCAACCTTTAGCAAGTCTGATTGTTGTTGTTTTTTGTTGATACTGTTGTTATCTCTAAATTCTACCAGCCTTTCTTTCCCTTGCTTGTGGAATCCTGCTGCAGTTTATTTTATTTCCCATGGCAAAAGCATCAGCCCAATATTCCAATTTCCTCCTGCCTGTAAAACCTGGTGCCTTTTGGAGCAGCAGGTGTTGCAGCCTCCGAAATGTTGTGTGATATCGGAGGGCTGGATGAAATATCCCACCAAAACTCGTTCAAGGGGTTGTTTCTCTGGGTGAAAATTTACGGAATGCACCCTGTGGAAGGCTGGAATGGAAGTGCTGGAATCATATAACTTAATAAAAGGCTGACAGGGGGATTTTGTGTGAAATATAGGTGGTGATTCCCATAAGCCGTTTAAAGCTCGACTGGGGTCATAAATACAAAGATCTCGACTTAAGGACACAATTTCTAAGGACCTCTCCGAGCACTGCTGAGCTTTCCTCAGGAGTTCAGCATTTCAGAGGTTTTGTGGAGCAGCAATTCCTTTTTAAAAGTGCTCTGAAGGTCAAAATCATTCTCATCCTCTGCGTTTTGCCTTTCAGTACTTTATTTGGGCTGGGGTCAGCGGTGGGTGGCACAAATCAACCACTGCAGCTTTCCAGCTCCGTCTTCCCTTTAGGATCTTGGAGCGCTACGTCCAGGACCAGATTCCAGGGGCAACGGTGGTGGTGGAATCCATCGGGGCACGGAGGTTTGGGGATGGATACTCCGAGGAGGATTACACCAAGTCCGACCTCATGGTCTACGCCATCGACCCGCAAACCAACAGAGCCATCATGAGGAACGAGCTTTTTAAGTGAGTGCTTGTTTTGCTGATCTCCCTCTGTTTCCATGGGTTGTTGGGGAATCTGTTGGTCTGATCAGCATAACAGGAACAGAAAAATCCATTGAAACAGCTGCTGAGTAGATATTCCCTATGGACACCTTGGGAATTTGCCACTTCCTAGTTCAGTCCAGTGCCTTGGGCTAAATTGTCCCAATCCACATGATTCAGACATTGTCATCATGACAGCTTGTAATAGATTTTTTCCACCGTCTGGAGGAGCTTCCAACTGAAATTCCTCCAAGGAATTTCCTTTCCGTGTACCCAAAGTCCTGTGTGATCTTCAGACTTTGGTGTTGCAGTGTTGACCTTCAGGCTTCTCACAGGTTCTGTTTGGAGAATGAATCCGTTTTTGTTTTCTGGGGAAGGGAATGGTTTGCACGTCATGTAAAACAGACTGGGACATGACCCACTGCACACCTCCACCCAGGAGATCAGGCTCTCCAAAATGCAAATCAGGTTCTTCAAAAAAAAAAAAAAAAAAACCAAAAAAAAACCCCACCTTTTTGGTTTGTTTAGGGTTTTTTTACCCATGTTCCACCTTGGTGTTGGTTTTTCTCTTGGTGAGAACCCCACCAAGCTCTTCCTGTCCTGAGCACATCCTCAGCAGCCTGGCAGGAAAAGGCTGGGAACCACATCAGGGAACTGGGATTGGAAAAAGACTTCTCCTGAGCTCCTGGTGGACTGTAGGTGAACCACAGCCCAGGAAAGTTCTGCAGATATTCAGATTTTATAGGCTGGGAAAGATCACTGGGATTAGTCTGAGAAAGTTTGGCAACTCCCCAAATTAATTCTGCTTGGGACATGTCTGTCAGCAAAGCAATTGCACCAAAAAATCCAATCAACTACAACCTGGAGGGGTGTTATTGCAGGTTAATTTCCTGTCAAAAATTAGGCCTTTTGTCTTTTTTTTTTTTTTAATTTTTCCAGGCTCAGTTTTATTATAACTTTGGGTGCTAAATCAAAGCATCCCTTGGCACTTTTAATTTCTGGGTCCCACCAACCTCTAGGCTCATGTTCACATTATCCTCTGTATTTTTATTCTTGAGAAGTTTTGCTCTGGGCTATGTTTTAATTCTTTTAATCACCTAAAGTTTTCTCTGAATGCATTTCAGTCTCCCAGCATCATTTTTCTGAACCAGGAATATAAAAAAATGAGTATTTTATGTTAAAAAAATTTACATAAAATATAATTAATAGCAATAATAGCTTTTGGAGGAGTGGCAAGAGAGCCTCCTTCCTTCTCCTGGCATTTGTTTTTAGGTATCCTCATGATCATTCAGTGTTTTCAGGTCTCAGTGATGCTCTGGGTGTTTGTGGTCACTTGTCCAGTGTTGGTCATTCCCAGAATGGAGTCATTGTGAACTTTTCCCAGTTTTAGTCAAGATTCTGACACCCTTTTCCTCCTCCCTTCAGAAAACTCTCAGTAAATCCACTGCTATCAGGATATGTAAATCAACTGTTATCTGAACGGGGAGGTAGTTGACTCTTTGAATTCCAGGGAAAATAAACTTTTTCCTTTGCAGAATCTCTCCACGGTCAGAAGAAAACATCCATCTTCATTTTGGCACCCTTTAAAAATATTGGAATGTCTTAGGGATTTTCAGATGTCCAGTGAAGTACCCAGAGAGAAGAGAGTTAAGATGGGTTAAAAATCAGATTTTCCAACAGGAAGGGAAGAAGGACTCATCTCAGAAACAACTTCGTTAAAATGCTCCCTGTGCCTGCACACTGAGGTTTTTTTAGGGGCTTTTTTTCTTCTCTTCAAAAGCCCTTAAATATTTAAATCAGCAAAATCCCAGGGAATGCTTCCCTGGCTGTAGGGTAGGGGTGAGTGATTGTCAGCTCACTGGAGTAAGGAGACAGGGTTTTGCAGTAGCAGTTCCCAAATTTTCACTGGAAAGTGGGAGAACCTCAGGAGATTTGGGCCAGGGATGTACCCAAATCTACAAAGATTTTAATCTCCTAAAAAGATAAAGGTCCCTCCTGGGAGTTAGATTTCAGAGGGATGGCTCAGGGTTCTTCCTGCCATGGTCAGAGGACACTTCAGCAGTGGTTATCCACTCACTGGGAAGCCACAAGTCCCAACCACCCTTCAGCTAGCCAAGAATCTGCTCTGGATCTGGAAGAAAAAGGATCAGTGGGAGAAAGGATCATTTCATAAACTGGATAGGATGGGAGAAAGGTGAACAAGTCTGAAAGAAACAGAACATCCTGTTTTAAACATTTAATTACCAATAAGGAAGATAAATTCACAGAGGTGATTTTCTGAGTGTTCAACAATTCCATGATGTATCCAGGACCAACAGCACAGAATCAGTGACTTCTGCCAGCTGGGATTTTTACACAGCTCACCAAATGATTGTGTATTGGAAGATACCTGTGGCTTTTCCAGAATGAGCTTTTTTGGGAACACCTGCTGCGCTACTACTTCGAAAGCAGAGTGGAGGCTCTGATTTAATGGAGTTTCTTGTGAACCTGCCACTGCTTAAAAATAATTATTTGTGAAGGTCGAATGCGAGGGGAATTGAGGATGAAGTGGAACAGCAAGTGGAGAGCTGCAGGGATATAGGCAGGAGTCAGGGATCCAAACCCAAAGCAGCTGGAGTCGAGAGAAGAGGGTGTACACAGCAGGTCACCAAGCAGAGCTGAACAGAATCACAGTTGTTAACTACGAACCAAAGCATGAGGCTCCCATAATCCACAATATAAATCCCACAACAATTCCAGGAAAATGTTTGGCTGGAAAACAAAGGCATGGTTTAGAAGTCGTGGATGTAGCAGCCAGTGCTGGGGGTAAAACCCATGTGTCTCTCAAGATATGCAGAATTTTCCCTGTCCTGTACTTTGTAAAACTGATACACAACGAGAGATCCATATTTTCCTCCAGACTGTTATGATTGATTACCTGAAGTTTTTATTAATCAGGGATCTCGTAAAACAGTCATTGAGGTTGGAAAGAATCTCTGAGCTCATCAGGTCCAACCCTTAACCCAGCACTTCCAAGCCCACCACTAAACCATGCCCTCACATCCACATTTTATCAACCCCTCCAGCCATGGGCACTCCAAACCTCCCTGGGCAGCCCCTGCCAAGGCCTCAGCACCCTTTCCATGCAGAAATTCCTGCTGCCGGCCAAGCTGAGCCTCCCCTGGCCCAGCTTGAGGCCGTTTCCCCTTGTCCTGTCCCTGTGCCCTGGCAGCACAGCCCGACCCCCCTGGCTGTCCCCTCCTGGCAGGGAGTTGTGCAGAGCCACAGGGTCCACCCTGAGCCTCCTTTTCTCCAGGTTCAGCCCCTTTCCCAGCTCCCTCAGCCCCTCCTTTTCTGATTTTTGCTCCAAATCTCTTTGATTACACCCCAAAAATGGGTCTGAATAGTACCTGTACTTCACTACATCCTCCCCCTAAAAGACTCTGAGGCAACCCAGATAATTTCCCAGACTGAAACGTTCAGCCTCCTTTCCTGTCTTTTAAAGGGAAGAGGCTTTGATTTATTGGAGCATAAAAACCAGTTGAATCCAACAAATTCCTCCTGCATAAATTAAGTGGAAAATGTCCCCTGTTAGAAAGAAACTGTGTGAAGCTCCTCCACAACGTGTCAGGTCCCATCACGGAGCAAACGCTCACGGCTGAGTTACGGACCTGTTAAAAGGCTCTGTCGGGAAAATGCCAGCGGAATTTCAACAGAGAGATAGTTAAAGTCACCCAGGGATTTAATGCCGTCCTGCTGAGAAGGCTTTTGCCAGCTCAGAGGACGTGGGACATGCACCAGTGACATCTAGTGAGCGACAAGAGAACGTTTATATCCACTTTGTGCCATAGTTTAGGTTACAAAAGGGATTTTTTTGTTAAGTACCAAGGAAATGGTTTGTGGAAGATGTCAGGAATGGGAATTATTCTTCCGGACACCTTTGTGAAGGTGGAAGTGAGCAGTCTCTTGACCCTCAGTATCATGAAACCAGCCCAAATTCATCATTCAGGACGAGCTGTTCTGCTTGTGACGAGATCCAGTTCATCCATTGCACACCCAGAGCAGTGTGGATTCTCCCCAAAATTCCAAAATAAAAAAACGAGACAAGAAATGCTGCAAGGATTTATCAGGAAATTAATCTGAGGGAAAGTCAATTGTAAGAAATTATCGCCCTTGAAGAAATGTTATTTGAGGAATGTAATTTCTGTCTCGTGAGCAGAGTAAGGAAATGAAAGCTCTCTCAGGCTTTCTTTAGACATTCAGAGTTTATACACAAAAATACTTACAGAAGTTCTTTGTTGTTTTTTATTTGAAGTTTTGTGGAGGTTTTTTCCCCATCGTCTTTCTCCAGGAGAACTGCTGTACATGTAAGGATCTGGAATTCTTCTATAGTTCCCAAATTTTAGGATCCTCCATCCTAACACATCTCCTGCCTTGGTCTTTGGAGCTGGGCAGCTTGTGAGACACTCAATCCTCACTTCTGGAGTGATCCAAGGGTTTTGATTTTCCTTCAGAATTTAAAGCCTCAGACAATGTATTTTTTGTCCAGCCAGCCAAAGAATTTCCCTGAGGAGCTGAGCAAATCCTCTGAAAATTGCCTGATTTTAGAGTAACAGCAACTATGGAATTTCCCTAAGGAACTGAGCAAATCCTCTGAAAATTGTCTGATTTTAGAGTAACAGCAACCGTGGAATCATTAAGGGTGGAAAAGACATCTGAGATCATCAAATCCAACATTCTTCAGCACTGCCAAGGCCACCACTGTTTCATGTCCCCAGGTGCCACATCCACAGGTTTTTTGAACACTTCCAGGGATGGTGACTCCACCACTGCCTTGGACAAGAGCAAGGGCATCTTCTTAGGGATGTGTCCAGGAAGGGTTGGTTGATCGTCGGGATCAAAGCAGAGAAGGGAAAGCACAAAGCAAGGCCTTTGTGATGCCAGTGAGAACTTTGTGGCCCTGGAAATCAGGATGAGCTCAGCTCAGCCCTCCTTTTCAGTGTTTAAAGTGTGTCCTTGTGTTAAGTACATAGGAATTGTCCCTGGCTCTGGGATTACAGGGAATTGCCACTATTCCAAATGCACAAAGGCGACGTATGCGCTTTTTTGGGCTGTTAACCTGTCGTAATTAAAACTCTCCTCATGAACTTGGTCCTAATAGTGGGGTGTTTTTGTGCCACTGAAGGTTCCTGGATGGCAAACTGCTGGATATCAACAAGGAGTTCCAGCCCTACCTGGGCCAGGGTGGGCGAATCCTGGAGATCCGCACTCCAGACGTGGTGGCCAACGTGAAGAAGCAGGCACAGGCTGTGGGCTACACGGAGGGGGCACTGCTGGCCCTGGCTGTCATCATCATCCTCTGCTGCATGCCAGCCATCCTCATCGTCATGGTCAGCTACCGCCAGTGAGTACCCTCCTTCTCCTCCTCCTCCGCTCCTAGGGCTTGTAACATCGTAGTAGAGGTGACGCATTTCGTAGCAGAGCCGCTCCGACGGTTATTCGCCATCGCGAGAGTAATTTCTACTTATTATTGCCTATTTCTATAATGTTTTGTATGTATTATCTATATTTCTATCATATAAATTAATTTCTGGGTTTAATCCTCTTCTCACCACAAGGGTTGCTCAATGCTTGGTGTGCTGAACACGGGAAGGGCTTCCTAACACAGTGCAGGATTTTTGTGCCAAAACACCAGCTCAAAACCTGGGTGTCGGACACAGAAGCGGGGATCCAGAGCTCAATTCCATTAAAAAAAAAAATTTTTGAAGAAAATGGTGTTTTTTCAAAAAATGAATCGAAAGTCAAATTAGAGGATTCCAGTGCTTTTGCTTAAATTCTAAAATATTTTTTTCCTGAGATTCTTAGATGCAAATGTTTCCTGGAGACCTGGTTTTCTGCCATTTTAGGGCAACATTGGAGATATTTTTTGATATTTCCTCTTGCCTCTTATACACTGAGGAGATTCCAGTATTTGGCTGATAAAGTAATACAAATCAACATCTGCAACAAGTCCTTCTCAAGTAAAATTTTCAGGAAATATTTATTTTAACATATTTTAAATCACCATATTTAGACTTAAAGGCTCTATATCTATTCATATATTTATTTAGATATAGATAGATATATTTATCAATTGATTTATTATCTCATTAAATATTATATTCATAAATTTACATCTACATTATATTCCAATTCATAGATTTATAAGTATTCACTGATTTATTCTTTAATTAATGATTATATTCACATCCCCCTTTCTCCATTTTGGGTGAAGAGAAGAAGACTTTTAAAGAAGGCCTTAAATAACTTCTGCCCCGTTGAGATGTGAGATAATTCCCAAACTGCTCTTCCTCTCCCAGAATTCTATGGAAAATTTGCTTCTGTGAGCCAGTTCATTTTGCAACTCACTGGTGGCTGTTATCTGAATTACAGATTCCTTAAAGAAATGAAAGAGTCTCATTTTCCTTGGCATCTGTTAGATTATCCAAACATCATCAATCTCTTTTAGAAGCTCTCAGGAATCAGCTTAAATTCATTTCATCCAAAAATCCCATTTTTCCCATTTAGAAATCTGACTTGGAGTGGGATTTATAGCAGCATATTGTGAATAAATTGTATTTTTATGGAGACTGACAAAGAAAATGAAAGGAATTTTAGAGTTAATTTTAAATCCTGAGCCTTATGGTTTGTTTTTTGCATTCCAGCCTTTTTCACTCCTTTTCCAAAGGAATCTCAGTATTTTTCCTAAAATATTTCTTTAGTAATAAATCTAAAAATTACTCCTTTGACATCCAGTATCCAGCACAAACCTGTAAGGTATTTATAAATTATTTATTGTTTACTAATCACAAAAGAATGACATCTTCTAAATAATAACCAAAAATAATACTCCTTCATCATTGAAAGTATTTTATATACATTTTTGATATATGCTAAAATGGAAAAATATAAATAAAATAACAATTATATTATTTATATTGTTATATTAAAAAGTATAAAGATAAATTATAAATTATAATTACTGAATTATAAATTCAGTATAAAGAGCCAAGTCTAAAAATGTGCCTGCTTAAGAAAAAACAGGAGAAATATTCATGTTTTCATGTCTTGTTTTCACTCCCTGCTGTAATTCGTATTTCTGCTGACTACAGAATTGTTTCCAGGGGTTCAAAAAGAGCAGCCAAACGCTGTTCAGCTCTGAAAGTTCTGATTCTTAAAACAAGTCATTAATTCTGGAATTTGATGTGTGGAATAATTAAGTAGCCTGTAGTTTATTGCTCCTGTTAGAGTTGCTGTAATGGGCAGTTGTTGGAAGCAGAATTTATTTAACCTTCCTTTTTATCTCTTTTTTTGCAACCAAACAGATTCAAAGAGTAAGTATTTATTTCCAGCTTTGTTGTTTTTTTTTTTTCCAGCCTCCACAGGAATACTGACAGATTTTGTTCTCAAAATTTATTAAGTATAAGGGTTTTTTTAAATTCCTATAGTCAACTTGCTCCTGAACTCCTGGTGTGATGAGTTTAAAAGTGATTTATTTTAATGGCTACTCAGTGTCATTGGGCATATCAGCCACATCACCCTGGTGGTGCTCCCCACATGAGGAGCTTTGTTTTCTAGATAGAGAACAGAAAATTATTCCACAGTAAAATATGATTTTACTTCATATTAAAAACAAACAAACAAACAAACAAACAAACAAACAAACCATTAATTGAACAGAAATTTCCCAGCCAACTCCTTTAAGAAAAACGAGTTGTGAATGAACAAGGGGGAGTGGCATCAAACTGAAAGGAGTAGGTTTAGGTGGGATATTGGGCAGAAATTTCTCCCTGGGAGGGTGGGGAGAGATGGGATATTGGGAAGGAATTGCTCCCTGGCACTAGGTGCCCAGAGCAGCTGTGGCTGCCTCTGGATCCCTGGCAGTGTCCAAGGCCAGGTTGGACTTTGGGGCTTGGAGCAGCCTGGGACAGTGGAAGGAGTCCCTGCCCAGGGCAGGAGGTGACACTGGATGGGATTTAAGGTCCCTCCCAACCCAAACCATTCTGGGATCTGGGAGGCTCTGGGATTCCACCAAAACAGAACACCCAGGAGCTGAAAAATCCAGAAGATGATCACGTTACTGCTTTGATGAAGACAAAGTCCAGGGATGGTTGTTAATAGCAGGGCAAGAGCATTGAAAACCCCACATTTTGGATTTCTCTGGGGGCGTGTTTTGGGGTCTTCCTGATGAGTATTTCTCCCTCCCCCCATGGCTCTCCAAAGGCGACAGGCTGAGTGTGCCAAGACTGCGAGGATCCAGATGGCTCTGCCAGCAGGAAAACCCACCGGAGCTGTGGCCAACAACCTCTATGAGGAGCTTGGAGATAGCACCATGTGAGTATTCCTTGAGATCCATCCAGAAAATCACTGCCCTGAGCAGCCTGGGCTAGTGGGAAGTGTCCCTGCCCATGGCAGAGGGTGGAATGAGATGAGTTTTAAGGCTCCTCCCAATCCAAAGTATTCTAGGATCGTGGGATTCTATGAAATTGCTTCGTGCAGTCTCTGTGCAAAAAGTTTTCTTCATTCCCCACCTGCCTGGGGCTCTTCAACACCCGGAAAAGAAATAGGCTGGCTCTGGAAGGAGGGAAGAAAGCAATTTAATCTTCTTGTAATGCATGGGGGAACCTTTAACAGACTTTAAGTGGGCAAAAATGTCTCACCAGATAGTTTTCCTAAGAGCAAGATCCTACAGTGGGTCACTGCTGCCAGGGTTGGATTCCTTGGCACATCCAGGCCAGCACTCCACGTTTTCCAAACCTGCTGACTAAACACATCCAATAAAATTCATTCTTATCCATTGCACACATCTGAAATGACAATTTCCTGAAAACTGCTGCCCCAAAGTCCCCATTTCCTATCGTAAGAATTGTTCAGTTTGTTGGGGGGGGTTTTGTTCTAAATTTAAACCTGTTTAAATATTGAATTTAAAGGAACTATCAAAGCAGAGAAACCCCTGGTAGCTCAATAAATGCATCTTTTGCCTCTTACATGCTCATAAAATAATAATCTTGCAAGGCTGCCTCTCTTTTCATGCCTCTGTAAACCTGAAGTTGATGGACTCCAATGATAATTTAACCCTCAGTAGGAAAATATTCCAGCCAATTATTATTTGTCTGATGCTGGGGGGATTGTTGATAAGCTTTGCCACACTTCCTCATCTCTATTTATACTTGAAAACCAAGGAGTGCTGAAGAGCCCAGCTTGAATAATATTTGGAGCAGGTAGGGAGTGAGTGGATGGTGGAAACGGGGATTGCTCCGTTTTCAATCATGATTTGTTTTGCCCAGAAAGCTGAAATTTTCCAGCTGCTGTGATGGAGTTTATAAAATGTTACAGGGCCATGACAGAGCTTTAACTCTTTGACAACTGGGTGTAGTCTCTGCATGTGGAATAATTCCAGGGCTTGACCTTTTCTGGGTAGATAGGGGGCCAAAAAACACTGGGATCAGGAATAGTTTCTCCTAAGGGCTGAATTTTTACCTTTTGCCTTGTAAAGTTATGCTTGGGCAGGAAGGGAGGGAAAACGTGTGGAATAAAGTTTTTTGGAATGGGAGCACTTCTCTTTGTGAGTCACATCTGTACCCTTATGCAGGGAGCTGCCAGCTGGATAAAATTCACCTTTTTTTACATTAAACCAAATTTCTGCTGAAATTAATTATGTGATGCTAAACCCAGAAAAAGCCTCGTTGTGCTGTGTTTTATCTACAAAGGTTTTTTGGGGTTTAGTAGTGCCCCAAAGAGTTGCCAGTTCCCAGATTTGCAGTATTGACTTTGAGGCTTAGCTTTATGTTAATTTGGACAAAAAATAGTCTTCATTGCACCAAAAAAGGTGCTGTAGTTGGAATATTTTCTCTCAGATGACTTTGCATATGACCAAGGCTTATCTGTCATGCTGAGGAACTGATTAAACACAAAAATCCTTCAAAGATAAATCAAAATCCATAGGATTTGCAATAAAATAACAGGCTTTGATAAATATAATTACAAATTAACTTTTCCTTCCCCATTAAATATTTTACTGCAGGAAATGTTTGGGAAAAATCTTTTGTTGCCATTTTTCATGAGTTTTAATACATTATTCCCTGTTTCAGTTGTCCTAAGTCTGTCATCTTTCATTTGCAGTGTCTTGTTTGCTTTCTTTGGTGTTTATAGCAAATGAAATGGAACAAAGCTCTTTAGTTTTAAATCTGCCTTGTCTCACCATTTTCATTTTTCCCTGTCTTTGGATCCTTAGGCATCAGTAAGTAAGCTTATTTCATTGTCTTAATATTTGTAGCTGGTAGAAATTAGTTAATTTTCCTTCCAGCAATTCCCATCCAACCTTGCAAGGTGAAGTTCATATTTTATTTTTCCATTGAGCAGGAAAGACATTTACTGGGAAGTTGCAATACTTCTGTGCTTCTTTATCCCTCTTCTTGGAAGCAGAGAGAGGAAGGGTGATTGCTGAACTTGAAGGGCATTATTTCTAAAGCCAAAGGGTCAAAAAAAGCCAAACCAACACCGAGTTGCATGAACGAAGGTTTGCTGGGAGTTCATGGATTTATGGCTAGGTTTAAACCTTCCTTGGCTGTTAATTCCAATCTCATACAGGACCTGTGGAGTCTTTGAGTTCACAGAAACTGAACTCTCTGGTCCTCAGAGATCAAAACAGCTCCACACAAACGGAAAAACATTGTGGGGGTCACCTCAGCTCTCAGAGGCCTCATGTAGAGTGAGGAGGAGGCCGAGGAGCTTTTGAAATAATCTGCTCCAGTGCAGAAAGGTGGAGGCACCTTGCATGAGTTTTCTGCTGGAGGGGCTCCTTCAAGTTCAGCCCCTGCTTCTCTCTCCTCTCAGTAGATGCAGCAGTGCTTGGCTGACCTCAAAGCTGGCTGCTTTGGGATTTAGAGTTACTTTATAGCTCAGGGGCCAGCACAGGAGGGACCTGGAGCTGCTGGAGAGAGCCCAGGGGAGGCACCAGGATGAGCAGAGGGATGGAGCAGCTCTGCTGGGAGGAAAGGCTGGGAGAGCTGGGATTGTTCAGCCTGGAGAGGAGAAGCTTTGGGGTGACCTTCCCAGGGCCTGAAAGACCTGACAAGAAAGATGGAGAGAGATTCTTTGCAAGGGATGGAGGGACAGGACACATGGAATGGCTTCCCGTTGTCAGAGGGCAGGGCTGGATGGGATATTGGGAAGGAATTGTTCCCTGGCAGGGTGGGCAGGCCCTGGCACAGGGTGTCCAGAGCAGCTGTGGCTGCCCTTGGATCCCTGGCAGTGCCCAAGGCCAGGTTGGACTTTGGGGCTTGGAGCAGCCTGGGACAGTGGAAGGTGACCCTGCCATGGCAGGGGGTTGGAGCTAGGTCATCTTTGAGGTCCTTTCCAATCCAAATCCTTCTGGGATTCTCTAATTAGCGTGAAGTTAATTATTTTTATTCATTTTGCCCAGAGGAAGCCTTAGGCACACTCAGCTCTGGCAAACTGCAGTGCTTGGGGAGAGTTTATCCACTTTGTGGAGATTTGCTGGGTGTTTTCTGCAAATGGGAGGATGATCCCTGGGTTCTGTGTGGGAATTCCAGTCCTCCTGGCTCCCTGGAACATTGGGAAGCTGGGGGTTCCTTGCCTGGGTGGTCCCCTGAACAAAACAGGAAACAAAAGTTAAGAAACAAAAGTGTTTTGTTATTAAATACAACCCTCGCAGGAGTTTTACATCTTGAACAACTTAGAGGAAAAAGATCTCTTAATTAACTCCTTCTAGATCTTTAAATTTCCCTTCCAATTTTGTTAGGGAATATTTAACCACTAGAGGTTAATTTCTTATTAATTTGGATTTAGTTATGTTTTCTGAGATATGAAATAACACCACCAAAACCCACAGAGCAATGTGACCAAGAGGTCTAAAACTTCATCTTCCAACATTCACAGAATCATGGAAAACTCCATTTTCTTCTCCTATTCCTTTAACAAAATTCAAATTTTGGTAGAGACGAGGCTTCGAATTTTTATCTCAGAACTTGTGTGAAAATACTGGACATCTGTAAGTCACAAAAAGCAATCTTAAATGACATTTTAATTTGTGCAGGTAGATAAGATTGCTACCCATGCTGTACTTTAGCTCTGCCTGACACAGGCCCAAATCTTAAATTTCTCAGTTTGAGAGAAAAATAAATCTCATATCAGCCTGCAGCGAGCATTGTTTAAAATAGGCCTCGAAGGGCACTTTTCCAGCAGGCAGTTTGGAGTTATTGATTTTAAAGTACTTTTTATTTTCAAATCTGTTTAGAAGGTTATCATATTAAAAATATTTGAGGCATGAAGTTAGTAAGGGACTGAGAGGTGACAGATGCAGTCCAAGAAGTGGTGAGACCTCCCACTTTGGTATAGAAATTCGATGTTACTCAACAACAGGGGTTTTTCATTGGGTTCAACATGATGAAGAGATGAAATTCATACACATAATAGAAGAAATTCGTGCACACAGGAGATGAAATTCATTCACATATTGATAACTTCTGTGATGTTTCGTGCTTCTAGGTGGATAGGCCACAATATAAACTGATTATTTTGAAATAGAAGAGGTTTTTCTAACAAGAAGTGAATTTATTTTTGAACTCACCAAGTAGCTATGCAGCTTCAAATTAAAACAAGCAGCAGCTTGTTTTAATTTTTCTTCCTTCCCCCTTAAAGAAGATGCAAAAGTAAATGTCTTGCCAATAGTAGATGTGCTCCTGCTGTTGGGTTGTAGTTGGCTAGAAGTGATTTAATGGCTCTGATTCATGTCATAAGTTCTTTTTTTCTCTCTCTCATAAGTACCTATGTCCATGCATGTTTCCTCACACGTGATTATCTTCTTTTCTTTCAAGTCTTTTTCTTCTCTACCATTTCCAACAAAGCAGGGGAAAAAAGTCAGTCTTAGAAGAAGGAGACCGACAGAGAGTTATAAGCAGCTTTGCTTCCCGTGCTATAGAGGCTCACAAGAATCCCAATATCAATGGATCCCTGAACAACAACCTCCCCAAATCCTCGAGTAACATCACTTTTTTGTCCGATGAGAACCCGCTAACGACTCGAAACCCGCTGTACATGGAAGGTCTCCCGCAGAGCCCCGCTGCCGCCAGGTTCCTACGGAAAAGGAACGATACTTTAGATACTCTTTCTCCTTCAAGGTTGGCCTGGAGAGAGGCCTCTTTTGGGGGCAGCCACCGGGCATGGACAGTGCCCACTCACCTGACCAGGAGACACATGGCAGGGTCCCTGGGTAGGCCGGTTATCATGGACCCCATCCAGTGGCAGCAACAGAGGCTCACAGCCAAGGAGGAAGGAGCTGAAAACCCCGATAGCAGTGAGGATGTCAGCAGCCCACTCTTCCAAAAGATCAGTGGCCCCAAGCTGACTGTGAAGGAGAAGGCGAGGCAGTTTGAGGCGCTGCAGGAAATGAAGCAAGTGAGGTCTCCCGAGGTAAAATCCAAGCGGTCACCCACGCACAGCGCCGGTGTCCAGGAGGGAGAGAATGTTCCAGAGCAGTCTCCCAAAAGTGTGGTGGCTTCTCCCCGCCTTCGCTCCTCCCCTCTGCCCTCTCCAATGCCTGCTGCTGAAGGAGTTGAAGCGGAGGCTGCCGTGGTCCCTGCTGTAATCGTCACTCACCACGACGACCCTCAAGAACATTCTCCTCCACCGACCCGCAAACCAACTCCTCCATCTTCTAGGATAAAGAAACCACTTTGCCAAAGTTTTCTAGCTCCTCAGACCAAAGAGAATGTAGAAAGCATTCCAGACCCGCCTAAAATTCCCCCACCCCCACCTCCACAGCTGCCACCTCCACTGCCACCACCACCTCCATCCCCTCCTCTGTTGCCACCACATCCTCCACCTCCACCTGCAGTTTCTCTTCCTTCTTCTTCTTCTTCCTCTTCTTCTTCTTCCTCTCCATCTCCTCTTAGCACGCAGCTCCTGTCCCCTGCCAAGCACTCCAAATCCCCTGCCAAACAGCCAGCTGTCCCCACCCCGGCCGCAGTGCCAGAGCTTCCTCCCCGCAGGGAGCTCAAAGGAATTCTTAAAAACATTCAGAACTTGGCCGCCATCGAGAAGTCAGTGGCCAACATGTACAGCCAAATAGACAAGAACCACCTGCTGCCCAAGCACATCCCCAAGCTCAAACCAGCCCCAAACCCGGAGCTCCCAACTCCAGAAGCCGCAGCCGAGCACAATCAGCAGAATGGGAACTTGAGCTGTGTTGTGGAGGAGCTGGAGAAACGCTTCCCCTCCCAATCAACAGCTCTGTAATGCTCATGGGTGGATGTTCCCTGCTTTTTTTGAGTGGGAGGACACTAATGCAGCCCACGGTATCTGCCTCAGACTCTCCAGAAATCCCGGCTTTCCCCCTTTCCTCTGCTGTACACGACTTACCCAATCCCAAATGGAGAGATGTTGTCCTTCCCATTCACTCAGAAAGCTGTGATGTAAAATATAACTCTCCAAGCTGTTTTTCTCAGAACTACATCTTGCTGGTTCTTAGTCCGTGTCCTGGAAATTCTTGGGGGAAACTGTCCATTTTTACCCAAGGATGTGGCATAGATGGCAGCAGGCTCAATACTTCTTTAAGCAGCCTTCACTGTAGGTAACACCGGTCAGATTTTCCTGCAGCTGTGGTTGGAATCTCTTGCTTTGCCCATAAAACATCCCCACCTGGAAGGAATCTTCTGCCACATAATGGGTGTCAAAGCAAGGAAGGCCTGGGAGTGGCAGGCTCAGCTTTGGTGAGTCAGGTTATTGGATGGGCCTTGACCAACGTGAGATGGTGGCCCTGCCCATGGGATGAGCTTCAAGGTCCCTTGCAACCCAGGCATTCCATAATTCCATACTGCCTCTCCCTGCTCTGTGGGCTCTGCTCTGCTGACATTTTCTGGCAGCTCAGTTCCTCTCTCCAGTCAGAACAAGGGTTTGCTCTTGGTTTCTCAGCAAATGCAGCTGTGTCCCCACTCCTGTTCCCCATCTTCTGCCTTCCATTGCATTTTTTTTTTTTTGTATTGCAACTGCATGTGAAAAGTTTATATTTTGTGAATTCCTTTCATGTACAAAACATTTGTTGTTTGTTTTTTTATGATTTTGCATGTGCATGTTGTTGCTGTCTCTCTTTAATTTCCATGCTGGTCTGTCACAAGCTGAAACATCTCAATTAAATTGTAATAAAGTCACTCTGATTAGTGTGACCAGGTGAAAGTCTCCAAGTACTTGTAAAAATCCACATAATGTGGATTTACTTACCAGCTGTTTTGTTCACAGTTGTCTAGGTCAGATCTTTACATTTACATCAATATATCAATTATACATGTATATAAAAAGTAAATTATCTTGTCCTTTGAAAAAATGCTAAGTAAAAGCAGTTTGGGCATTTAAATGTTTGGTTCAACTTGCAAGCTTCCTTTCAGTCCTTTGCCAAAATCTAAAAAGTTTGATATGACAACTTTGAAAAACCATATTGGGAAAGGCAGATATGACCTCGTGAAGCAAAACTAAAACTCCAGTTCAGTATCAACATTGTAATTCTGAGCAGAAAGGTAATTTATTATTTATCAGACTGGTTATCAGACATGGTGCTTGGCTTTTTCTCTTTTCTCCTTTTTTTTTTTTTTTTTTTTAATTTCTGAAGTCTGCAGTTAGGACACGTGTGGATGCTTCAGTCAAAAGCTGCTCAAGGTAGTTTCTCTTTCTTTGTCCCAGTGCGGAACTCCACGATCTCCATCCCACAAGTTCTGCTGATCCATTAGAATTTTCCTTTATTTAAAAACCCTTGTTGGGATAGGCTGTAGGATCAAGGTAGGTGTAGGAGTAGCTAAATGTGTGAGGGGAGGGATTATCCTATTTTTCTGTAACAGAATCTGTGTCATTTATGAGATGTGCACATTTTTGATGCTCAGTTCTCCAAAGGTGGCACGGCTGCAATGTTTTAATCATATCCCCAAAGCTCAGCACCTATTAGGCAGAGAATTTTTAGGATTGAAGGGTCAGAGTGGTAATATGAGCTAAATATTCTCCTCTGTGTCCCAGCCATGCTCCTGGTGAGGAGACAGTGGGAAGAGGGCAGAGATGGGGGTGAAAAATTATTGGGCTGCTCATGTTCAGAGTGGATCAACCCCAAAGACAGAAATTTAGATTTAAGTACCCATGTTAGAGCTTGTAAACAGCTGCTGTCATGCAGATCTTTACATCTCCAGTGAAATATGACACAAATAGAACCTGATTTTGTGGTGTGTAAGGTCACACAGCGGAAGTGGAGGTGTTCAGTCATTCACAGCATAAACTCCCATGGATCAGCTTGGCTACAATTAACTGGGATGTTCCTTAAGCAAAATGAGTAGACATCACAGAAGTTCCACTTTAAATATTTAGTTTCATCATTTCAGAGCAGTCTGGGATGGGGTCATGGCAATCAGCTCTTCACTGATGAGGAACATTTACTTTCTCATTCTGGAAATCTTTATGAAGTTGAAAAAACTGGATTCATTTTGTCTGGATATAATGCAACCTTTGTTCTCCTGCTGGCATTTTAAAAATAGCTTTTGTTTAAGAAATTACTCTATTAGACTTGGAGAGAAGCTGTACCAGGGAAATGCTGTCTCATCGAGATGTCGGGGTGCTGCAAGGGAAATAGTTTTAAACCAAAAAAGGAGAGATTTAGATGGGATATTGGGAAGGAATTGTTCCCTGGGAGGGTGGGCAGGCCCTGGCACAGGGTGCCCAGAGCAGCTGTGGCTGCCCCTGGATCCCTGGCAGTGTCCAAGGCCAGGTTGGATTTTGGGACTTGGAGAACCCTGGGATAGTGGAAGGTGGATGGAGGTGGAAGAGGATGAGCATAAAAGTCTTTTCCAATCCAAACCGTTCCATGATTCCATAGTGCTGCTGTTCTGCAGCACTACAAAGGATTTGATCCAGTATAGGAGTTGGTAGCAAGATGAATATCTGTAATAATTTATATTTATATACAATTTACCCCTCCCAGGTTGTCTGATTTGGTCAGTTGGGATCCTCTGTGACCCTGGATGTGTCCCTCATCCTTTCATCATCAGTTTAATGGGGTCAAGTCCTGAGCAGGAGCAGAGATGGCATCAGTGGAGAGCTCTTCCATGCAAAGCTGGAATTGAACCACAGTGTTATCATTACGCATCCTCCTTCCCAATTTGTTCTCAGTTCCAGCTCTGAACTGCAGCAAAATCTTCATTTTAGGAGCCAGGGCAAACTGATAAGTAGTTGCTTCCTCTGAAGAGTATCTGTAGTAGTTGGGATTTGTGATGGTTTTGCTTTTGATATGAAAACAGATTTAAGTTACGGAATAGCAAATGCCTGCTGGGGTGCCAGGAATTGAGGAAACGCTGCTTTAGGCAAATCCCAGTATCTCCAACCTCTTTTAGCAGTAAAAGGTCGGCACATCTTGTCCACGTGAGTTCATTGTGGCTTTGTCTCTCCCACTAAGTACCAGCTCTGTGTTCTGGCTGTCCTGTTACCCCACATCCTCACAGGCTCCATGGCCTTGCTTCCCATTCCACACAGGAGATTCCCAGCCTGCAGTGAAGTCTGGCTGAGAACATTTCCCAGAAGCAATCCCTCCCTCTGTGCAGAGCTTTAATTCCTTCCTGGAAACAAATGATGTTGTCCTGACCTTTGTTTTTGTGCCAGAATAGATCCTTGTGCTGTAGTGAGTGAATGGATATCTTATGTCTTTTGGGGACTTTTTGTTCCTTCTAATCACGGCCACACAAAACCATTTGAGAAATATCAGCAAAACTCATCATGGTGCTATTTTTATGAAAGCTGAATTCCAAATTTAATTAGAATTACTCGTATTATGCCTTTAATCTGCAATATAGTGCAATTAAGAGTAATAGTCTTCCTTGTCCTCAGACCTCCTTTATCTGAAGATTGTTGTTGGTGATATGGAAACTAAATCCAGCATACCTCAACTGGGCTCTGAAAAGTCACAGATCATCTTTGGATGATAAATCTTCATTTCAGCTGGCCATGAGGTTTATATTATATAGGAGACAGCATTAATTCAATGCTGATAATCAATTCCATGTACTGAATATTAATAGAAAGATTTAGAGATGGGGATATTAAAGAATTAAAAGGATTTCTCTGGTCTTTATTATTTATTTAGTGTAATTAAAGGCTTCTCCATGACTGCTGGCTGTGTCCTAGGTTAAGCCTAACATAATTTTAAGCATTTACCCTTTTGTTCTTAAAAACCATAATAAAAATAATCCAGATTTATCCTTAAGAAAAATTCCAAGGCCTAAATTTTTGTTCTCTAGTTTTGCTGAAACCATTTCCATTTTCAAGCACAAAATGTGAAAATAGAGAACCTGACAGACATAAATGCATTGGTCATGCCCAGGAATGGCTCCGACAATACGAATTAAACCAACAATAAATTCCCCATAAGATCAGAAGCACAAAGCCTGTGGCAAAATAACCACAGATAGGAAAAAAAAAATAGAATCTACCTCCGCCACACTGAGCAAATGTTAGGAAAGGTGTAATTGGAATGATAATGTTGCTACAGGAAATTAGTGATACAAGCTGCAGGGCAATTCCTGATGGATACAGAAAGCCCAGGAGTAGGAGAAGTTGTTTCACTGTTGAGCAGTGTCCCTTTGTGGGTGGTGGCACAGCAGGGAGGGGCTGGGGCAGGGCCTGTCCCAATCCCCTTTTCCCTGTGCTGAGTCTCTCTGGATGCTCTGGCTCTCTGGCTCTTGAGGATTTCTCCTTATCCATTCACAATCTAAAGCAAGAAAAGATCCCAAAGCTTCTCCAACCTTTCACATGCAACAGTCCCTGTGTGCAGAGCAATCTCAAAGAAAAACATATTTAGTATTAGAGATATGTATTTCTTTCCATGCTAATTATATTTCTAATTACATTTTCTTTCACCCCTCTCCAGCGAGAATGGCAATGGGCATCTTTGTGCAAGCTCACAGCATTAAACTAATTTATTTCTTTTCTTTTTCTGACTTCTAGGCGAGGATATGCACAGCAAGAGGTAAGGCTGGTGCTCAATTACCTTTAAAATATTGATTATACCAGTGTGCTTTTCCCATGCAGCCCAAGAGTGAGGGCAGCAGGGGAGTGGGGGAGGCTCCACTTCTACTCCATTCTTCTGAGATCCCACCTGGAATTCTGTGCACAGTTCTGGTTCACCCAAAATAAGAAGGACATGGAATTGTTGGAGCAGGTCCACAAGAGACCATGGAGTTACTGAGAGGTCTGGAGCATCTCCCCTGTGGAGCCAGGCTGGGAGAGCTGAGGCTGCTCAGCCTGGAGAGGAGAAGAGTGTGTGGAGACCTCAGAGCTCCTTCCAGGGTCTGAAGGGATCCAGGGAAGCTGGAGAGGGAATCTGCAACAGGAACTGGAGTGACAGGACAAGGGGGAATGGGTTCAGACTGACTCAGGGGCAATTTAGGTGGGAAATTGGGCAGGAATTGTTCCCTGGCAGGGTGGGCAGGCCCTGGCACAGGGTGCCCAGAGCAGCTGTGGCTGTCCCTGGATCCCTGGCAGTGTCCAAGGCCAGGTTGGACTTTGGGGCTTGGAGCAGCCTGGGATGGTGGGAGGTGTCCCTGCCCATGGCACAGAGGGTGGGATGAGCTGAGTTTTAAGGACCCTCCCAACCCAAGCCAGTCTGGGATTGTTGTGTAATTCCTGCGTACTGAGTGCTTTAGAGACCAGCAATTGAAAGTGATTCGAGAAGTTCATGAGCCGCAGATCCCCTGGGGGCTGAGATCCATTGTGGCAGGAGTGCCACCTCCAGGCTCGGAGACTGCTGCGTAAGGAGCTGCCAGAAGCAGCTTCCCAGGGAATTCCTTCCAAGCCTGCTGTGTTTTCCAATGTCACACCCAATCACCTGCCAGGCAGGGATGGGGCTCCACGGACCTTCTCTGTGAGGTCTGCTGCTCCTGCAGTACCATTTTCTTCAGAAATGAATAACAGGGAGAGGAGTTTCCTTCAGTACAATCTCACACAATAATTGCAGCGTTTCCCAAAATACTTTTCTATTGTAAAGGCTGATATTTGCTGATTTTTTTTTTTTCCTCTCTTTACACAGCTGGTTTGTATCTCTTAATTTAAATACAGAACTTAGTTCTATTCACCTCTGGTAGAAGTTCTTGAGATAAATATGTCAGACAATCACCACAAAAACTGGGAAGTCGATTTTATATTTAGGCAAAAGAAATGGTGGGCTGTGCAGGGATTTTACTGCATCGGATGCTCAGTGTTCTCACAGGGTATGGAAGTATCCACCTGCCTGCCATACAAAAGTTCCAAAGGACCTATGGTTTCAGCATTTATTACTAATCTTAGACACTAATCACCTGCACTTTAATTGTTGCTGCCTAATTAACCCCTTTTCCATTTTCTTTTGTAGCAACAGCAGTTGCTGAGACCTTCTCTTCTCAGACCAGAGGTACCACTGTTTTCAATTCCTTAATTGTTCTATAAGTTTTGAAATGGCTTTTACATCATTTTCTAATAAGAACTTGTCTGTCTCAGGTAATTTTTCCCCCTGGCCCTTAGATAAAAAGCAAAGTTCTGGCATTGTAAGCCCAGTTATGTTATTTTAATTAAATACCTTAAATTTACTCTATTTTAGTACTTCCAAGGCCAGGTTGGATGGGGCGGGGAGCAACCTGGGATAGTGGAAGGTGGGACTGGATGGGCTTTAATGTCTCTTCCAAACCACTCTGGGATCTCTGATTTTCCCCATGAGCATCTTTCAGTGGCTCCCACTGGCTTCATCCCACAGTTTCAGATTCCCAGACAGAATGATTCCATTGCTCTCCAGCTGCTGTCTGATTTTTTTTCTGGTTTCAGTCAGCGGCTGATGGATTACTGCAGCTGGAGCTGAGCTGAGCAGTTGATGCTGGAAGCTTTAGCACCTTGCTGTGCAGTGCAAATCTTTCTATTTCCAATATTTTAGGCCCAAAATTGTTTCCAGAATAAGCAATAAGAGCAAATGTGAAACGGGGCGGGGATCGTTTCTGCAGTCAGAAGTAATTACATCATAAAGAATAATAAAATCAGTGATTACATTTGGGCCTTTTTCACACGGCATTCAATCAGTGTTTCTCTTTTCCAGGAGTTGAGTATGGAGTCTGGAATTGATCCAGGGCAGGAATACTATGGCCAGGATTACTACAGTTATGAGCACGGGTACAGTTCCATTTTTCCTCTTTATTTCTGAAAGTGCTGCTTTTCCAGGCTGGTGATGTTTATTATTCCAGCAGTTTAATCGTTGGACTTCCCTTCACCTCAGGATTACTTTAATCTTTGTGTCCACAAAGGCATGAACCAACGACAAAACTCTTTTCAGAGGTTAAAGGGGTGTGTGATAACTCCCTGCTTCTTCAGGAATGTCATTGTTCCACTTACAGACTGTACATCCATCCCTCATGCTGGGTTTATATCCTTTGTGTGTGTATTTCTGCTTCCTGGGAGATTAACTTCCATCACCTCCTCCCCTTCTGAGTTCAAGGATTAATCCTTTCTTCTTCCAGTTTCCAGCCAGCTGCTGGCCTTTTAAATTTTCCTCAAAAAAAAAAAAAAAAAAACCACCTCATCCTGCCTTGTGGCCTTTCGAATTTCCCTCAAGAAACCCCACTGGACTGCAGGCTCTTCAGGAATTAGCGCTGGCATTCCCCAGAACTGATCCCAGGGAAGCTGCTCTTCCATTCCATGATTAAGAAAGATCCCCCCAAAAAATCAGGTGAATTGAAGGGAGGTTGATGTACTTAGAGGGGTCTTGCCTGGTCCAATAGACCTCAAAGTTCAGGTTACCCTGAGGGGCTTGAGGCTGTCGGAATGGAAGGATGTCTGGGATTCGGTTGCCGCTAAGGGAAAAGAAGGAGGGAAAAAACCAAGGGAAAGCTGTTCCCATCCTTCTGGATGTGAGCACATGCACTGCTGGCTGTGTGGTGGGAGGTGTGAGCAGGTTTGTGCCCGTCCTGAGGAGCTGTGGTGTCCCTGGCAGGTACGAGCTGCCGCAGTACGGGAGCCGCCGGCGCCTGCTGTCCCCGTCGGGCATGTACGACGAGTACGGCGAGGTCGTGGTGGAGAGCGACGGCGGCTACTACTACAGCCCCCACGGGCCAGCAGCAGAGGAGGTGAGAAACAAACCCTGCAGAGCTTATTCTGTCCCCTCAACAGCTTGAAGGGCCATCAAACCTCATCAGTTGTATGCTGGAGTTGATTAGAATTAGGTTTTTTACAGGTGTTAAGTGTTGTTGGCCCTTCTGGTTACCCGTAAAGTTTGTTGGCATTGAATTCCTTTTGTTTTCTAGGCACAAAAATGAATTGCTAAGTTTCTGTTAGTACCACATCTGGTTTTAGTTCAAAGAAAAATCCACTTAGACTTAGGTAATTCCATTTTACACCATTACCAAATAAGGAAACTTTCCAGCATTTTGTAGGGGCCTACAAGGAAGCTGAAGAGGACTCTTCAGCAGGAACTGGGGTGGCAGGACAAGAAGAATGGCTAAAGACTGAAAAAGGGAAAATTTGGGTTGGATATTGGGAAGGAATTGTTCCCTGTGAGGGTGGGCAGGCCCTGGCACAGGGTGCCCAGAGCAGCTGTGGCTGCCCCTGGATCCCTGGCAGTGTCCAAGGCCAGGTTGGACTTTGGGGCTTGGAGCAGCCTGGGATAGTGGAAGGTGTCCCTGCCCATGGCAGGCTGGCACTGGATGGGCCTCGAGGTTGCTTCCAACTAAAACCACTTCATGACTCTACGAGTCTATTACTAATATTCTTCCTATAAATTATGACTTGCCACTGAGGAAAGCAGTACCTAAACTCATTTGTCATAAAGTTCATGATGAAATCTAAAAAACTTTTTCAATGTCAGTGGCATTCAGAAGAAAGTTGATGTAAATGTTTCTTTTGAGAAAAAAAGTCCAGTTTTCATAAATGTCAGATCTTAATCCATTATTAAATGAGAAGACAGAACATTTCAGTGTTTTCCCCATTGCAGAGTAAGGTAGTTGTGCATTTCCAGCCTATTCTAGAACTCTCTAAAACTCTAAAATTCCAAAACATTTCCCATAACTTTGGTAAGAAAACTGTTCTAAAACAGGTAAGTTCATTTTGATGCCGGGAAATAAACGTTGCATCTGCTCCTACCCTATTTTAAGGTACAGGTTTTCACAGTAACTCTTTTTCAAGTGGTAATCAATTAATTTTCATAATTTGCAGGGAATGAGTCCAGTCAGAGGCCCTCTCAGCAGAGGTATAAGCCAGGCAGCAGGGCCTCAGATGGAAGGGAGACCTGTAGGTGTTGGGATGGACCTCAGCCGTGGTCCTGGAAGAGGATTTAGGAGCAGCCAGGGAAAAAGGAGGCTAAAGGCAGTGATGCATTTAAGCCGTGTGGCAGTCAGTGCCCACAAACCTATAGGAAGAGCTGAGTCTGCTCGTTCCCGGTGGAAGAAAGCAAAGATATTCCCCATGATCCTGCAGAAAGTGAAAGGCAGGAAAGATTCCAGCTATGCCAAGCTGCTGTCAGCCCGCCAAGCGGATGGGGACACATCCATGATGATCAGGGGAAGCTACTTCCAGAAATCCACGGATGACAGGCCCTCCATGAGGAAACTAAACCACGTGCTGAAGCGCATCAGCGTCTCCAGGAAATTCCAGGAGGGCCTTGGCAAGGATTTGGCGCGGGGAGAGGAAGGGTCTGAAAGGGAGGAAGCCAAGTCGGGGGTTTCCATCAGTGTCACGGCCGAGAGCGAGCAGGAGGACAGCGACTACGAGAAGAGGATGAGGAAGAGGAGGAAGAGGCGCACCTCGGATGAGTCCTCTGGGAAGAGCAGCAGCTCTGGCTCTGAGTCAGAAGACAAAGACTACTTGAAAATAACCCTGGACCAGGATGAGGCCACGGAAAGCACCGTGGACTCGGATGAGGAGACTGGGGACGTGGGGGATTCCGATGAGGACTCTGAATCCAGCTCCAGCAGTGAGTCGGAGGAGGACTCATCAGAAGAGGACGATGATGAGGAAGACTCTGAGAGTGATGAGGATGGCAGCCTGTCCAAGAGCTCATCCACACAGAGCTCCTACAGCAGGTCAGAGACCAGTGAGTCCAGCAGCAGGAGAAGCACAGAAATGTCCAGTGTAAGAAGCAGGGCAGGCAGCTCCCAGGGCAAACGCTCCAGCCAGAAATCCATGAGCTCCACTGCCTCAGGCAGTGACAGGGACACAAGCTACAGGAAAACCTCAGGATCCAGCTACAAGAGCAAAACCTCCTCTGCCAGTGTGGAAATAGAGGACACCATAGAAGAGGTGTCAGAAGAAGAGGAAGAGGCAGAGGAGACAGCAGATAACTCAAACAAGGCAGTTTCTAAAACCGCCAACACGAAAGCTGCTGCTGCTGGAGAGGGCAAGGGAGGACAGACAGCTGTTCCTGGTGAGGAGAGTGAGGAGGAAAGTGAAGAAGAGGTTGATCCAGAGGATAGTGACAGGGAGGACACTGCCAGTAAGAATGAATCCTCTTGCCTAGACAGTGAAATCAGTGCGACTTCCAAAGGTACCACAGGGACAAAAAGTTCAGGTAGTGCCACGTCCGGGAAAACTGCCACGTCCCCTGAGACTGAGACTCAGAGCTCTGACACCAAGAGGAAAGGCATGAAAACAAGGAAAAAGGTGTCCCAGGAAAGCAGCCAGTCCCAGTCAGATGAGCCCTTGGATACCGGAATTACAGAGTCGGAGGCCACGGGTGATTCCACCTCCTTTTAAGGAGGAGTGACAGTAGGTGATGGTTTGCAGTGAGGAGTGGCTCTGTTTGCTGTGCCTTCTGTGTGGTCTTTCCTAAGCAATGCTGATGGGCTGGAGACAGCCAGAAGGAAAGGGCAAAGTGTATTGATCCAGCATTTCACTGTCCTGGGGAAAGTACTGTGGAAAACCAAGCTAATTCCAGCCCTGTGGATATATATACACACACACACACACACACACACACACATATATATATATATATATATACTATAGATATACTCAGTCATAGATATAAAAAGTTTAGTTTTCATGGAGCAATGAAACATTGGGATTTAGGGAAGAATGGGAATGATGAGGAGCAGGATGTAAAGATTTAAAAATCATCCATGTTTTCATTTTATACATTAATATTGTATTAATTAATTTGTTAATCTTCAGGTGAGTTCTCTGCTGTAAAGGTCAGCTCTGTTTGCAGGGAGGACAAGTGGAATTGCAGCAAAACAACATTCCCAGAACTGCAGGGGATAACTGGGAGAGCTGGGATTGGGCTGTTCCTGGATCACAGGATTCAAATTGCAAACACCAGTGATGCCCAAGCCAGGAATGCTGAGGCAGGAGGACCAAGTGAGCTGGGTCAGGAAAGGAAATGGATTACAATTCTCAACTTCTGCCTTTCTTGCCTATCACATTACTGTGGTTTTATTTTATTTTGGTTTGTTCCATTTTTATTTTATTTTATTTTATTTTATTTTATTTTATTTTATTTTATTTTATTTTATTTTATTTTATTTTATTCTAACATCTCATTGAACTTGATCCATGGTCACTTACCTGCCACTTTGCTTCTACACCCAGCACAACATTGTGGCTGCACACAATGTTTTAATGTAAATCCCATTTTAACTAAGCAGGAATAGATCCACTGGAATATACCCATATGAAGAACAATGTCTCTCTTTGCCGGTATCAATAAAGCAGGCATCAAAGTAATTTTTACCAGGTGTAACTTCTGAAAAGCTAAAGAGTAATCACCTATTTGTACCTTGCATGATTTTCTTTCTGTAAAAACTGGCTTTTCTCATATTCCTGTGTGTGTTCTGCAGTGGGGGTTAACTGTGATGGCATTTCAGTGCTTGAATTATTCATTCAAGAAGGGTAATAGCTCTTTTCAGTGTGCTGCAAGGAGGCCTTTATTTTTAAAAGATTAATTATAAATTATAATAACTAGTGGGGGTTGTATGCCCACCAGAGAGGAATCACTGCTACTACAAAGTCACAACAGCATGGAAATTGTTTGCATTAATTCTTTGAAAAAAATATGTCAGTTATATAAACCTAAAGGCTGATTTCTCCACCATCTTCCTGAGCATTTCCACTGATCCCACCTGTCTGGAACAGTCAGAAATCCTTACACGGAGCTGTTCTTTGTGTAACCAGCCAGTTTTGCCAGCGCCGTGCCTGAGATTTTCCCTAGTGTACGTCCCGGGATTTTCTCTGCTGGATGCGTGATGCACACAAAGCAGAGCTGCCCAGTGCACGGAATTCACAATGCAAGGGAAGAAAACCTCCAAGGCCTTTCTAGAATTTACACCTTGGAGTAGTTTCTTAAATGTATCCCTCACACAGCAGCTTTCTCCTCCGGGCCTCGCGGTTTGCACGCACATCGCAAGGCAAAAGGTGCAAAACTAATAGAAATTGAGGAGAGTTATTAACCAATGAACAGAAAGGGAAATAAATCATCAGGGAAACGAAGAAACAGCGCCGGGTTGCCCTGACATTTCTTTTTGTTGTCCAACAGTGGGCCAAAAAGAAGAGGATCAAGCTGGTGGTGGACCCCGAGTACGAGACCAGCTCCACGGGCGAGGAGAGCGCTCCCGACGCCGGGCAGAGGAACCGGCTGAGCAACCCCAGCTTCCAACCCAACGGCAGCAGCAGCGTCTACGTGGCCCAGAACGGCTCCGTGGTGCGCACCCGCCGCGTCTGCCTCGGAAATAACTTGAAAGTCACGTCCCCAGTGAGGCTGGGGAAGCAGTTCAAGAAACTGGACAAGCTGGCGGTGACGCACGAGGAGAGCGTGCCGCTGAGCACGTTGTCCAAGGGACCGTCCCTGAGCGACAAAATGAACTCCAGGCCGTGCAGTGTCTCCTTTTCCTCTACTATAGGGGCTGAAAATGCAGTGACAAAGGCCGGGGCGGCCAAACTGAAAAGCACAGATGAGCAGGAGTCGGGGGTTGACCACGAGGAAGTCAAGGAGCCCTTGGAGTCGCACAGTGAACACACACAGTCCGACGAGGAGGAGCTCTGGATGGGCCCTTGGAACAACCTCCACATACCAATGACAAAACTGTGATTTTAGTTGATTTTTTTGGTTTTGTTTTTGTTTTTACTTCGGTTTATAATAAACTGCGCTTTTTATTGTCACCCAGGGGCAGATGTACGGAGTTTGTATTGGTGCACATCCGTTGTCCACGACAAACGGCACGCTTTAAAATTCCCAGACAAAATTTGCACTCACATTTGGACCGGTCCATTGTCCTCCCCAGCTCTGACAGGCTCCCATTTCACTAAACACTACTTGGTTTCAATTAATGAGTTCTTTTTGGATCTGGAGTTCTTGTTTAATAAACAGTAAACTACTAATAAATGCACATTCCCCTTTGGTTTAACCCTCCAGTCAGTTTTATACCTGCCTGGCTTTGTTTTTCTGTATGGTACTTGTGGCTCTGCTGTCTAGACTTGGGAATTGTCTATTTATGTTCAAGATTTATATCTGGAGCTCTGCCTTCTGACCTCAGAGTAATAAATTAAAAATAAACCCATCCAAGTCAATGGAGCAAATCCTCGGCTGCTGCTGGAATTTGAGTCCCAATTCCAAAGTCAGAGCAATTGATGCAAACAGCACCCAGCTGGCAAAGTTATGGAATCAAAATTCCTGCAATTACAGCACTGCCACTTAGAAAAGTGCAAGAGAAACTGAAATAAGATAAAAATCGCAAAGAGGAAGGCAATGTGTAGCAATTAATTTTATTCAGAGCTACCTGACCGTGGTTTGTTCATTTTCTTTTGTAAATTAACTCATTCCAATTTTCTTCCCCGGTCAATTTTTCATCTTTTCATCTCTTCCCACGTCAGTTCTGTTTACTTCTTTCCATGGTCTTTAGCTCCAGCTTTTATGCTCTATCAGTAATTGTCATCCTATGGCTGTATTCCTCTGGAATAAAGCAGGATGATCCATGAGCCTGTGATAGTGGGAGGCGCTAAAGGGGAATTAATGGGGAGAGGATGGATCCATCCCCAAGCGCAGCTGGCTGGTGGGTTAAGCAGTGCCATCGCCATCTCACTTTGATAACTTGGAACACAAATGTGCTGAAAAGACAAATGGATCCCACAGGGAAGAGGAGAAAAAAGGAATATTTTGTGAGGTGAACATGCACAGACAGATCTGGGAAGGGCAAAGGGTCTCAGGACATACACGCAGAGTTGTTTCCCAAACTTTTAGTACTCATTACCTGTGAAATACACAACATAAATTCAGGCACCTGGTTACAATTTCTGGTTTTACCTCGAAGTTTTGAGTATGTTGTCACAGCTTGGGCAGGGAGCTGGGAATTTTCACTGTTTGTTGTCACCAACAACCAAAAAACACACCAAAAAAGTGGTTTTCTCCAGCATGAAGCAGCAAAGGAAAAAAAGCAGAACCCATGTTCACGTGAGAAAAGTGTCCTGTTGTGTTGTGCAAACCTTTTGGGGGTAAAATCAAACCAACTGTGAGAATAACCTGGATTCCTCTGGAAAGATTGGAAGAGCCAACAGATAAATGTGTGTAATTAGCAAGGAGGAGATTGGCATCACCATTCTCTCCCTGTTCCACTGCTGAGGCCTCCCCACAAGGTCTGGGTGAGGACAGATCTGCTCTGGCACTAAAAAGACTTTGTGCTGCTGTGGCTGTGTTGATTTTCCCTCTGCCCAGGTTCTCCCCCAGCAGATCCCTGGGAATATTTGTCTTTGGGAGCTGTCTGCATGTGGTGTCGATGTGACTTCTCTGTCCAATACCTCCTTCTCAAGCTGAGGTTTCTGACCAAATATTTCGAGCAATGGTGCTTGTTTTCAGGCATGAGAAATGCACTGTAGCCTCTCACACATGGGAAAAACAAACAAAAAGGTGTTTCTTTTCCCTAATTCCTTTTTCTTGGCGTATTTGCACTTGGGACCGGCGCTAAAACAGCTGATTGGAGTTAAGCTGGAGGCTGGACATACAGATGAGACTGATGGAAGAAAGAAAGAAAAAAAATCTATTCTTTGAAATAACAAGTAAAATGTTATATTTTAATCCTGTTTAAGACACTGTTATTATTTCACTGCCTCACTGTTATTGCAGAGTCTGTCCGTTCTGTTCCTAATATTCATTAGGATCGTGTGCTTTTTTAGAGGAGCATTTTCTCCCAATTTTCTGAGGAAAAACAAAAGTAGTTTCTTTATTTCTAAAACAACTGCAGTATCTGGGGAGGATCCTGGGGCTGGTCACTGGGGGTCAGTAGTGCTGTCCATGCTTATCCAAGGGAAATTCCGTCCCCACCAGCTCCTTTGTGCTGTCCAGGTGCTCAGAGCTTCTCCCACAAGGCAGAGAGATCAGGATTCCCATTTTTTTTTCCAGCGATGGGGGGCTGTGTTATCTAAAATTAACTCAATTTTAGCTAAACTTTTAAAATTGAGATTACTGTGGGAAAATCTTACTCAGGTGTACAAGATTTGGGGGACGTGAGGGGTATTTTTGTTCTGGTTTATTTTCTGGGGGTGTCACCCTGTCAATTAATACAGAATTCCAAACTTTGCCTTCTGGGGATGCCATGCCATGAAGAACTCTGGATTTTAGGCTGTGAGCAGGCACTGGCAGCCAGAACCAACAGCAGGAACCTCACAGATTGAGCCAGTAAAAAAAAAAAATCCCTTTTATTTCCCTTTGGGAAGCAAGGCATTAGCCCAGCTTTGGATACAGGGAGTAGAATTCCAGATCTGTGCCTTGGGATATAATTTACAGCTATTTAAGCACTGAAATTTGTCGGGGCTGAGGCAAGGCACGAGCAGCTTCCCCTGGGTGGCAGAAGCACTCGCCGGCGGATCAAGGTGATAATCACCCCTCCTGCCACTGATTTATTCCTACACTGCTCCAAGCAGGATTTTGTGGCTTAGCACAGCATCTGGTACATTTTCAGACCAGGGAAGATCCAAAGGAGAAAATCTGGGGTTATGACAGAGCAATGTGATTCCCACTGGGAAGGGAAAACAGAGCAAGGTGGAAAATGGGACTATTTCTGTTTTCCCCCTTGTTTAAAGAAGATATAAAAGAAAGCCCCACGGATCTGTCAGGGATCTGTTGGGAAATAAAATATTAATATTAACTATTTTTGTATTAATGGTGGGGAGTCCCTGCACCCAGGATTTGGAGCGAGGGAAAGGACAGTGTGGTGCTGGTGGGTTACAGGTGTCTGTCTGCTGGCAGAAATGTCCCAGCACAGTCACTCAGCACCCTCCCATCATGGCTGGAATCCTTCCAGAACCTGGAAAACTGTCAGCAAAATGGAAAAGGGATTGGAAAAAAGAAAACGTGCTTCTTTAGCAAATGGTGGGAAAACACCCAGTGGGAATGGGCTGGTTTGGGCCATGGAAACCCTTCCTGGGGTCACACATTCTAAGGGAAAACTGCTTGATATTT
>VZSR01000745.1:1078552-1100679 GCA_013398615.1 Brachypodius melanocephalos
CCCCCTCCCCTGCTGTCCCAGAGGTGACAGAAAACTCATCTCAATCTGCCACTCAGATTCACTCTTGTTTTCCACATTTATTTGTGTGATAGGGCAGTGGGATGCTCACGGAAGCATCAGAGGCTGCTCAGGCAAACTCTGCAATTCTGGATAGGCAACAGCAAAACTGAGAGAGGCTCTACCTAAGAATCCAGTGTTCCTAAATCTAGTTTTTTTTATATCTCTCATCATTTCTGACTCGGCAAAGCTGTCTCTCCAGGAAAGGTTATTTGGGAGGGGCAGATCAGAGGACCAAGGGAGTCAAAATGTGGACTTGCAGCTTGCCAGGCCAGTGAGATTTGTGAGACAGGAATTTGTTTGTATTCAGGTCCCTTCTGAGTGCTCGCAGGCTCCAGGATTGGTGCAGCACCTTTGGAGAGCCCTGCATTAACAGAAACTCACTTTTGAACACGGATCAGAGGATGCAGGGTTCAATAGCTACACTTGGAGCTTGCCAGGTCAGTGAGATTTGGGAGTCAGAACCTTGTCTGCACCCAGGTCCCTTTTGGGCACTGTCAGGATTGATCCCTGCATTAACAGAAACTCACTTTTGAACACAAACACCAACTTAATGGAATAATCCTGAATTCCAGAGCCTCTCTGAGACAGATAACTCTGCCTCAATACCTTTGACAGCAGAAAACTGAGGGTTTGTTGATTTTTTTTCCTTGGCTTTTTGTTATTTTTGTTGTTGTTGTTTCTCTACTGTGCTTTTGACTAGTCCTCCACTAATTAAGCAGTAATTTAGCTGCTTACACTTTGAAGTTTCATTCACTACCTGTCCTGCGTTAAGTCAACAAAAGCCTTACATCTAAAGCAGCGAGGCTCAGACCATCACTTTTTTTTTTTTTCCCTTTTTTTTATTTTTTTTTTGGCTGCCTAATTAAGCCTAATTACTTTATTTTGCGCCGGGCCTCATGCTCGAGCCGTTGCCTTGTAATAATTGCAATTGCCTGGATGCTGCGGGGGGACTGTTCGACGCCAGAGAGGAGACGCTCCCGCTGTCCTTCCTTGGAATAGCATGGAAGCCCAAAACACGGAGCCAGCATTTCCCTACCTACTCATTAGCTGCCCTAGAGGAGAAGCACCAGAGAGGCGCTGCTTTTATAGGGGCCAGGATGTGTGACGAGCCTAAAAATAGCCCGTGCTCTTTGGGGACAAGCTGGGATTAGCCGCAGAGGGAATCCTGCGCGTTTAAAGGAGTGACCTTGCCGTGGCACAGGCAGCTCCTTGCATCCGCTCCTTTGCGCTCCGGAATTGTGACAGATCAAAAGCAGCGCCCTTGCCACTCATTATCTCTCGAGGGGGATTTGAAGAATTTACTGTCCTCTTGACAAGCAAAATGCTCCTGGCTGCTTCTATTCGGGAGATCAAGCAGGAACCCTCCCCACCACTCCCCAAGCGAAAAAAAAATAATAATCACCTGCATTTCATTTTTCCTCCTCCTACATTAGGAAAAGTTGTTGCAGGAGAAGTAAATGAGTGGTTAATGAGCTGGGGAGAGCTCCCTGACCCGTGGAACAGCCTGAATTTGGAGCCAGGCTTTAATGATTAATAATATGGGAAATGTAGGCTCAGGAGCACTAATAATAGGGGTGGGTTTGGGGTCTGTGCTGGCCAGGGACACGGGAGCATCCTCGGAGTGCTCCCTGTCCTCGGTGGTGCCAGCAGGTCTACGCAGAGCAGTTAAAACTGATGGCAGAGCTAAAGTCTCCCAAGCTGCACTCGAGTTTAAAGAGGAAGGGGAGAAAGGAAAAAGAACAAAAAAAAAAAAAAAAAAAAAAAAAAAAAAAAAAAAAAAAAAAAAAAAAAAAAAAAAAAAACCACCACCAAACAAACAAACAAACAAAAAAAAAAACCAAAAACACAAAAAACCCACAAAAAAAACACAAAGACCCACAAAAAACACAAAAAACCCACAAAAAACCAACCAAAAAAAAAAAACCAAACAAACAAAAAAAAAAAACCCACAAAAAAACCCACAAAAAAACAAACAAACAAAAAAACACCAAAAAAGCAAACAAACAAACAAATAAACAAACAAACCTACCAAAAAGCCAAACAACTTCTGGCTTCCTACGGGCCAGATAATCTGTGGAGTGTTTGGAGGAACATCACAAAGGATGCAAATGGAAAAACACAATTAATCAAGTTAATGGAAAAGAGGGATGAGGCTGGGTCTTTTGCAGAAGCAATGTCATAGCAGAATTTGGATTCTACCAGGAAGCAGTTCAGTCAGAGCTGGTTTGATATGGAATGGCTCTGGGTGGGAGGGAAGACTGAATTTTTATGGCAGTTTTGTGAGGGGCAGCAAGATAAAAATCACGCATATATGTATATTTAAAAATTTATTTACTTATATATTTGTATATTTATGTATTTCTAAATCATAATTATATAATAATGGATAAATAACAGATAATAATGAAATATTAATTAATTAAAATAAATAATATTGACTGGAAAATATTGAGTAATTATTTATTTATACTTATATATAAATATATATATTATTATTTATATAAAAATACCTGATTTTTTTCGCTGCCCTATATATATATACGTGTACAGGGATAAAATAAAAGTATATTATTATATATAAATAAAAATAATATATATAATATAGATTTACTATATATATAATATAAATATATATATGTGTATAAAATACTTGATTTTTATCTCACTACCCCTCATATATATATTTATTTATATATATGCTGCGGGGGGTTGGTTTGGTTGTGGTGTTGTTTGTTGGGAGATTCAAACACTTCAGAAAGTCTGATTCCTGCTACATATTGTTCTGATTTAAACACCTTTGGCTGGCTATGCCTGAATGACAAAGATAATTCTTTGTCTCTGCTCTGTTCTTGGCACTCAGCCCTCTAAGTTTATCCTGTCGGTGACAGAGTGCACATGTCACTGGCAGAAAGCAGGGAGATATGGGGAAAATGTTTGCTTTTTCCTTGTGGAATAGGATTTTAGGCTGCTTAGGGAATGACAATACTCAGTTGATCCTCGTGGTTAGGACCCCGTGAGCCCAATGTTTGGATGAGGGCAGAGGATGAGGATGTTCATCTCCACCATGAAAAGTATCTCAGTTTCACCCCAGCACCTAAGCTAAACCACATCAATTCCTTTTTATTTATTTATTTTATCCTACATATCCACCCTCTTAGGGCCCTGTTTGGCATCTCATGATGGCACAAGCTTGGCAAGCAGGGAGCCGGTGGGTCTGTGCTTGATTTCAGGCACAGGGACATCATTAAATGATTAACTTCCCTCATTGAATATCAATTGAAATCAGCTGCATTTAGAACACCGCAAGCACAGAGTCAGGATCACATCACCTTCAGATTCATTTGGGAATGAGCTGAACGAGGTCGTGGTGGCAGAGCACCAGGGGGATGCTCAGCCAAAGGAACCCATCTAAATTCATATTTATATGCAAATATAAACATTTACAGTATTTTTATATTTTAGAGAGAGCAGGAATCTGGACAGGGGGCTGGAGCCAAGGGGGAATGGGTTCCCATGGACAGAGGGCAGGGTTAGGTCAGATATTGGGAAGAAATTCTCCCCTGTGAGGGTGCTGAGGTGGTTGGAATTTTGTTTCCCTTACACTTTGTTTTCCGTGGATCGATGATGAACTTGATCTGACTCCTCACTGCCCAGGTTTTCCATCTCAGACAGACCTTCAACAATTCTCAAGGAGGTGAGAAAGCTGGCAGGCTGGAGCTGGGTCTGGTCAGAAGAAGAGAAGGGTGTGTGGAGACCTCAGAGCCCCAGCCGGGGTCTGAAAGGGTTACAGGGGAGCTGGAGAGGGACCCTGAAACAGGAACTGGAGTGACAGGACACAGGGAACGGCTTCCACTGTAATGGGGAAAATTTAGTTTGGAGGAATTGTTCCCTGGCAGGGTGGGCAGGCCCTGGCACAGGGTGCCCAGAGCAGCTGGGGCTGCCCCTGGATCCCTGGCAGTGTCCAAGGCCAGCTTGGACTTTGGGGCTTGGAGCAGCCTGGGACAGTGGAAGGTGTCCCTGACATGGCACAGATTGAGCTTTAGGGTCCCTTCCCAAAGGGAAACCATTCTGGGATTCTCTGACCACAGACCAATTCTTCAGTACCATTACAAATATTTCCTTTTTTCCCTTTTTGACCAGTTATCCAGGTTCTGATCCAGGTCTCCACATCTTGTGCTGTGTCTGCCAACACCTCTGATGGCACTGCAGAGTGGAAGGGCTCCCAAGCCAACAGCTGGAATGTCTGAAAGTGTTTAAATGTTCTATGCACACTTTAAAAACCCATTAGCTGAATGGGGTTTTGTGCAGCAGAACATCAATTCTGGAGCAGTTGCAGGAGAAAGTGCTTAATATTGAATTTTATTTTCTTTAAGTTTGAATTAGGAGGATGTGCTGCTGTGGCTTTGTATTTTCGAATGCAACTCCAAAAATAACACACAGACACTTTCAGATACTTCCCTGATGATTGTAATGTCTCTCTTGGCAACTGGGCTGCATTATAAAGATATATTGTGGCTGTGCTGAAGGTACTTGTTCCACCAAAAAAAATCCTCATTAAAGCCAGATTTGATATTAATAACTGAGTGTTCTTGTGGAAAACTGAAATTGCTTTTATTGGAAAAGCTGAAGTAACTCACTGATTTTTTTTTTCTTACTTGTGTATTCCATCCTCCTTCTCTATAGGGGAAAAGAAATATTCCAAACAGGAGAGGGATTCCAGCTGTCAGGCTGCTTCTGTTTTCTGGAAGCTTTTAAGTAAAAAAAAAAATCTTTCTCTCCATGGAAAGGGTGCTGAGGCCTTGGCAGGGGCTGCCCAGGGAGCTTTGGAGTGCCCATGGCTGGAGGTGTCCAAGGAAGGGCTGGAGGTGGCACTCAGTGCTCTGGGCTGGGGACAAGGTGGGCATCGGGCACAGCTGGGACTCCATGGGCTGGGAGGGATTTTCCAGCCTCACTGAGTCTGTGATATAAAAATCTGAGAGAATCCTCTCAAATCCAGGGAATGGGCAGTGGGTGTTGCTGTAAAAGTGAGGTGAGAACAGGCCAGGTTTCCTCTTGGGCCCTTCATTCCCAGTCTGAATATTCCCCATGGGATCAAACCCAGTGTGTTCACGAGCTGCCATCAGCCCTTGGCTCGCTCTCCTCCATGGAGCTGATCCAGTCTGGAACACGTGTTCTGATTCTCCTCATTCACACCCATTCCACGGTCCGTGCTCCTCTGGATTCATCCCTCTTTGCTCGACTGTCACCCTCAGACTGCTGAATCCTCTCTCTTGGATTGCAGTTTATTGTGTCATCCTACAGCATTTGTTTTGCTCTCGTGGTGTCCCCTGACCCCCTCTGTGCCTCAGACACATCCATCTGTAATTTCATTGCCCAAATTCCTCTTCCACCCCTGTTTTCCAGTGCAATCTTTGAGGGTTTTGATGGTTTTGTGCTTTGTCTGTGACACAAGGCCTGATCCGTGTGAATTCTGCATTCCCAATCCCTTCTCCCCCAATGCCATGGAACTATGCAATCCCAGGATGGTTTGGGTTGGAAGGGACCCTAAATCCCATCCAGTGCCACCCCTGCCATGGGCAGGGACACCTTCCACTGTCCCAGGCTGCTCCAAACCCCAAAGTCCAACCTGGCCTTGGACACTTCCAGGGACTGGGACAACAAAGCCGTGCTGGTGGCTGGCCCAGCCCCGGTGATTTATTGCAGAACATTTATAAAATATGCTCCATTTTATAAATCATGGAGGAGACACAAGAGAAATCCTTGTGTAAACTGAGCCAGAACAGAAGGAAGGTCCTTAAACTACTCCATGGTTTTTGCCATTGGCTCATTCCCGCTCATCCCTGCAAAACCGAAGTGTGAGTGTGAGGATGGCCAATATCTCTGTCGTTACACGGGCATAGATAACACGGCCGATTACCCACGCCTAATTAAGCACAGCTAATTGGCCGTGCTTTGGTGCCCGTGCAGCCTCCGGGGACACTCAGCAGTGCCATTGCCGGGCTGGCAGGGAAGCAGGAGCGGGGCTGTCGCTGGTTCGGAGCTCCCCGCACCTCTCCAGACACACAGACTCCTCGGAGCACTTTCACAATCATCTCTTGGCTCCTCAATTACCGCTTCCTCCTCCTCCTCTTCCCCCGCCTCTCCCTCCTGTTTGACCTTCTGGCCATTCCTCGGGCGCTGGATGCGGAGCAGGAGCTCCACCACCCTTCCAATTAAAGGTGGGAGATTGTGACACACCAGAGTCACCTAACGAGACCCTGAACCCCCCGCACCCCTCCTTGATCTCACTTTGGGCACATTTCGAACCCCTGACACAGCAATTCCAGGCGCTGCTCCGCCTTTTTTTGGCTGTCGCTCCAGCGTTGGGCACAGACTGAACCCCCAGGTTCGCATCTTGCGCTGGGGTGGGGCGGGGGGGGTTTGTTTTTAATTCCCAAAGAATTCCCATTGGATGGAATGATCGGCAATCAAAGGATAGGCAGTTATCACTCTTGCAAACTTTCCTGGGCCTCAGTAATTAACCCGACAAATTAGTTAAAGGCTCCAATGCGGAAGGAGATCGCTAGACTGTGGTCAAGACACACAGTTAAGGATTTTTCCCTTAAGCTGCTTTTCTGGGGGGAAGCTTTGATAAAGCCCATATGAACTCAATTATCATTAACTCCGTGTGGTTTCGCTGCGTTTGGAGCTCTCAGACGTCAGCAGACAGGAGCCCTGTGTTCAGGCTTTAATGTAGGGCTGGTATTTATGTAATTCCCGTTTGGATTTGTCAGCTGACAGCTGAAAGGGAAGATTTCAGACAATTTATAGGCGCAGCCTGTGGCCCGTTGTGCTGAGTGACACTTCCTCCACGGAGCTGATGAGACAGAGAGCTGCTCCAGCATATTTCAAATGCCAGCTTCAAAAAAACCCCAAACATTTCCATTTTTTACCTCATGTGCAGCCCGAAAAAATCCAAGGGTGAGTTTGAAGGTGTTGCTGTTCGACAGAGTGATTTAATGAGCTGATTTAAATCCTCTTTTTGGAGGATTCCTACCCTCTTAAAGTCCCTAAAACATCAAAGTGTCTCTTGCCTCGAGCTCTGCTCCATCAGCCCGAGTTTTCCTCCCCAGGCAGCAGCAGGAATTCGGCAAACAAGGAGCTGTGATTCACTCTTAAGATCTTCCAATGTGCGGATGAGTCACTGATAAGGACATGGAAGTTGTGCTGACCAGATTGAGGATCTTTGGGAATCACAGGATGTAGCCGCGAACAGATGAGGGAGAGCCTGAAAAATCCTATAATTGGGGAAGCACAGATGAAAATCCCCAGCCTGGGGAGTTCATTCCACTATCGGGGGGAAAAGTCCAGTTTAGGTTTGGGTTTAGGCTTCTCCACAACTCATGAAAGTTTGGGGTTCTCAGCAATTTGGAATAAAAAAAAAAAACCCAAAGCTAAAACCAAACCACAAAATTAACCCTGGAGTATCTTTATTCTGTAATATTTTAGTGGCATGTGACTAGAAATGTATTTCCTGTGTTAGCTGAGCTTTGTATCCATGTCTGACCTGGATGTTGTGGATAACCACAAGGCATAAACACCTTAAGGACTTTTACTTCCATTATATTTTGATATATTTTTTTGTAATTTTTCCCCTAGCCACAGGTATAGTTCATAAAAGCTGAGGAAAGCTTGAAAAATTTCTCTCATTTTTTTTTTGTTTATGGGGCAGAACCCCATAAAGCTGGCTGCTCCACTTAAATCACCAGCATTTTAGGGACAAGGAGTGGGGAATTTTGTTGAACACACCATGTGCTCTCAGGCATTTTATAGCCATTTAGGGAAAGAAATCAACTTATGTCTCCCAAGGTTTCAGATGCTGCTTCCATAGGTTCCCTTAGTGGCACTGACAGACCAGGACACGTTCACCTTGGTCTCTCTGGGACATTTGGGGACAGTTTGATGCAAGCCTGCCTCATGCTTTGATTTTTTTTCCCGATTTCCTGCTCATCTAAACCCTTCCTGGCATTTTTTAAGGCTGCAGTCTCCAGCCTGGAGATGCACAGGTGGCGTTTCCCAGTGTCCCAACATCACATTCTGGATGTTTTTCTCCTAAATATCCAGAGAGCCAGGCTGAGAAGCAGCCAAATTCCTGCTTGGTGTCACATGCACAAACTCCTCCTGCACAGCAGGCCTGGACTTTTCCCTGGGATTCCTCACGCTGATTCATGCAGAGATTATTTTTCTGGGATATTGCCAGAATCATGGTACAGCTGGAAAATCTGATGCTGTTTCATCACACTGAACCACCTACTCCTCAAGAATCCTCAAGCCTAGCATGCCAGGGATAAAGTTTCCCTGGGGCTATCAGGGGAGGTTCAAGAGAATTCCACTGTTTCTCAGGAAGTTTCAGAGCTTTTGGGTTGTCTGATGCTCCAATCAAAAATTATCAACTCAACAGCTCCGAGAAACACCTTGAAATTCCTCGGGATATTTTCAAAATGCTTTAATATTTTCTATTTTTTCAATATTTCAAGTGTTTCTTTTCTGCATGATGTTCTGAACAACTCAGTGTTCAGCCCAGAGGTTTGAATTTTAACTTCCCACGGCAGATAGCTCTTGTTTCATCGATTAGAAATTCTCTGATAGTTCTAATTTCTGGGAATTTTCTCAGCCAAGGGTTGTGGGAGCATAGACAGGCCCGTATTGTCTGCTCTTCCCAGATTTTCCACAGCAGGTTACACACTGCATTCCATAGAAATACGAGAATTCCCTGTTTCTCCTGTGAAACTCCAATGTTTGCAGTGTCCCCTGCCCCAGAAAGGGCATAAACCCAGGACACACAGAGTAAACCACACAGATTAAAGGTTTCTGTGGTGACCCCTGATGCTGCTGAGCAACCCAGACCAGGTTTTTTATTTGCATTATTGCTGATTTCTGCATTAAACTCCACAAGCTGCGTGTAAAGGACTGGTTTAGGAGAAAGCTTTCATCCCTGCAGGAGGGTGACATTCCAGAAGGATCATAGGATCAGGGAACAGAATGACAAGAGTTGGGAGGGATCCACAGGGATCATTGATCCCATCCCCTGGCCCTGCAGACATCCCAAAAATCCCACCCTGTTCATCCCTCAAGCGGCATCCAAACGCTCCTGGAGCTCTAAATTCAGGATGGGAGTGAGGTGAGGGGCTGATCCCTGGGTTTCCTCTCCCAGAGGAAGTTCTCCTCAGAAGAAGCCAGAGGCTGAGTGTGTCACTGTCTGATGAGGTGACCCAGGGCTGGGTGGAACCTCTCCCAGCCAACACCAGCAGAAAAAATGGAGAGATTTGGGAAAACTGCTCCAGAAAAACGTGGAATGCTTCAGGTTGGAAGAGACCTTTAAAGCCCATCCAGTGCCACCTTTGCCGTGGGCAGGGACACCTTCCACTGTCCCAGGCTGCTCCAAACCCCATCCAACCTGGCCTTGGACACTGCCAGGGATCCAGGGGCAGCCCCAGCTCCTCAGGAAGTTCTCCCACCTGCTCACTTCTCACAGCCTTCCTCCTGCAGCACATCCCTGCCTGACCATGCCCAAAAATGCCCCAGGACACTCCCCTGACTCACCTGTTTTCTTTCCTGGGCAATGATTCCATCACAAGGATTCCTGAGGCTGGAAGTGCCTTTGGAAGATGCTTGTTGGAGGGCTTTGCACAGGGCTGGGGATGAGAAGAGGCTGAAAAATCAGAAAATCCCAGAATGGTTTGGGTTGGAACATCTTAAAGCCCGTCCAGTGCCACACTTGCCATGAGCAGGGACACCTTCCACTGTCCCAGGATGCTCCAAGCCCCAAAGTCCAACCTGGCCTTGGACACTGCCAGGGATCCAGGGGCAGCCACAGCTGCTCTGGGCACCCTGTGCCAGGGCCTGCCCACCCTGCCAGGGAATATTTTAAAAGCAAAATATTAAAAGAATGGTGCCAGGCATCTCAGCAGCAAACCCAGACAGGGGAGATGTGGGGGCAGTTCCTGCTGGGAATGTGAAAACCTGCGGGCTCAGAATGCACAACCTTGTCAGGCTGGGGCTGTGCCCTGCCCTAAACACAGCCCTGGCTTCACCAAACCCTGCTAAGAAAAGTCTGAGGTTCTGGGGACCTGCAATTGCTCAGCTGGGCTGAGGATGGAGGCAGAGCCACCAAAGGAACAGGGATTTAAACACAGCACAGAGCTGGGCTGGCGTGGATTTGGATTTGGACAAGAGTTTGGATTGATGGGGGTAAAACATTGCCCAGCAAACCTTTTTGTGACGTCCCCCAAGTCTTTATGTTTTAATTGCAGGAAAAATTCCTGCATCAAACTCATCCTGCTGCTCCAAATATGCTGAGGGGAGTTAAGAATTAATTCTATTGAGCTTTTTTATTGCTGTGGTTTATTAATCCTCCTCAGCCAGGCATGTTGGAATTCCATTTGCTTACCCTTTGCCAGGCTCTTCCCATTTACACAGAGCTACCTCCAAACTAAATATTAGGAAAGGGCTGAAAGTCCTTCAAGGCAATGCTTGGATCTGCTGGGTTTAGGCACTGGAATTGGGATAGGTTCCTGAAATCCACAGTGATCCCATCACCTCTGCTCCTTAAGCCTACTGGGATATACCTTGCAGTGCCCTTTTCTCCATTTCCACGTGGAGTGGGGAGTTTGCTTTCAAAATCCGGGCAGTAAATTGAATTATCATCTGCTGGGAAGTTAAAAACAAGGTGATGTTTAAAGGCTGCTGTAGGGAAAAACAGCCCCAAACTCCAGGGAATTCTCCTGGCCCATCTTTTTCCCTGCTGCCCTGGGTGTGTATCCCAACAGATTTTCATCACATGGACAACCCCGCACTCTGGAAGCAAGAAAAAAAAATGAGTTAAAGGCAGTTATTTTTAAAATAAATGGTTAAAAACCCCATAGTGTGAAGCCTGATTAATGAGTTGTTAATGAGATCACCATCTGCATAAAGGCCGAAGCAAAAATCCTCCAGCAGAGGGAGTGACCAAATTAAAAATCCCACCTAAAGTGCCTCTGGAACTTCGTGTTGCTGGTAAAAGTTTGTTATTCCCCAAATGTTTGGTGCCCTGGGCAGCAGGTAATTCCCTTACCCAGAGCCTGTGCGTGGGGCTGACACACAATTGACTTTAAATTCTTCATTTTTTCCATCATAACTCCCACACGCGAGGCAGCGTCACTCAAAAAGTGACATTAAACGTGGGAGAAGATCCAGAAAATCCCATCTCCCTGCAGCTGTGGCTGCTGTCACCGTGCCCTCCATCGGGATATTTGGGATGTCACGGGCATGTGTGACACCAATCACCCTCACTGGAGGTTCAAAAGGATCCCAAAAATCCCAGCTTTGATCCTCCACACCCTCCTCCTGAGCTGAAGGCCAAACAGGAGCTGTATTTTCTTCCCCTGCTGGAGAAAAGTCCTGGTTTATCCAAAGGATTAAAAGGTTGGGTGGCTTTTAGGGAGCCCTAAAACAACAGCTTTGAGGTACTCGGGATGAAGGGGCTCATCTGGCCCTGTCTGCTTCCCAATCCATCTTTATCACTCTTCCAGTGGCACCTAAAAAAGACTTTATTCTTCAAAGCAGCTTAAAAAAACTATTCCCCACCAGGGTGATGGTGAAAGAAAAAGCCCCTTTTTTTTTTTTTTCAATTCACTTTAAATTCTTAATTTTTCCATCCCATCTCAGTTTAATTTTCTTTTTCTGTATTTTTTCCCACCCTGAATCCAAACCCTGAACTGTTGTAAGGCATCAGAGGTGCAGTTTTAGAAGCCTGAAGTTTGACAGCTCCTCATTCAAAACCTGTCCTAAGGTGAAAAACCAGCATTAATTCGATTTAAAAATGTGACAAGAAAAGCAGTGTGTGAGAAATGAGGGAAAAACAAACAAACAAACAAAAAACCTGGGGGCAATAGAGGGGAGAAGAGACAACCCCACCTAAAAATAAACTTCCAGCACTGATTTTAAATATGGGAGTTGATAGACAATTAAATTGTTAATAGTCCCTTATCCTTGTCCTTTTTCACAGCTTTTCAATGTTTTTTTGGGAGGTTTTTTTGTTGGTTTTTTTTTTGTTGGTTTGTTTTGGTGGGGTTTTTTTGGGTTTTGTTTGTTTGTTTGTTTTGTTTCGTTTCCTTTCTGTACCCAGGCTGACCTGGCTGCTCAGTCCCATGTCAGGTGAATTTTTTGAAGCTCTATAAACTTCACAACTGCAGCACACAAACACTTTTTTTTTTTTCTTCTTTCCCTTTTTTTTTTTTTTTCTTTTTCTCTGAGACAAACAACATAATCTCCCCTGGGGAAAACAAGAGGGCTCCAAGTTTAGCAAGCAGGCTGCAGTGATCATTAGTGAAGCACAATTTCATGGCAGGAAGTCGCCTTGGATCCCATCTCTGCATCCCAGACATTTTATGGGCTGGATGCAGAAAGCTCAGATGGGGAATGTTGGGGTTTTTAACAGCCATATTTTTGGGCCCATAAAATAACCAACTACAACAGTTCATTTTCACCCACACACCCAAATTGCTGGTTGGGATCACAATTTCAGGCCCCTGACACCCCTTACGCAAACAGACAGCCTTCACCAGCAGAAAAAAAAAAGAAAAGAAAAAGAAAAAAGGCAAAGCAGGAGGGGAGGCTCGGGGGATTGGGATGGGAGTTAAAAAAAACACCCAGCAAACGAGCAGCAGATGCCTGATTATACCCTGCAGCCAGGCTCACCAGGAAGTGCTTCCCAGGATGTGTTGTCTCACAGTTCTCCCAGCTCTCCATCACCTTCACCTTCCTGGGCTCTCCCAGCTTCCTCCTCCCATCAGCTGCTCCAGCCCAGAGCATCTTCCAACAGCTTTAAATTTGCTTTAACTCTTTCCCAAAGCTCCTTTCGTGGGTGTTTTGGGTTGGAAGAAAATGCATCTCCTCCACCCTAACGCTCAGTTCTGCTTAAAATACGAAGACACGGCATGGCCAAGCCAAGCTGTGAAATATTTTAAGGTTTGTTGGTCATTCAGTGCAGAAAAAATGGGGCAAAAAGGAATAAACACTTATTAGGGTGATGACTTGGTGGAGTGAGTGGCATCCCAGCCCATGGGAGGGGATGGAAGGAGAGGATTCCTCGGGTTCTTTCCAACCCAAACCATTCCACGACTCTGTGATACATCAAATAAAACCTCTCTCCCTAAAAGCCTGACAACCCTAATCACCCTCATTTTTCAAACGAGAGGATCTTAATTCAATATTTACACAGGATGCCTGTGCTGGAAATAAACTCCCACCAAAGCTTTTCAAACCCAAAACTTCGAACAATTTCTAGTGGGAATTGGGAGCCAAATCCTTCTAAGAGCTTAAGAAAAAAAAAAAATCATAAAATCTCAGAATGGTTTGGGTGGGAAGAGACTTTAAAGCTCATCCTACCATGAGCAGGGACACCTTCCACTGTCCCAGGCTGCTCCAAGCCCTGTTCAACCTGGCCTTGGAGACTTCCAGGGATCTGGAAGCTGCTCTGAGTAGTAACTAATTACTGAGTTGTAACTACCAAATATCAGCTACTCAGAAATGTAAAGGGGATTGGAATCAAAATCGATTTTTTCTGAGATCTCCCTGAGATGGAGTACCAGGCTAAGCATCCCAAGCTGTTGCCTTGGCAAGCCCTGAAAAAGGAAAAAAGGGTCACCGGGCTTGAAAGGTGCAGATTTCTGGAGCAATCCTGCATTTCCAGAGGAATTATGTGGTGGGTGATTCGGGAGGTACTTTCTGTTATCTCTTTAAGTCTCACGTTCAGTGAGAAAATCACACCAAGCGTAGAAAGAGTTTTTAAAATTTTCAGGTAGAAGTGAGATTTAGAGGTGACCAAGGCTCTCCAGCCAGACCTTTCTGCCTGGTGTGACCAACCTGGCCTCAAAAAGCAGCTCCACTCTGGGGGCAGCACATTGCATCTCCTTTTTCTGTGCATTCCCACTCCTCCAAGCTCAGGTCATAAACACAAACCCTTTGCAGTCTGCCTGGCAGAGGTGAAGTTTTTCCCCAAAGCCTCACCCCAGGAGCTTCTCTCCTCAAATTGCTTCATTTCAGGGTTCCTCATTAAAAAATCAGCAGCTTCATTCTGGCTTTCCTGGGCAGAGAAGGTGGGGGAGAAGCTGAAATCCTCTGCCCTGCCCTGCCAGGAGGGATTTTATCCTGCAGCCCCATCTCCCAGGTGGAATGTGTGCACACTTGGTGTGCAGAGCTACTCTCTCCTGCTGCTTACATCCCTCATGTCTCACCCAGGTTCTATCCAAGACTAATTTCCAGTTTCCAGCCCCCAAGTTGGTTTGTTTGGATCCTTCTGCAACCTTCCAGCCTCAACCCTTGTCTCCAGCAAGGGTCTGGATGAAGCCCTGACAGCTTGTTCCTCTCATAGGATGCCTCGACTTAATTCTCAAAAGTTTTAGAGGCTTTTTAAACTAAAATTTTAAGTTTTACAAGTGCTGTTGCTGCTGCTGAGCCAGGGATGGGAGAGGATTTACAGATCTCTGATTTTTGGGTTGTTTTTTGTTGTTGTTGTTGTTATTTTTAAAATGCAGGTAATTTGAGCAGCTAAAACTGCTGCTGGAGAAGATTTGAGGAAGAGCATCTCAGGCCAATGTGCCTTGCAAGGCATCATCCCTGGAACGGCTTTTCATGGAATCCCAGACTGGTTTGGGTGGGAAGGGCCTAAAAGTTCATCCAGTTCCACTCCCTGTCATGTGTAGGGACACCTTCCACTGTCCCAGGCTGCTCCAAGCCCCAAAGTCCAACCTGGCCTTGGACACTGCCAGGGATCCAGGGGCAGCCACAGCTGCTCTGTACCAGGGCTTCCTCACCCTCCCAGGTGTTTTCCTTCTTGATATCCAGCCTAAATTTCTCCTCTTTCAGTTTGAACCCACTCCAGTTCCCGTTGCAGATTCCCTCTCCAGCTTCCCTGGATCCCTTCAGACCCTGGAAGGAGCTCTGAGGTCTCCACACAACCTTCTCTTGTCCAGGCTGAACATTCCCAGCTCTCCCAGCCTGGCTCCAGAGGGAAGATGCTCCAGTCCATCACACCACAGCTCAGCCTTGGGGGTGCAGTGAATATCTGAATTTACTGATGTGGGGGAATTCTGGCTGTAAATCCACGATTTCAGCATGTTGGGGAGGTGGTGGAGAAGTGGCTGTACATCCCACTCACCAGGTTCTCCACATTGGCCGTGAAAAATATTATTTATCTATTTTGGGGGTCTGAATTCCATGTCTAAGAGAGAGAAGAGGTGAAGTGGTGTTGTGTGACATGCAGAGGCTTCTTTGTTTTCCATGTGAAATATATCTATCTATCTATCTATCTATCTATCTAAATAATTGCATAGATATATCTCAAATCATTAAATTACTAACAATAGCTACACCACCCTTGAACTGTTTACACCACTGTGCAAAACCAGAGGATTTCTGCTATTTCTCACTCAGCTTCAATCAACGCTTTTACACTCCAAACTCTTGGTTTGGGGCGAATTTTTCTGACTTTAATTTTCCAGGATTTTACTTTATTTCTGATCAAAGCCACACACCATGAGCTGAGCCAATGCAGAACCACCAGAATTAGTTTCCAGATAGCTCATTTTCTGCAAATCACACTACAATGGCTCCACTTATTGTGTGGTTTCCGTGATTGGAAGGGAATTTAAAAGCAAACTTCAGCACTCAGCAAATCCAAGGAGGTCCCATGACAAATGCAGGGAGCTAAAAGCAGCGAGGGAATGCTGAGCATGGGATGCACAGACTGGGTTTAGTGATTCATCCTAATATTTGCCATGGAAAATGAAAAGATTTAATCTGCCTTCCCAGCACTGGATGGTCGCCCCTAAGTCAGGATCAATTAACACAACGGGGTGAAATCTGAGCCACGGAGTTGGGAAAGACTCTGGAGCTGCTGATATTGGGTGGAGTTGGGTTTGTTTGGGTTTTTTTGAAGGATTGCTCCTCTGTGGAGCATTAATCTAAAGCTGAACCCCGAACTCCACCACCGTGAACTCTCTCCGAGGTCTCTGACGCGCTGGGTGGTGTCAGGAAGGAGGAGAATGGAGAAAATCCCAGCCTGGTTCAGGTTGGAAAGGATTTAAAGCCCATCCAGGTCCCATGGGCAGGGGCAACTTCCATTATCCCAGGTTGCTCCAACTTGGCCTGGGACACTTCCAGGGATGAGAAGCCCAAAAACCTTTCCAAACCTAGGAAGATGCTAAGCTGTGGGGTCCAAAGGCTGAGAGAGCAGCCCAGGGAAAGGCTGGAGCTGGAATTGCTGGTTGGATTCATTGAGCTGCTGGAGCAGCCGGTTCCAGAGGGCTCTCTGGGCTTGGCTGCTCCTGACTTTCATCAGGTGTGACCTTCCCCAGAGGAAGATCTCCTCCCCCAGACACATTGATTCCTGTGTGGTGTCTTAGCTGCCCAGTGCCAAAATCCCAGGGCACATTTTCCATACTGATGTGCAGATCCCCATTTTCTTTGTGGTATTAGTGGGAAAAGCCGTGATTCCATGAGCTGAACCAGGCAGCAGCATTGATTCCCTGCCTCTCTCCCATCGTGCTGTTCCCAAAATCCACCACCGGGAGCAACCTAACCTGCAGCTGGATCCTTTCGAGGTGCAAAGCTCAATCCTAAAGTTTGAAGAAGGTTCTTCCTAGCAGAACTCCTGGAGTAAGTAGGTTCTCCTACCTGCTTCTGCCCTGTCCCTCACAGCTTCCTCCTGAAGAACATCCCTGCCTGACTGTGCCCAAAAATGTCCCAGGAGACCCTCCTGAAAACTCACCTGTTGTCTTTCCCAGGGAATTATTTCACCACAGGGGTTCCTGAGGCTGGGAGTGCCCTTGGAAAGTGCTCGTGGAGGGCTTTGCACAGGGCTGGGGATGAGAAGAAGCTGAAAAATCAAGAAATGTTTTGGGTTGGAATGGCCTTAAAGCCCATCCAGTGCCACCCCTGCCGTGGGCAGGGACACCTTCCACTGTCCCAGGCTGCTCCAAGCTCCATCCAACCTGGCCTTGGGCACTGCCAGGGATGGAAGCCACAGCTTTCCTGTGTCACCACCCTCACAGAGAAGAATAAATTCCCAATATATCATCTAAATCTGCCCTTCTCTAAAATTTTTTGAATATTTCAGCCCACTCTAAGCATGACCTGGTCAACCTACGAGCACCTGGGTGTCTCATGTGTGAGAGAAGATCTGTGGAGCAGCAAGGAACACATTTTTTGAACTCTCCCCAGTGTGCTGCAGCCCGTGCCACTTCAGAACACTCAGAAGTAAAAACACTAAAGGGAAAAAAACCCCTCCCTTTTTATAGCCTACTGTCTCGTTGAAAGTGATTTATGACACGGAGCATCCTGCCCACCCAGTGCACAGAACAAATACAGACAGAGCTTTGAAATAGCTACAGCACTGTGCTATTTTCAGTAATATTTAGCTCAGACTTAGCCAAGAAAGCCCACTAAGCTCAGCAGACAGACATAAAAAGAAACGCTCCTTCTGCATTTTTGTGTGTGCGTGCGTCTATTTTGGGTTTTGCTCCTCTTTTCTCTGGTTCCATGTCTGACTATCAGGGCAGTCCCAGCTCAGGGGAGCAGCCTCAGCCCAAAGCTCAGCACAGGCAGCAGCAGCTCTGGAGCACACAGCTCATTTTAAGTGCTTCAATAACCATCAGCATGTGCTTAAATTGATCATCTTTTCTTTCTTGTAGTGGAACTGATCTCTGCTCCCCGTGACAGGGACAAGACCCATGGAATGGCTGTGTCAGAGGAGGGTGGATTTTGGGAAAAGGGGGTGCTGGGGCACTGTTCAGGCTCTCAGGGAATGGGAGCAGCCCCGAGGCTGCCAGAGCTCCAGGAGTGTTTGGACACCACTCCAGGGATGCCCAGGGTGGGATTGTTGGGGTGTCTGGGCAGGAACAGGGATGGGACTGGATGATCCCTGTGGGTTCCTGCCAGCTCAGGAAGCTCCAAATTCTGTGATAACCTGTTGAGTTCAGCCCCACCAATAGCAGTGGGAAATGTTGCACGAGTGGATCATATTTTGTGTGTGTGTGTGTGTGTTTAGGAAGCCCCATTTTCCTCTTCTGGAACTGTGAGATTTGATCTTGTAACGAGATGCCCCCTGTCACAGCTGGCATTGGGATGGCAGTGAGGGGACACTGTCTGAGCCATCACCAACTGTCTTCTCCTTCACCCTTACCTGCAAAATCTGAGCTGTGACCTGTTTTCACAGTTATGCTGAGAAGAAAAGATAAAACCGAGAAAAGAAAAGATAAAACCAAGAAAAGAAAAGATAAAACCAAGCCTAAGCCCAGGTCCTTCAGGTCTGCCAAGCCCATTTCTCCTTCAGTACCTAAACTCAGACTGAGCACGCCGTGAGAGTTCACCAAGATGCTCTTCCCTTTTCCTGGTGATGTGAGGGTGGAATGTTATTTTTCCACCAGGTGGGTTTGTATTGGGAACAGCCTGATGCTTTTGAATGCCTGCAGAGCTCCAGCATCCTCTTCCAACCAGGAGATTTTTGGGATGGGATACAGCAAAGCATCTCCTTGGCTTGTTTAAACCTTGCTGCTCATGGTTCTGTGTCTCATGCCTGGCATGCACAGCAGATTCCAGCCCCCATTCCTCTTCTCCATGCCATCCAAGCTGTCCCAGAGCACTCCATCCCCTCCTACCCCCACTGGAATTTATTTTCCTTGCCAGGAATCCTGCAGGAAACTCTCACTTGAGTGGTTCTGGCATGATGGCAGGATCACAGCATTGCTCCAGACTGAGTGCTCTGGGTGCTGTCTGCATCCGGATGTGTGGATCCTAAATGTCATCCAGTGTCTGTCCTAACTCCATGGAAGTTTGGGTTTCTCCTTGGAAATCTGTGGGATTCACCACTATTTCAGTCTCCAACTGCCCCATCTCACAACCTGTGAAATATCTGTGAATCTTCCCAGCTCATCCTAGCCCACATCCACACTCTCTCTCATTTTCCTGCTTCCAGTTGCTTTTGTTATCCCCAAAAAGCTCTGGGATCTGTCTCCCTGATGAAAGAGACGTCAGTGGGGCAAAACTATCCCAAAACCTCCTCGTGTTCCAAAGAGAGCCAGCAAGGTCCCTCTCCCTGGTGTTCCCACGCTGTTAACACGTGGTTTGCTTCTTGTGGTTGGCTTTGGAGATCAAATCCATGTGCTGGGGTAGGAAATGCTGGGGAAGGTCCATTTCTCAGGATGCTTTATCAGACAGGATCCTTTAGAATGTGCATTAAAAACACATCAAACAAAACCATTATTATGGTTCCCCTGCTCATCCCCTGCAAACACCACCAGTGACCAGGGCTCAGGATTTGTGTCGGTGCTGCCTCGAAATGAAATAAATCCTCCTACCCAAATAAGACTCCAGAAAAACCCTATAAAATTATCTTTAAAAATTAAAAACACCTTGTTATTTTATTTTAATGATGTATTATCCAGCTGCACAGTCCAATTTAATAAATGAGGCTCCACTAGACAGAAAAATAAGGCACAATATTTAATTTGCATCCTTCCCACAAAAGGACAGGTCACTTTTTTCACTTTATTCTTTCAGATAAGGCAAGTTTTTTGCTGCGTTTTTCCCTCATTTGGGAATCATTTGGGCTGTGTGCATCTTACAGCCCTCAGACAAAATATCACTTTAAGAAAGAGGAGAAGAATTTCAAAGAAGCAGCTCCAGAGCCTGGATGTAATGGGATGAGCTCGGGAATAAAGGGATGAGCTCAGGAATAATGGGATGAGCCCAAGCCAGGATACTTGGTTCTCAAACCCATAATGACAAGAGATAGCTCCTCATCCAAGACTAAAATCCTGATTCCCAGCCTTTCTCCTGCATTCCTCAGTGGGACACATTGCTCCTTACACATGGCTGCTTTCCTTTCTCCTCCTAGTCCAGGAAAAGCTCCCATCCAGCCTTTCTGTCATGCATTAGGAACTCCACAAACATGTTTACTTAAGCACCAAACCACATGAGCTCAGCATTATTCTATGGCTCCAGCACACATAAATTACAATGGGTTGTGGGGGAGCAACTTTGATCCAGGAAAGCCCACACTGAATTCCCTTGGAGGAGTCTCAGGGCACTAAATGCTCCTTGTCTCCCTTTCCTCTCATCCCTGTTTTTGGATCTCTTGCTCTGTCTGCCCTGCAGGCTATGAGGAAAGCAAGCACCAAGAGTAGCCCTAGGAAAATCAGGCTATTCCATGGATCCAACCTCTTTCCCTGACATTCATCTCCATTCGCAGAAAACCCCTTGTCCCCAACACTGTGTCTGTCACCCTAACAGTGATGGAGAAGAACAGGAGCTTTGGGGAGGAGAAATGACCCAACCCTCCAAGGAAAACCCTTGTAGCCAAGATTTTTTCTCCCATCAGAGGGCCTGTCCTGGGATTTTGGCCTCATCAATACTGCAGGAATCTGGTACAGTGTAATTATTTCACTAGGGCAGTGAGGGAGGTGCTGTTGTTGGTGGAGGAGCTGAGAGACAAACACAGGACACAGTGTTTCCTCCTTCCCAGCTCTCTACATTTGACCTGGTTTGGGACATCCCTGGCAGGTCCCCAGGTCTGGGATGTCCTGTGCCCCACACCTGGCACATTTTTCATCCCCTTTGGAGAACATTTCAGCTGCTGCTCTCTGGTTGATTCCACTGCCATCAACACCAGCACCAGAAAATACACAAGAAACACGATGGCAGTGCTGAGCTGATGGTTGGATTTGATGATCTTGAAGACGTTTTCCAGTCTTAATGAAACCACTCTGTGAAATGATTCGTTGCAATGATTGCATTAAATCATTCTATGAAATCATTCCATGGAATCACTCTATGAAATTATTCCATTAAATGATTCTCTGAAATGATTCCATGAAATCATTCTGTGAAATTTTATGAAATGATTCCATGAAATCGTTCTATGAAATCATTCTGTGAAATGATTCCACGAAATCATTCCATGTAATAATTCTATGAAATGATTCTATGAAATCATTCCTTGAAATAATTCTATGAAATGATTCCATTAAATAATTTGATGAAATCATTCCATGAAATCATTTCATGAAAAGATTCTATGAAATGCTTCCATGAAGTCATTCTGTGAAATGATTCCATGAAATGATTCCATGAAATCATTCTGTAACATCATTCTGTGAAATGATTCCATGAAATGATTCTATGAAATGATTCCATGAAATCATTCCATGAAATCATTCCTTGAAATAATTCTATGAAATGATTCCATGAAATAATTTGATGAAATGACTCCATGAAATCATTTTATTAAATGATTCTACGAAATGCTTCCATGAAGTCATTCTGTGAAATGATTCCATGAAATGATTCCTTGAAATCATTCTGTGAAGTCTTTCTTCCTCAGGAAGATTTAAAGACTGGGGAACCATCGTGGCTTCCATGCAAGTTGGGAGAAAGAGAAACATTGTTCCTGATGCAAATGGCAGCAGGAATCAGTCCGTGCTTGCCTTTGAAGAGTTAATTGGCTTTTGTTGATTAAGCAGCACGAAGCGCTGCTCATCAGCACTGAGGAAAAGCCCTGTGCCAAGTGTTTGATTTTCCGCTCTTTGTTTGTACGTGTAGAAATCCAAAGCCGCGAAGCTGGAGAAACTCTACCCTCAAAGCGAGGGCTGGCTCACGTGTTTGTACAAACAGGAGTTTATAGAGCCCTGCAGGACAGTTTGACTCGGATCCCATTGTTCCCCCCTTGGTTTTGGCAAGCTGGGACACCCTTGCAGCCCCAGGCTGAACGTGGGTAAAGCCGCGTGCATTAACAAACTGATCCTGCTGTTATAGGAAACCTCTCCCTGTTAAAGGGCTTTGGATGCTGCAAGGTGTCCAGAAGTCCACCCTTGTTACAATAATCCTGAAAAAAAATCTTTCCTTCTATTTAATTGGGAGGTTATTACTAAAAAGTACCATACAAAAGGGTGAAAGTGGAGAGGAAGAACTGATAATTATTGTTCTTCATTAAAAATTAGGGTTCATAAGCTAATTCACAGTTGTTCTAGCTGCCATTCCTATATATTGTA
>VZSR01000745.1:1120534-1132107 GCA_013398615.1 Brachypodius melanocephalos
CTTTCATCATTTTTAAGGGTATTTAATACTGGACTATAATATCAGCCAGGATGGAAGGAATATTCCTTGGGTTTCCCCAAAAATGCCCTCCAAAGCCACGGGCTGGGCTTGTTCTGCAGGACACGTCTGCACAGGTGTGTGTGCAGTGGACACACAGAGAGCATTTCCACGATCAAATCAGATCATTTTTAATTAAAATACTGTTTTAATTGCTCCTTGGAGATGCGGTGGAGCACATCCCCGTGAGCAGCAGCGCTGTGGGTAAGCACTGGGTCACACACAACAGCTGCAGAAAATACAAAGTGACATCAGAAGTCACACACGGGATGTGACATATTGTAAATCTATTTCTATAGATTTGATATTTCTAGTTCTGGTTCTAGTTCTAGTTCTAGTTACAGTTCTAGTTCTAGTTACAGTTACAGTTCTAGTTACAGTTACAGTTATAGTTATAGTTACAGTTACAGTTATAGTTATATAGTTACAGTTTTATAGTTATAGTTATAGTTATAGTTATAGTTATAGTTATAGTTATAGTTATAGTTTAGTTATAGTTATAGTTTAGTTATATTTGTATTTGTATTAATCTAGGAAATGAGATGATCCTAGAGTCCCAGAATGGTTTAGTTTGGAAGGGATCTTAAATCCCATTCCAGCCCCATCCCTGCCATGTCAGGGACACCTTCCACTGTCCCAGGATGATCCAAGCCCTGTCCAGCCTGGCCTTGGACACCTCCAGGGATGTTTGGGAAGTTGGATCTTCCTCAACCAGATCCAAGACAGGGGATGTGGAGAGGAATAGACAAAGATTCATGGAAGTCAGGGAATTTTGCAGAGTCCAGGTGTCTTTTCAGGTGGTTTCATCACCTGGAGGGTTCAGGAGGTCTTGAAACTGCTGCTGGTTTTTGCCCTAAAGAAAGCAAAATAAAAGGGCCTATCTTCCCTCTCCCTCCCTCTCTCTCCTTATGCAATATCCAGTGATTAAAGCATCCTTTTAGGATGTGGGAGATGCACATTGAAAGTTCCTCCTTGCCTGGAGGGGCTGGGACCTAATCTCCAATATCAGGAGAGCATCCAGGGGCAAAAGCAGGAACAGGAGGAGAGCAAGGAGGAGAGATCTCACCCCATCCACCCAGCCCCACATCACCTCTCCTGGAGGGCTGGGGAGTATACAAAATAAAATAAGATAAAATATAAAATAAAATAAAATAAAATAAAATAAAATAAAATAAAATAAAATAAAATAAAATAAAATAAAATAAAATAAAATAAAATAATAAAAAATAAAATAAAATAAAATAAAATCCCTCTCTTTTAAAGGACAAATGAAAGCAAGTGTTCTTGTAGGTGATAGAGAAGAGAGGTTGGCCTATTCCTTTTTACCCACAGAGGTAAAACAAAATAACATCCTGGTGAAACCAGGAAATTTTTTAAATTTTAATGAAATTCAACAAAACTTTCACTTCAATGAAGGTTTTCCCACAGAAGAGCAGCTGAGGACCTTCCAAGTGAAAGGCTCTGGACATGGAAGGCAAAATTTTACATTTGTGGTTTGAAGAAATGATTTCGGGAAGCAAATGTTTGGAGAACGAGGAGCAAACCCTGCCCAGGAAAAACAATGCTGGGTTTGCTTTGGCAGTGATGGCTCCAAGGTGCCTTTAACCACGAGGAATTCTTCACTCATGGCCTTCTCCTGCTTCCCTCCTTGCAGTGAATCCTGTCCTGGATGTGTGGCAGCAGGAAAAAAAAATGCAATTAGCGAAGGATAAATTGTTTTAACAGCGTTTTCAGTCCTCTCTCACAAAATAATAAGGGGGTTAAGTATTTCCAACATGCCAAATTGTTCCTCTGGCAAATCCAGTGGGTTTTCCAGTTCTGATTTGTTCCTCCATCAAAGCCAGTGGGTTTTCTAATTCTGATTTGTTCCTCCAGCAAGTCCAGTTGAATTTTTGATTCTGATCTGTTGAAAAGGCTGGATAAGGGATGTAGGAGTGACTCCACACTGGGCTGGAGGAGGTGATTCCTTTGTGCTGATGGACCTTCCCCTCTGAGGTCCTGCCTCGCTCCTGGCAGGTCTGCAGTGAGCTTGGGCTTCCTCTGCAGCCACAGACCCAGTGGTGGGCTCTGGAACCACCAGAACCCCGGGATCTGGAGTGAGGTTCATTATCTTCAGCTCCAAAATGAGCTGGATGCATCCTTGGAAGTGCCTGCTAGGGCTGGGATTTGGTCACCTGATGCAGTTCCTCGAGGTGTGGAACACCTCCAGGTCCTGCTCCTCAGGGCTCGAGCCCCCTTTGCCCGGAGGTGCCAAGGAGGGGTGAATTCCTGGGGGGTTTTTGGGAGGTCAGGCAGTGCGGGGGGATCCCAGGCCAGGCTTTTATCTGGAGCCAGCCCCAGCGAGCAGCAAGTGGAAGAGCAGATGTGAGATCTTCCTCCTGCACCTCCCGCCTGCCCTTTTGAAGTGGGAGATTAATGACCAAATCAGATTGTTGACTTTACAGGGGCTGGAGCTGGGCTGATGGCAGAGCAGGGACGCTCCAGGAGCAGAGAGGGAAGCTCCTGGAGTCTGCCAAAAGCAGCTAATAAACAAAGATAAATGGAATGTACTTCCAGGTTATTAATGACTTCCCAGCACGGTAATCCCCGGCAACAATGGGGAAATGTTTACCCAGCGGGTTATAGTTTGACTTGGGTTAATGCTGCTCAATTAACCCGTGTGTGCTCCCAGCAGCGTCCTGCAGGGACGGATCAAATGGGATGGATTGCCTTGGGAAGGGGGGAAGCAGAGCTCAGCGGTGACCTGGGCTTCCTCCAGCCTCTGGAGACACTGGGAAAAATAGTTGGGAGCGCTGCTGGCGTGGGGCTGGCTCGGAGATGAAGAGCTGTGTTTATCTGGCCGTGTTTGTCCAGGCTTCTCCTTCATCTTCAAAGCCCTGGGCAGCGTTATCCCATTAACATCCGAGCGGGAAAGGCGGGCGGTGGGCATCGGGATGGGGTCAGCATCGCTGGGAGCTGGCTGGGGGGTGACATCCACCCCAAATGTGCCCATTCCCTCTGCTCTTCCACGGTGAGGAAAAGCCCATCCCGCTCAGGTGCTCCCCATGGGATGAAGGATGCTGAACAGCTGCTGCCTCGACGGGAATTTATTGGGAAAACTCAGAGGAACGTACCTGGAGAAACCATTCCCAAGGGATAAAAATCCCAAAAATGGGAGCTGAGTGCCCGCGTGTTTTCTGCCAACTGCTGGTTTTAAACATAGGAAATTTTTTTTTTTCCCATTTGGAAACAAAAAAGCAACAAAAAAAAAGGAATTTTTTTCACCCATAGCTGCCCAGTGGAAGCACAGCCAAATCCAGAGCAGGGACACCAAGAAGAAATTGAGGTTTGTTTTTCTATCGCTTTTCTGGACAATTTGAACAATGTAATTTCAGCCTGTGGTTCAGCTGAAAGCAATCCCGGGACACACAGCAGCCTTTCCATAGGGAATGGCTCTACAGGGAAGAATTTCTTAATTTCTTTCTCCTTCTCCTGCCTTCCTACCAGCCCAAAATAGCTGGGAAAGAGCTCACCAACTTGGGTGCCAGCGAGGAGGGATGTGGGGGCTGCAGCAGGGGTGAAAGGAACACGGTTTTAAAAGGGAAAAGAGTAAAATTCCAAATATTTGGGATAGTCACACCAGCCCAGCATCGCCCCCAGCCCTGCCCATCATCCAGGGCTGCTCTCAAGGAATTCTCCATCTGCTGCCAGCTGGAGGAGGAGAAAATCAGCAGGAATCCCAAATGCCAGCAGCAGTGAAATTAAAACTTTGAGAAATAATAGGATTTAATTAGAATAATATAGAATTACAGAATCACACAGGCTTCTATATATTCTATATATAGAATATATTCTATATATTCTATATATTCTATATATTCTATATATTCTACATATTCTCTATATATTCTATATATTCTATATGTTCTATATATTCTATATATTCTATATATAGAGGCAGAGAATGGTTTGGGCTGGAAGGGACCTTAAAATTCACCCCATTCCAACCCCATGCCACGGGCAGATGATCCCAATCTTCTCTCATCCCCTTGGCAAGGACACCGTGAAGGGCGGTGTCCCGTTTTTTTTCATCTGTGCCATCCTGGATGTCATTTTTTGGGGGGTCAAATCCTTAAATCCCAGCTCCATGAGGAGCTGCTGAGCAGGGCTTACACCCCACATCCTCCTGTGCTGCTCGTGTCGGGAGGTCACACAGGGAGAGAGGATTTGGGGGCTGATTTAGGGCCTGATTTAGGGCTGAGTTAGAGGCTGATACAGGGGTTCACTTAGGGGGTGATTTAGGGCAGATTTAGGACTGATTTAGGGCTGATTTAGGGGTTGATTTAGGGGTTGATTTAGGGCCTGATTTAGGGCTGAATTAGGGCTGATTTAGGGGTTGATTTTGGGGCTGATTTAGGGCCTGATTTAGGGCTGATTTAGGGCTGATTTAGGGGTTGATTTGGGGCTTGATTTAGGGCCTGATTTAACACTGATTTAGGGGCTGATTTAGGGGCTGATTTAGGGGTTGATTTTGGGGTTGATTTAGGGCCTGATTTAGGGCTGATTCAGGGGGTGATTTAGGGCCTGATATAGGGCTTGATTTAGGGGCTGATTTAGAGGCTGATCTAGGGCTGATTTAGGGCCTGATTTAGGGCTGAATTAGGGCCTGATTTAGGGCTGATTTAGGGCTATTTTAGGGCTGATTTAGGGGCTGGCTAAGAAGCTGATTTAGAGGATGATTTAGGACTGATTTAGGGCCTGATTTAGATGCTAATCTAGGGCTGATTTAGGGCTTGATTTAGGGTCTGATATAGGGCTAATCTAGGACTGATTTAGAGGGTGATTTAAGGGCTGTTTAGGAGTTCATTTAGGGCCTGATTTAGGGGTTGATTTAGAGGCTGGTTTAGGGGAGGATTTAGGGGCTGATTTAAGGCCTGATTTAGGGGTTCATTTAGGATTTTGGGACTGGTTTAGGGCCTGATTTAGAGGTTCATTTAGGGCTGGTTTAGGGACTGGTTTAGGGTCTCCCTCTCTGGGCTCTCTGGGTCACACAAAGGCTCTCCAAGGACATTCAAGCTCTCCTGCCAGTGCCTTTCCAGGATGGGGAATTGGGAAAGGAGCTGCTGGCTCCAGGGGGAGAAACCATTGTAAAATAGTTTTAAAAATCAATAGAGAAGCACCAATTATTACAAATCAGCCTTTAAAACATTGGATCCATCACCTGCAGCACCCATTTTTCTGTAAAGAGTCACTGCTCTCCAATGATGGTTCTTCCAGTTGCTCATCAATTGTGGGAACAAAGGATCCCAAGAGAAACCCTGTCTGTGTTTTTATCCCAGGTTTTATAAAACCCCTTTTATCCCAGTTTTTCCCCCTGGCATTTTTGCTTCTCATCTTCCCCTTACGTTTTTCCTGCCCATCTTCTCCCTCGCGTTTATTCTGCCGATTTTCACCCTGGAATTTTTGCTTCCCATCTTCTTCTTTTTTTTAGCCTCTCTTGGAATATTCACTGCCTGGAGTCCCGTGGACTTTTAGAATTAGCAAACTGCCTGGAGTCTGGTGGATTTCTAGAATTTGGCCAAAGCTAAATAAACACAGAGGTCCCCGCGTGTGGGTTTTTTTTTGTGTGAGCATTTTTTGCCGTGGGAGCAGTGCAACATTAACCCAAACAAACCTGTTGCTTTTCTCTTTTACTGTTGGGAAAAAAAAGGTTTCTAAACTGATTGAATGATTTCTCAGAGGTTTTGTCTGAGTTTTTTTGTGCTTGCACTCGTATCTTCCACAGCGTGAGCTCAGCTACGCCTCACATCAGTGTCTGCCTGTGGGACGGTAGCACTGCTGATTTATGACATTAATCTTTATTAAAAATGATTAAATTCTTGTTTTGCAGCCTTGGCTTTGGTGGTGTTTTCTGTTGGGGTTTTTTGTTTGGTTTTTTTTTGTTGTTGTTGTTTTGTTTTGGTTTGGTTTGGTTTATTTTGGGGGGGTTTGTTTGTTTTTTGGGGTTTTTTTGATCCCATCCCTTCTTGGTGAAAATTGTCCATGCAGTTTATTAGAGAGAATGTGAAGCTCCCTCCTTTGGATGAACCCACAGAGGGAAAGCAGTTTTATTTCTGCCTTGATGCCGTAATAATGTTCATAATAATTGCAAACCTTTTTTTTTTTTTAATGCCATTTTAGAAAGCAGAAAGTGTGTTTATTTCACGGCTGGATTAGCCCTACCAATGGGTGCAAAAACAACGCTATATTTAGATCTCATGTTGATAAATATAGAGCACCAGCATGTGTATAAATGTTTTATTTTTCCCTTGGGAATGGAGGAAAGGGGAGGAGGGCGGGAAAAACCCTAACAGCTCCTCTGGCCCCGAAAACCGAGGGAAAAATTCCACTTCAAAGTGTCTGAGTGGCTCGAGAGGGGGAATCACAGCACAGTAGTTTCTCTTGCACTGGCTCATCACGGCGCTGGATGCAGTTGAAGGAAAACTTTGCATGAGCAAAGTCTCGCCCAGCAAATCGAGCTGGCTCGGTGCAAGGGAGCGGCTTTGAAGGGACCACCTACCACAAACATTATCCCAAAAGCCGGAATTCTTACCACCAGCATCCAGGGAGTCGATGATAAACAGATGAGGCAGCCAGCAGAAATTTCACAGAGTTGTAACTTTAACTTTCTGCATGTGTTGGAGAAATAAGTCCTTTAAAAGAGCAGCGGGGCTGTTTATTATTAACATCGTTTTATTCCTATTCACAGCTATTCCTATTCACTGTCCTGACCCACTGCATCTTCCCCCTCCCAGCTTCCTTTTCTCAAATATAACTTGTATTTTTGCTGGCCACTGCCTAAATTACAGCCAGGACACTGCTTGTGTTATTTTTTTTCATTTTTTTTATTCTCCACACAGAAAATCTCAGGTGCTTTTTGCTCTGGGAACGGAAAAATTGCAGCAGCTGTGATGGGAATTTGGGCATTAAGTAGCCCCAGATTGGGTTTTCTCCTTGCCTTCCTCAAGCTCGTCCATCATTTTCTGCCTCCTCTAGTTTTAGAAATTGGTGACAAATTTATAAATGAGTTCAGCAGCTCAGGCAGCAGTTGAGTGAGGCTTAGGAGCAGAGATCAGCTCATCCCCACGATCTGTTTGGGGTCAGATTGGAGCAGGAATCTGGAGCGTGACTTTGGAAATGCCAACGAGCTTCACATCCATCACTTCATCGCATCAGGAGCCACGCACTGAGGATATTTATGGTAAGAGCAAAAAAAAAAAAGAAACAAACAAACCCAAACGTATTTTGCTGGCTGTTGGGTCTCAGGAAAAATCCTGGAATGGTCAGAAAAAAAAAAAGGCACCACCTGAAATATTAGGGGAGTGAATGTCTCAGGCCACATCACACAATGAAATAATAATAAATAAAGAAGTGGGAATCTTGTGGGGAATGAGGTTTTGGTGCTTCTGGTGGGACATTTGAGCTTCTCTCCATAAAGTTTGGGAGCTGGGGGCTGATCTGAGGGTTTTACATCCCCTTTGGGAATTTAGTTTGTATTTCTGACGGCAGATCACAGATTTTTCAGTACCTGAGGCAGCATCCCACCTTCACTGTTCAGCATCAGAGAAACCAAATTTTGAGTGGGGACCTTGATCAAATCCATGGGTTCAGTGTCCAAGGACAGTTGGGGTGCCTGTGCCCTCCTCTCCTCACGTAGAACCTTCTTTAAAAAGCTTTTCACCCCTCTCCATAATTTGGAAAGTGCATGAACACCACAGATCCATTGCTAGGGCTGGACACCCCAAACTCCACCTTGGAATGGCCACCCCTTCCCTCACCTCCAAACCAAAATGAGCTTGGATGGTGCCTCTTAAGGAAAATTACCTGTGTCTGGTAGTGATGCAGCATGGGAGAAATCTGGGGAGGAAAAAAGGCAACAAGCCTAAATCCAGAGAATTTCATAGCTGAAACCCCAACTATCATTGCCCAGAGCAGCTGTGGCTGCCCCTGGATCCCTGGAAGTGTCCAAGGCCAGGTTGGACTTTGGGGCTTGGAGCAGCCTGGGATGGTGGAAGGTGTCTCTGCCCATGGCAGGGATGGAATGGGATGGGCTTTAAGGTCCTTTCCCACATAAACCACTCTGTGATTCTGAGATTCCCTCTGGGAAACCCAAATCTCCTCCTTACACCTCCAAGCAGAGCACAAGCAGCCAACACAGGATGAGTTTTTGGGATGCTCCGTGACCCATCCAGGCAGGACTGAAATGTTTTTGGGGCGTTGGCCAAGTCTTTCCCCACTGGGACCCCCAATGACAGGGTTGGGACCCAGAGAGCTCAGATTCCATGACAGGATTCAGTTTGGGTGTGTGCCCATCCAGGCTTTAATGAAAGGATCCCGGGGGAGATCTGTCCATCCATAACCTCTCATTCCCATGCTTCCCTAAATATTCCACGTGCACCCTGCAGAACTGGGAACCCACTGCCAAGGAGCTGATCCTGAAAAACCTCGAGCAATTCCCAGGAGCTTCCAGGCACACTCCACCCCCAGAGCTCCTTCTGCAGTTCCCAAATAAACAGGGAAAAATATTTCAGACCAAAACAGGGATCAGCTCAAGCCAGCTCCCCTCCTGTGTTATTTGCCTCCTGCTGTGTTTAACTCCAGACCCCAGTTTTTATTAAATTGGGATTGGGAATGATTGGAGGGGGCTGGAGCCTGGCTGGCAAAGCTCAGGTAGGGATTTCCTGTTCCTGTTATCCAGTTATTTGGCCTTTGTCAGAGGAGTTAATGCAGCAGGATTCCAGCAGGAGACACCTTTTGGGCTGGAAATTCCGCAGGAGAACAGGATGAGGATCCATGCTGCTGCTGGGAACTCCAGGAGAATGATGGATGGGCTCAGGATTGGGATGAGGGCTTCCCAGTCCTTCCCTTGGGCATCCAATTCATACTAGATGGAGCAAATCTTTCTTTGCCAAGATTTTGCCCCCAAAATATGAATGTTCATCTACATTTCTGAGCATCAATCTTGGCCTCGTTGTGTGCAACAAAATAATTTGCGTTTTTTTCCCCAAGTTGCCATTTAAAAAAAAAAAAAAAAAATGATTAGGGACTCATGGAGTTAGTGAGGTTGGAAAAGAACTCCAAGATCATCAATCCAATCACCCCCATGGCCACTAAACCATGAAGGGCCACATCTGCTCATTTCTGGAACACTTCCAAGGACAATGAATCCACCTCTTTCCTGGGAAGCCCAGTTCCATTGTTTGGCCTCTCTTTCCACGGAGAAATTTTTCCTGGATGCTGGGCAGTGATGCAGGGATGGATTGGTGGAACAAGAGGACATCTCTTTCCTGGAATTCCAGGAGCTGGAGACAAACCAACAAGCCCAGACATGCAAGACTGGGCAAGAGCAGGATTCCCCATGGGAGGCTCCCGAGGTGTGGGCCCTGCTGCTTGATGATGCCACAGGCATCACCTTTTGGGACTCAAAGCATTCCTCGGCTGCTCATCAAGGTGGGTTTAATCTAATCATCATTTCACTTCTATGCTTGAATTCGGTTTTCTGCTTAGAGACCAAGAGAAACCCTGTTTTACCAAAAAAAAAAAAAAAAAAAAAAAAAAAAAGGCACAACTGTTAATTTTGGGAGAAGGGGTTTTCTTTAATTAATTGTGATGGAATACCTGACGCAGTAAATGAAGAGAGAGCAGGCCTAGGAGTGAAAAAGTACACATCCTATGTTATTAAAAATGGGGGGTTATTGGGAATAAATAAATTATATTAATAAATAAAATTGGGGCTGTTCAGCCTGGAGAGGAGAAGGTTGTGTGGAGACCTCAGAGCTCCTTCCAGGGCCTGAAGGGATCCAGGGAAGATGGAGAGGGACCCTGCATTGGGAACTGGAGTGACAGGACACAGGGAATGAGTTCAGGCTGACAGAGAGGAAATTTAGGTGGGAAATTGGGAAGGAATTGTTCCCTGGCAGGGTGGGCAGGCCCTGGCACAGGGTGCCCAGAGCAGCTGTGGCTGCCCCTGGATCCCTGGCAGTGCCCAAGGCCAGGTTGGACTTTGGGGCTTGGAGCAGCCTGGGATAGTGGAGCAACCCAGGGCAGGGGGTTGGAATGAACTTTAGGATCCCTTCCATCTCAAAACATTCCATGGTTTTATAAATCAAACTCTGCCTTGAATCCTTGACCATCTTCCTCCTCCTCCTCGCCCAGGGCTGCCAGGGCTGTGAGCTGTGCTTCACAGGGGGATTCTCTGCCCTCTTCTTCTCACAGCGACTCCAGTTTGGGAGCAACCCTTGGCTGAATTCAAGCACAATTCCAAACCCTTCCCTTTCCGCCAGCCACAGGGCAAAATTTCACTTTCTGTGTTCAAACACAGCCAAACCCCCGTGGCTGTCACCGTGGGGGAGCCTTGGGCAAGTGGGAATGGCTGGCAAGGAGTTGGGTAATTACAGGAGCCAATCCCACTGAAAAAGTCGGGATTGAAACCATCCAGGCCACAGCGGTTTGTGGGACACTCCTGGCTGGAGGGGGACGAGGAAGGGCTGGCTGCAGGGACAGCTTTGGGAGCAAGGGCTGGATTTTGTTCCAGCATCAGCACAACAAACATTCTGCAGTTTGTGTGGTCTCCTCCCCAGTGCAAGGGTGGAAAAGCTTTCCTAGACAGCTCCTGAGGTGCAGAAACAGGGAAAAAAAACACCTGGAATGTGCCTTCCAACAATGCATGGGTTATACTGGAATGCACTTGCTACTTTTACTTCAAAATATTGAGGGTTTTTTCCCCCTAAATCACCATGTTCCCCTCCAGTTAAGCTGCAGCCACACGTACAAAACCAAGCCTTGGTGATCACGGGGCTGCTGCAGATGTTTTCAGGGGGTCTTGAGTTGGGAGGGAAAAGGTGGCTTGGAAATAAGGGCAGGATTCTCACATTCCCATATCCTAATCCCATCTCCTGAGGGGGAAAAAAAGGAGTGGATGCAGACAGAGGAAAAGGCTTCTCTATTCTTGCCAGACAACTCTGGCAAATTTTTGCCACTGAACCCTTGCAGTCCACCTTTCCATCCCAGTAAAGCCTTGGGAAAGCTTTGCCTGCTGGGTGCCAGAGTTGGATTGGAAGCTTGGAATGGTGTGAGGGCAGCGGCTGGGGGTTGCTCTTCTCCCAAAAATCGAGCCCCTGTTTCCACCCCCAGCTCCAGGGAATGGGAGCTGGTGCCGGAGGGTGATGGATGAGCTCCATGGGGCTGAGGAGGCCACTGGGGGTGGCTGGGGCAGCAGGAACAGCTAAATGCAGGGGAAAATTGAGGGAATGACGATGGGATAGGCTTGCTGGGAGCTGGAAGGTGCTGCTTTTTATCTTCTTTTTCTGCCAGAGTCGGGATTAAATGATCAGGACGGTATTTCTTGTTCAGGCTCAGATGTTTATTAATTCTTATCTATGTTACAGTCTCACAAGCCATGAGTTCTACAGCACTTCTAGCTAAAGTAAAAAAATGGCTCCTACCTCTTCCTCTACAAAGCCTTTTAAGGATAAATTGTTCAATTAAGAAATGACACC
>VZSR01000745.1:1132207-1143422 GCA_013398615.1 Brachypodius melanocephalos
AATGCAGTGTTCTCTTGGGGGTCAGTGCCCGTCAGCACAGAAAGCTTGAAATTCTCAGTGCCCAGGGTTCCAACAGGAAGGAAAATAAAGTTTGGATTGGAGCAGAAGGTGGAAGCCAAGGAGTTCTTGGGATGCCTCTGACCACTGGTCCTGAAGTTCTGCACCATGAGCTGAATTAGGAGCCAAACTCAACCCAAAAAAAACCCCTGGTGGGGCCACCAAACTGGAGCTGAGGAGAGGACACGGAGCTGAACCCACCTGTCACAGCACCAAGGTGAGACCTCACCCCTGAGCTGAAGGCAAACGAAGTTTACACAAAACAAAACACACAAACACACAAGTTCCTCGACATGCAACAACACCCAGGCCTCTTTTTTTGGTCAATCCCCTCTAAAATAAATACTCAGCTTTCAGTGCCTGTTTTTGCCAGACTGCCAATCCTTTCAGCACACCAGGGCTGGTTCCTCGTTGGGGGATAACCACAAGCCAATTAGAAGTTAAATTGTTGAGCACTCTGCATCTAATTGAAGTCTCTCCCTTCTGCCCACTATTTTTAGTGCTTGGCCCGAGCTGCAGCTCCACGTAGGGTATAATCATGTTTATTTAAGAGCCATGTGTACCTCAGTGAGAAAAATAAAATCCAGCAGGCAGAGCTGTTTTTTTTTACCAAATATGCATGGGTGGGTGGTAGAGGTCAGGTCTAGACTGCTCTGTGTCTCTTGCTGGCCCCCTGTCCCATCAGGACACATCCTTTTCACCCCCAAACCATGCCTGAAACGTGTTCATTCAACTTGAAGTGCATTTCCCCTGCTCTTTTATTGTCGTTTATTGTCACCTCTGATATTTTCTTCATCCTCTGCTTGCGTACAGAGCAGTGACAAGAGATTCTGATTGTGCTGGAGCAAATAAAGGTGTAACAGAAAATTTTTTAAGAATTGAGAAGGTGCTGTGGGTCAGCCCTGAGCTGCCTCCCCCCTTCCCAGGACAGTTTGGGGAGGGAAGGGGATTGGGAATGATCCCAGGGATTTAGGAAGCGATTCCAAGGGCAACAACAAAGTCATGAGGTTGGAGTTTCTGGGAGGTTTCCAGCAAGGGGAAGGAGGGAAAATGGTTATTTGTCAGAGTTTTCAATGTCTGGGCTCCAGAGACTGGTGGAACTGGGATGAGACAACCTCAGAACCCTGGAAGTGCAGAAATTTCTGTCTATGCTTGATGGGCCAAGAAGGGTGGAAGCAAAGAGAAGGACGAGGAACAAAATTCCATCAAAAAATAGAAGCCAAGGACTTTTCCAACCACTTTTCAAGCGGCCACTAGGTTTTTCCAGCCTGGAGAAGAGGAGACTGAGGGGAGACCTCTTTGGGGTCTTCAACATCCTCCCAAGGGCAGCTCCAATTTCTGTGGTAGGGAGAGGGCCTGAGGAACATCCCTGGAGCTGTGCCAGGAGGGTTTAGGGTGGATATCAGGAAAGGTTCTTCCCCCAGAGGGTGCTGGCACTGCCCAGGCTCCCCAGGGAATGGGCACAGCCCCAGAGCTCCAGGAGGGTTTGGACACCACTCCAGGGATGCCCAGGGCGGGATTGTTGGGGTGTCTGTGGACTGGATGATCCCTGTGGGTCCCTCCCGTGGTTCTGTGACCATACAAGGGCCGAGACAGGGAACACCACAATCCCATGGATGCGTGCTGGGATCCGGAGCGGAGAGGAGCAGATTCCAAACATGACACACAGCCTGGAGGATGAGGGAGGGAGGGAGAGCCCAGGAGCTCAGAGGTTGCAACAGAAGCTCTGGCTCTGACTAAACCCCACCCCAGCCATCCCAGTAAAGATAAGGAGGGAGATAAGGGGGCCAACTCGTGCCTTAAAAAGCTCTGTCTGTACCAGCTCTGCTCCCGGTGACCTCATCATCTTCTTGCCCTCCAACATCCCAAGGAAGTAAACAAAAACAAATGCCACCCAGGATCCCCACCTCTCCTTGTTCTTGGCAAAATCTGATTTTTCTTATTCATCTCTGTTTTATCTAAACTTGGGGAAGAGCTCATGTGCACACCAAGCTACCCTGGGAAGAAAATAGCGGGGTTTTTATTCTTCTTCAGGAGTTTTGCTTATATTCCAGTTTCTCACCCCAGAAGGGATTTGAGTTTGTGTCAGTGAGAAGCTGTAAATTTTATTTTAAAAATCCCCACACTGATTTATCCTATTTCAGCAGCCTTGCAAAACATAAATTCAGCACTAAACCAAACCTAGGGCCCTTCCTAAAATACCGACCTGGAAAAATCCAGGTCTGTATCCACCTCAGAACTTCTCCTGACTGGAGAAACACATGGTCCTTATCTTGTTTCACAGGATTAGATGTGAAGTGCCCAGTGTTCACTTGAAAGTGATTAAAACTGTATTGACAAGGAGGAAATTAAAACTGAAAAGTGATTACAAAAGTGGTGGTCTGAGGCTCAACAGGATTTCAGGGATAAACTGAAAAATGGAGGTGGAGTTACCCAAACGCTCCTGGAAAATACATTTATCTTATCAAAGCTGATGTGGGCTGGAGTCCTCCCACTTTAATGACAGTGAAGGTTCTGAATTAGGCTGGGAAAGGTGCTCAGGTCTAAGGGTTCATGGCAACACCGAAAAGTCCAGCTTTGAAAAGCTCTTGCTTTACTGATTTTTTATTTAATTATATCCACAGCTTAAGAGAGAGTCGGATCTAAGGGAGGATGAAGATGCCCAGGTAAGAAGAGCCTGGTTTTCCCAGCTGTTTCTGACACAAGAAGTTGAAATTCACCATCAGGAGCATGACCCCATCTCCAGGGGGGATCAAAACCATCCTGGGAGCACCAAAATTCTCCTGGGAGCCGGGGGAGGCTGGGGATGCAGCGGGCAGGATGTCACCATCCCCAAGCCACGTGAGCAGCACTCTGTGCTCCATCAGGAGCTTCACTCAGGGACAGAACTTGGCCTTTTTCCCAAGGCCAGGAAGTTCAGCAGTGCAGAGACGTGCTCTGCAGGCAGCAAAAATGGGAACACGAAAATCCAGGCAGAACCTGGGGTTGCTCAACAGCAGAGGTATCTGGCGCCAGGCGGCTCCGACCTTTGGGGCAGTCACAACTCCTTTGCTGGAACCCCAAACACTTTAGTCCCAAACTTGAGTCCCAAACAGTGACCTCCAGGGCAGCACCCAGCTGCATATTCCACATGGAAATCAGCTTTGAAGGAGAAATGAAGCCTGGGAGAACGTCAGCAGAGGGAACTGATATTCTTCAGTGCAGCTCAGGGCTCTTGGGGCATTTTAAAATCAGGCTGTGGTACCATGAGGAGTCCCAAACCCAACAGGATATAAATAAACCCATGGAGGTGACAGTAGGATAATAGGAACCCCACTTCCCTGGATCCCTGGCAGTGTCCAAGGCCAGGTTGGACTTTGGGGCTTGGAGCAGCCTGGGACAGTGGAAGGTGTCCCTGCCCATGGCTGGGGTGGCACTGGATGGGCTTTAAGGTCCCTTCCATGATGGTTCCTTGCTCCCAGTTGTCAAAAAAGCCCCAAAACTAAGCCCAGAACAACCTTAATGGATTTTTAAAGGGATCCAAACAGGTCAGCTGGAAGCCTGTTTTCCCAGGGGAATGCTTTGGCCAAGAATTAAATGGTTTTTGGGGTTTGTTTTTTTTTTTTTTTAAGAACATGCTCTCTAAATGAAAATCATTATAAGACAAGATTTTAAAAGCATGGGACACAAACTGAAAAAAAAGGGATTTTCCTCCCTGTTGATCACTCTGGCTGATTTTGGTTTCGAAATAAAGCCAGGGAATTGCTGAATGGGTTTTCCAGGCACCCATCTCACATCTCCTCTTATCATGGTGGGACCCCTGCAGCCCCTGCCAGTTTCCAGTGACGTGGAGCTGGCGCTGTCCCCATCCCCTGAGTGCTTGGGACAGCAGAAAATCCCAAAACAGGGGTTAAAACACAGCAATAATTCGGGTACAAAGGCTTCCCTTTGGCATTCCTGGTTGCTCAGACAGGCCAGCTCCTGCCAGGGAGCACTGCCAGCTTTCTGATGGAATTAATTTTTGCTTGGGCAAAGGATCCAGCCTTGGGATGGCATTACCTGGGAGCAGAGGGGATCATTGGCATGGGGACAGGTTTCATGGTGTCCCAAGTCCCCACCTGCCTCTCCAAGGAGGAGCTGGAAGATAACACATGAGGGGACAAAATACTTCAATATTGCCCACAATAGTGCCTTGCCCTGACAGGGGAAAATCACCTTGCAGGAATAAACCTCCTCTAAAATCCCCATAAATGCTCTGGGACAATGCTGGGGTTCAGCAGGAGCCTTGCCCAGGAGTGAAGATGTTGGTCCCACCAAGCCTGGGGACAGAGAGGTTGGGCTCAGCCAGGATCATTAAAATCAGGTTGGAAAAGACTTCTGGGATCATCCAGCCCAATGCCCACCCTGTCCCCAGCCCAGGGCACTGAGTGCCACCTCCAGCCCTTCCTTGGACACTTCCATATGCCATGGGCACTCCAAACCTCCCTGGGCAGCCCCTGCCAAGGCCTCAGCACCCTTTCCTGTAAGGAATTCTTCCTGAACAAAAGCAGGGTACACCCCGAAAACCCTGACAGCTTTAGAACTGAGGAGCTGCTTCCTGCAGAAATGACACATGCTTTGAGCTGGAAACCCGAATTCCACGAGCTCCAGTGGTGCCTGTGGATGGGAGCTCCAGGCTGTTCCCTGAGCCCCTCTGGCAGAGCATCCCCCGGTTTGGGGTGTGCAGGGCTCCCAATAGGGGCAGGATCGGGGCTGGCCATCCCCCATGGCTGCAGGGATGAGCTGCAGGCAGCAGGAGCTGCTGCATTCCCGGGATGGGCATTGATGGGCAGGCAGGGCTGCGGGCACGGCCCCAGAGCCACCACAGGGACAGGGAAAGGCTGGATCATCCTGGGGAGGATGGGGGGATTGGGGTACCCCACACCTGCAGGGACAGGGAAGGGCTGGATCATCCTGGGGATGATAGGGGGATTGGGGTACCCCACACCTGCAGGGACATCCTCACACACCTTGGGGTCACCCCACACCTGCAGGGACATCCTCACATTTCTGATTCGCCTCCCAGGATTTTGATTGGATGCTCTTAAAGGTTTTTCCAGCATTAACGACTCCGTGATTACTTTTTCCCCCCAGATTTTAGCTATCCTGACGTTGTGTCACTTATGGATTTAATATTAAAAAGGTAAAATAAAAGGTGATTAAAGCTGCAAACGCCATCCTTGTAGGGTACATCATTCCCTCCTTCCACTACAGCAACAACCACGGTTTGCTCCGTATCATGTCAAAAATAAAATAAAATAAAATAAAATAAAATAAAATAAAATAAAATAAAATAAAATAAAATAAAATAAAATAAAATAAAATAAAATAAAATAAAATAAAATAAAATAATTAAAAGGAGAAAATTTGAGGGGGGTTTGCAGCAGCTTCACCCTTTTGCTGTGCCCTTGTGGAATCCTTTAACCCCTTCTGGGCTGCCTCAAGAAAACCCACGCAGGCTCTTCGCCCATCCCACAACATCCATCCATTCCCCTACAACCGCTTCCCTTTCCTCATCCCACAGCCGGGATTTTTTTGGGGAAAACCCTAGCGGCGCTGGCAGCCAAGGCAAGCCTTTCATCAGGCCGTGCCCATTTAGATGCTGATGGAGTTAATTCTCCCCAAAATCACCTGCTAATGGGTCCCCTCCCTCCGCCGGGGCTGGATTAGGAGCTCTGCCCAGAAGTGCCCTCCTGGAGCATCCCGGTTATCCTCACCCCCCTCTTGGGGTGTTAATTAGGGACACAAGCCGGGCACTGAGGGAGGGGAAACAAAGAGATTTGAGAGAGAGAAGGGGGAAAAAGAAAAAAAAAAAAAAAAAAAAAAAGGAAAAAAAGGAGAATAAACATCCTCTTGGATTAGCAGGGATGCAGGGGATGCGTTTGAAGGAGCCCGCACCTTCCACCTGGAGCACCTGGATGCTCCTCTTCCCCTCCCGAGGGAGATCAAGGTCTGCTGAAAGGCTCGGGACAAAGAGCAGCTCTGGCTCCCCCACTCCCCCAAAAAGGCGGCCCCAAATAAAAGGGGAAAACAAACCCCAAAACCGCCCCAAAGCTTTGCGGGTTGAGCTGCAGGCACAAAGGTTTTCACCTGCTCGCTCTGTTTCATCTTCCCGAGCCGAAAGGGGCAGGATTCTGCTCTGTGTCAGCAGAGGTGAGGATAAAAAAAAAAAAAAACAAACAAACAAACAAAAAAAAAACAGATATTTTTCCCCTTTTAATGCCTGTGGGTAGTTTTAAGGGGTTCTGTAACCCTTCCTTGCGCTGTGTGAGGTTTTATTCCTCACACGAGAGTTTATTTTAAACATGATGTGAAGATCAGTGGAAGAGAGGAGGAGGGTGTGAGCATCGGCTTTGAACAATAATTTAAAAATAAAAGGGGCGTTTCTGTGCGACAGCTTGGGGTGGAAGGGGTTTCTGAAAGAATTTGGGAAGAAAATGAGAGGAAAATAGGATTTGCTGCCCTGAAATCCCCCAAATGACAACCTGGGGTAGTAGAAAGTGTGGGGTGGAGACAGATCCTCTTTAAGATCCCTTCCCAAACCGTTCTGGAAAGGGTCAGGGGACACAGGGAATGGCTTCCCAGTGCCAGAGGGCAGGGCTGGATGGGATATTGGGCAGGAATTGTTCCCTGGCAGGGTGGGCAGGCTCTGGCACAGGGTGCCCAGAGCAGCTGTGGCTGCCCCTGGATCCCTGGCAGTGCCCAAGGCCAGGTTGGACTTTGGGGCTTGGAGCAGCCTGGGACAGTGGAAGGTGTCCCTTTCCAGCAGATGCTGTCATGGGAGGCTGCTTTCCAGATTTAAATGATTATAAATATTAATATTGATCAATTAAATATTTATATTGAACTTCACAGAGCTTTGTTGAAGCTCTTCCAGCCCCAAAGCAGCAGCAGCGACTACACCAGAGCTGCCAAAGCTCTTCATCCACCAAAACCCGCGTCTTTGTTGACTCTCCTCTTGCTTTAGGATAAAGGGGGTTTTCCCCGAATTTTCGGAGGGAAAAAATTCCCTTAGAGAGGAGGAGGATGGTGGGGAGGTGCATCCCGAGGTGCCTTTCCCAGCAGGGGTCACTGGTTTGTGTGGCAGGAGCTGGAGGCCGGGCTTTCTCCCTCTGGATCAGAGCAGGAGATCCAGGCTGGACACACCAACCAGCCCAGACTCAGAGCCTCCACACATTCCATTTTTTCCCCTCCTAAGTTTTATATTTTCTACTTCCCACAAGGCTTCTTCGTCGTGGTTGTTGGGTTGGTTTGGGGCTTGCAAGGAATTAATTCAAGCGTTTCTGATGGGGAGGATCTGTCACTGAGGGGAAGGGTCCAGGAGGGACCACGGTGATGCCATCTGATTATTCCTCAGGGAATGCCATTTCCTCCCACCCAGCTCCCTGAGAAAGGGGACACGAGCAGCCTTTGTTTCTGCCTCCTGTGACCACATCTCCAGGGCTCAGGGGGTGTTCATCCCCATTCCTGAGCTCTAGAGGAATATTTTGACTTCCCAGGATGATGCAGACCTAAAGTGGGTTCAGGTTTTGGGGACAGAACGATGCCCAGGGCCAAGACTGAAAATCTCTCCCTTCAAGAACAGCTTTTGTTTAATCTTAACAGACACGGGGTGATATCCTCGTGATTTTTTTATTCCTAAGGGATATTACTAAATCCAATTTCTTGGATTTGCTATATCCACCTTCCTGGATTTGCCTAAAGACCAAAACCCTGAAAGTCCAGAACGGGCAGAAATGGGAAGAGATCCTGACTGCAGATGTGGTAAGGGGGGAGAGGAGGGAATAAAACCCATCAAAACCATTATTTTTGTGGAATCTATCCATTAAATTAATTATCCTGGAGACATCTGTGGTAGCCTGGGCACAGACCACAGGACACAGATGCAACCAGTGCTGACCTGAGCTCCTCTTGCCTCCGAGTGGCTGCTAAAAATGCTCTTTTTTCCCTTCTCCAGGCTGGGAAAGTGAAGGATGTCAAGGCACAAGAAGCATTTTTGGTTAATACAAGGACTGGTGTGGAGATGGCCAACCTGAATGAAATACAAGAGGGTGGAGGCCAAAGATGTACCAAAGAGGACAGGAAATGGTGTTTAATGCCCCATAAGGGAATATTTCCCTGCCTGCAGAGGTGTCAAAGCTGTGCTGGTCCCTCTCACTCTCTGGAGAGAAAACCCTAATGACAGTGGCTTAAATGTCCCAGGGCTGAAATATTGCACTGTTCATGACAGATCTGAACCCCTTTGAACAGTTCCTGATGCTTTTCTTAGCCAGGTCCCTTCAGTTTTTCATACCCAGCTCCCTTCATTGCCCCAGTACCATTGACTGTTAGTGGGCATAACATTATTATGATAATAAAATAAATATATTATAATATATGTTGTGGATATTGTGCAAATTGTTTTTAAGTATGGCTTTTGAAAGTACTTAAAACTCTTTAAAAAAAAATTCAGAGCCTTGAATGATGATTCAAGCACTAAACTCCAGCCTCTGAGTCAGGAACTCTTCCAGGGGCTGCTTCATCCCCAGCTCGCACTGTGACTCCAGGATAAACTGCTCCAGAGAGTATTAAAGAGTGGGTTTAGGTGCTTTAAGGACCATCAGTGTTTCACCCTCCAGTCTGGGGCAGTTTTGGCTGTTCTCAGCCAGTTCCAGAGCTGGAAGGAAGCTGGGAATGATTTTCAGGACGTTTGTCTCTCCCTGGGGCTGTTCTCCCTCCTTGGCATTTTCTGTGCCCGTGGCCTCGGTTCAGCACCACCCGGAGCTGCCGGGCAGAGCTGCAGTGGGGCTGGAATTCCACAATCCCATGTTCTCAGGGGAATTAAACGCCCTGAAGAGGCAGCACCAACCCCAAAGGCATCCAACACCCACGAGCAGGCAGCATTTAAGGGATTCTCGGAGCCCTCCAAGGATGTGCTGGGTTTGGGCTGGGGTGCAAGGCAGTTTTGGGGTGTACAGGGAAGGCTTCACGGTGGGTTTGCACCCCAAACCCCCTGCCCAGGTTGCAGGGAGGCTGAGGGCAGCCTGGCGAGGGCCAGCACTGCACCTGCAGCCCCACGATCCCCTCTCACAACCACCCGAAATACGAGGGGACAGCTAAAAGGGTGGGGAAAAACGCGTGCTCGCAGCTTTCCCTCCCTCCAGGCCGCCCCAAAAGAGCCGCAGGGACGTGCTGCAAAGTGGAGGGAAAAATAAATCTTTATTGTGCGTGGAGCAAGGAGTGAGCGGTGCAGAGCGGCAGCACCCGCGGCTGGTCCGGCACAGCCCCTCCGGTGATCCCTCGCTCCCTCCTCCCTCCCAAAACCCGGGAGAGGGATGCTGCCCTTCCCAGAGCCCCAACCACGCTCCCTCTCCTCGGTTTGGTGGCCAGAAGGGCATCGGTGGCGACCGCGGAATTCCTAAAAAGCAGCTGGGTAAAAACAGCGCCGACCCAGCCGCCTTTCCCGTGGGATGCGCAGCGTGAATTTAAAGAGGTTTTTTTGTTTTTATTCTCTCGCACGCAGGCGGTGGCATCCCTTCGAGCCAGAAGGCGGAACCCAGTGTGTACAAAGCCACAGGCACGGCTTGGAGGGCAGTGCCCTCGGAGAAAACACCGAACAACTCATTTTAAAAAAGTCCCTAAGAAGTCCCGGCGTTATGTACAGCTTAAGTGCCAGTATTCACAACACAGTAACGTACTGCAAGAAAGTCGCTTTCGGAGTAGTTCCCTTGAGAAACAACCTTCACTCCGGCGGGGCCGGAGCCTCGTCGCGTCCATCCGTCCGTCCGTCCGTCCGTGCCGTCGGGGCGGGCGGCTCAGTGCCGCTGGCAGGTGTGCAGGCGGGACGCGTCGGCGGGGCCGTGCTCTCGCTGCAGGCGACACGCCAGCCCCTCGGAGCACGGGCAGCGCTGGAAGAGCTCCAGGCCGTGCGTGCCTTTCCGCCGGTGCCGGGTGCACACCTGCCCCTCCCGCAGCACCGGCTTGCAGATCTTGGACCAGAAGTGGCGGGCGCAGCACAGCCCGGCCGCGCAGTCCGAGGAGCGCAGGCAGAAGTCGCCTTCCTCTCCTGCGTGGGGACAGCGCGGGGGGATGCTCAGACGGGCAGGGACACGCTGGGGACACTGGTGTGGGGTGGGCATCCCAGACTGGTCAACCCCATAGGGCGCAGTGAGCAACCCGGACCACCCCACGGGCAGGATGGGCATCCCGGGTTTGTCTTCTGTGGGGCTGGGGGTCATCCCGGAGCGACCCCATGGGAACAGGAGGGAAAGGGACATCCCGGAGCGACCCCATGGAGGGCAGGAGGGAAAGGGACATCCCGGAGCGACCCCATGGGGGATGGTGGAGCGGGAAGGGCATCATGGACTGATCCCGTGCGGGACACCGAGAGAGAGTGGGCATCCCCACTGATCCCACAGGGACAGAGATGCGGGATGGGCATCTGTGACTGATCCCACAGGGACAGAGATGCAGAGTGGGCATCCCGGACAGATCCCAGGGGACAGCAGGGCAGGATGAGGGAGGGGTGACAGCAGCCGGGACTCCTCACCTTTGGCAGTGGGGAGCCAGGCGGGGGCGGGTGTCCGTCGGGGCAGTGCCTCAGTGCCCGTCTCCTCCAGCTCGGCCGCTCCGTGAGGCGGCTCCAGGGGCGTGCAGAGACCTGCGGGGGCAGCGGGGAGCTGTCAGCCAAACCTGGGACCCCTGCCCCTCCCGCAGCCCCCAGCCCCGGGTGTGCCCTGTGCTCACCGTTGCTGCAGGCCATGCCAGGGCAGCACATGGCATCGCGCAGGCAGCGCTTGCGGCGCCTCCGGCAGCCCAGGCACAGCGGGGCCCCTCCGCCGCGGGCCGCGCCACCGCAGAACTCCTCGGGGCCGCAGTCCTCGTCCTCGGCGCACGGGAAAGGCTGCGGGGCACAAAGGAGGCGTGGGGTCAGCGGGGCCGAGGCTCCCGTCCCCCAGTGTCCTCCCTCTCCATCCCCGGTACGCTCCTTCTCCAATCCCCGGCGGGTCCGCTCCATCCATCTCCCGTGTGTCGCTTCCCGCCTCCACCCCGGGACGAACCCTCCATCCCCGAGGTGTCCCCATCACCCGGTGCATCCTCTCCTCCATGGCCGGTGTCCCCCTCTCCATCCCCGGAGTGTCCCTCCATCCCCTGGGCAGCC